>OY986964.1:2372638-2521761 GCA_963920575.1 Narthecium ossifragum | reverse complement strand
TTCATGTGTTTGAGATCGCAAGATGCTTATATTGGAGGAGGAGGGTCCTCTGTAATGGTGCAAGCGTTCAGACTAATCTTGACAATTGTGTCGTTGAGATGGAACGGTGTATGAGATATATAGCAGATGCTTGTGAGTTGTGAGGAGGAGATCCACTGTAACGTTGCAAGTGTCAAGAGTAATCTTGACAACATCATGTACAGAGGATGTTGACATGAGATTAATTAATTAAAGTCATGCATGTCACCAAAACATGCATGACTTTGACATGCATGACTTTAATGCTATCAACAATATAAGCTACTGCATAACAAAACAAATGTAATTCCTTTGGCAATGGCCAGTTTACAATTTACATCAAAGCCACTAACAACTAAGATGAAAACAAGAACCTGTTCCAACTTCAAACATAGATTAATTATACTACAGTACTTCTCTAGGATTTCTTTTACGTTCAATCTTCCTTTTATCTTCGACTTGTTCCTTTTTGCATATATATACTAGAAGTTGAGTTACCTGCATTTCCTTTTGAAACAATGAATTTGTTTGAAAGAAAGACATCGATCTTCTCCTCTTTTTTGCGTGAGTTATGACTTTTCGGTGGATGATTATGAAAGCACAGTAAGTTTCTTCAGTCATATCTTCTAGAGTTAATTGGAGCTTTTCTCCATCCTTCATCAAGACCAAATCGATAAATCTCATACCCATTTAAGTTGGTCGTCTTGAACAGTGAATTTGTTTGAAAGAAAGACATCTTCTCCTCTTTTCTGCATGAGTAGTTATGACTTTACGGTGGACGATTATGAAAGCGCAATAAGTTTCTTCAGTCACATCTTCTAGAGTTGGAGCTTTTCTCCATCCTTCGTCAAGGCCAAATCAAGAAATCTCATACCCATTACGTTGCCGTGCTTAATTTGGCTTTCTTAATTAGAAAGTGGAACACGGCTCTAAAAATTTTAACAGATCAAACCATGAGCTCCTTTGTGTTATCTTTTACTAATTAAGCTGCCACCTAGCTTCTTTTTGGATGCTGTCAATCAGATTTGGTTTTCTTCATGATTCGGTATGATGGTTATGAGTTAGTGAACTCAGAGGTTCACTTCAGAGGACATCCTGGGGAAATTCTGACCCCATGGAAGAGGGTGAAGACAACGTCAAATGAAGCTTCATCAACTCACTCAAAGAGGTATGGCTTTGGTAACACATTGCTCACATAACTCTGAATCCTCTAGCATTGTTTTTGGTCTTTGATTGTATAACCTTTCTTTGATGGCAAAGTTCAATATTTCATCCATCTTAAGCTCTTGAATCTCCTAGGTTTATCACATCGGAGCTAATTATAACCGAACACATTTTACAAGTTGTAGACTCTATAGTTTATCAGGTACCAAAGAGCGAATTATGAAGATGCTCTGTTTGATGTTGTCTTGTTTACATACCTAACTTTTCTGAAAATAAACTTTGTTTTAGGGTCATCTGAATGGATTCAACATAATTGTGTTTCGTTGTCAATGACTATAGTGCTAATTTAAGTGACAACTAACGATTTGTTAATTAGGTGACATGGATGGTTACCATCGCATCTCATCGAGGCTTAAGCTTGGACCACTTGGAGAGGACTGTATTGTGAGACCAGGCGCACTCTTGGGTGCAACCTCGACAAGCTGTTCCTGAAAATGACACGGCTGGGACTGGATCTAATCGAGCAAGTACTTCTTTGCCCTTGTAGCAAATTCATAGCCACTGTAATGAAAATAAATACATATAATATTTATTTTTTGGAAGTTTATAGTACACCTGTGAGATTAACCACTAGAGCTTTTTAGGATAGGTAATGCAGTCAAAACTACTGGAAATTTATTGTAGGATTGCGTGAGATTAATGGGTTCTTGCCATTAACTCAGCAGAGCCATCTCCTGAGATAGACACTATTTATCAGTATTATTTTCTTTTTAAATCCACGTGTCTTTCGATTTGCCAATCGAGGGACACTTTCGTGTTTGTTTACAAAGCAGACAAAATTCATAAATTCGGGACCAAAATACCCCTCGTCAACTCTATCTCATCATTTAATGTCACCTGACACAAATATAAGAGAGAGAATGGAGAAAATTCCTTACTTGTGTAATGAATTCCTTAATGCCCCCTGACATAGATATGTCAATTTTATTCTTCAATAAGTGAGGAATCCTTGTCAATTTCAAGGAATCCTTGGTTATTAGTTAGGAATCTTTAGTTATTAATTATTACTTAGAAGATAATGTTCATATGTAGAATAAAAAACAGAGTGTCGAGGTTCTTTGGCTGGCCGATCTCCGACGGGCTCTCAGGAGAGATCCCACCGGAGATCGGCCAGCCAAAGAACCTCGACACTCTGTTTTTTATTCTACATATGAACGGTATCTTTTAAGTAATAATTAATAACTAAAGATTCCTAATTAATAACCAAGGATTCCTTAAAATTGACAAGGATTCCTCACTTATTGAAGAATAAAATTGACATATCTATATCAGGTGACATTAAGGAATTCATTGCATAACTAAGGAATTTTCTCCATTCTCTCTCTCATATTTGTGTCAGGTGGCATTAAATGATGAGCTAGAGTTGACGAGGGGTATTTTGGTTCCGAATTTATGAATTTGACCTGCTTTGTAAACAAACACGAAAATGTCCCTCGATTGGCAAATCGAAAGACAGGTGGATTTAAAAAGAAAATAATACCTATTTATCAGGATCATTAACAATTGTCTGTAGGCAAATTATACCAAGTCATTTTCTGATTGAATTGCATTCCAGTAATAAGGTTCAATCCACCTGTTTTAATGTTGGCCGGCAAACTTGGGTTCTGAGAGATCCCTTCTCTAGTCACTGAATCTTTGGCATCATTTGATCAGGTAGAATCCCTGTTCGGTTGTATGTGCGGAGTGTTAACGAGGATGTTGATGATCTAGAAGATGCAGTGTGTATTGATGACTGGGACTGTGTTTCCTATATTAACAGACCAGTTGAGATTCAGAAGCACGAAGGTAATCAAATAACTCTTCATTTAACTGTCCGAAAGATGCCAAGTTTTTTAGCCCTGTGCACTGCTATTCTGCAATGGAATACGTGGAATGAGTTTTTTAGCCCTGTGCACTGCTATTCTGCAATGGAATACGTGGAATGAGTTTTAGAAAACCAAAACTCTCATTGGCGCAATCAACTGGAGTTGTGTTACATCTGCATGTTTGGGGTGATTGTGTCAAGCAATCTGCGTTATAGTTGTTTGTCTTTTCTCAAGAAATCTTTAAATATATTTGCTAGCCCCAAATATTTATCTACATTACCTTGAGACTGAATGACGATCCTGTTATGGTTTGCTACTATAAGTGATGGCTTGAAGAATGTCATTTGTATAGATAGATTTCATAGCTACATTGATCTGCCAGAGGTTCTAATATCAATTCTGATCCATCCTGGCCTATGATAGAATTTTAGTTCTGATCAAGGACTCGACAATGTGTACCCATTTGAATGTTGGTTTTGGCATTGCTATTGTGACTATTGGCATCAACTAATCTAAGTTTATCTCGATTACTCAGGAAATTATAGTACTTTAAAAAATGCTCTGGAAAGTCTACTTCCAGGGATTTTTGAAGATGAACCTTCAGCAGTTAATGATATATTGAGAACAGATGTGGGCTACCCTGAAGTTGATTCAATTTCGGAGGATTCAGAGACCACAACTGTTGTACAAAATGCAGGTTTGGAAGAAGCATCTTGGCAGCCTTCTACGCGAACATGTGCGGCGGTCAAACTTAAGCTGATTCGGATCCAGGGAATTGAACTGGATCTGAATATTCCCTTCTTTTGGGTGGTTGACAACCTGATGCACCCTGACTTTTTTCTTCACATCTGCATGTTTCTTGGAGTGTCGTCACAAAAGGCTCTGCCAAAGTGAAGCCGTTTATACTCCGAGTACCTCCTTATAAACTATTTTTCTATTCTTTTCCTGGCTAACCTAAACATCTACTCTACTCATAGTGTCAAATTGTAAATATTATCTCATCTTTGCATTTGGGGCCTTTCTTTTTCAATGTAGAAAACCATGTCCCCAATTTCCCAATTTCTACGCAAAGAATTGGACAATGTGTTTCATCTCAGCATGATTTTTATTTATTTATGTATAGATTTGTCTTCTTCAGGAGAATGTATGTATGTACAGAGGAGTGCTGCTTATCTGCTATTTATGTATGGCATCTTATGAGTCAGATTTTTATTTATTTTTTGGTTTCAACTGTCTTATTTGCTATGACTACGATTATTATTATTATTATTATTATTATTTTTATGAGATGAGCCAAGAGGCTTGGGAACAAGGTTACAACAGGTTACAATCACCCAGAAAATGGCCAGACACCATCTCCACGGTTCCACACAAAGCTTGATAACTCAACTCTGCAGCGCCTAGCAATGCGGTCTGCGATCAGGTTATCGGCACGAGGGATGAAAAGGAATATGACAGAGTCTAGTCGCATCACCTTCGCCCAAATATGCCTAACAACTTCCTCAACCTCTACTTGCCACATGTGACACCCTTTGAGAACATCAACAGCGAGCTTAGAATCTGATTCCACGACTAAAATTCAGTAAACCATCTTGTGGACATGTTGCATTGATCCAAGAGTTGAGCTACTGCTCAATTTTGTAGCAGAGCTCGTTGTAATGAGAGATAGAAGCTCAGTTATTCTGATATCAAAATACCCGTTAGACTAATGCTTTCTTCCATCAGAATCTTTATGGTTTTGGCATCTCCCGTGAGAATGTTAGCTTTAGCAGCGTGATGCATTGAAGATGACCTTCATGATAGACATTTGAAATCAAATATCTTGGAGAGAAGTCATGGAGATACGAAGGGTGTTGAAGATAAGGACTGTGGATGAAGATAAAGGTTTATAACAAACAGAACCGCAGATTTACTTGAATCTGAATCTGTAATTTAAACTTCAACCAACAGTTGTAGAAGCCTATCCTGTATCCTGTATGGTTATATATACTTGATGTAAACCACAACAATCACAAGAAAATAAAAAGTGAGACAGATCTATTTCTCTCAACCTTCCTCTAAAGTTCTTTATGGTATCAGGGTTATTTTAACGTCATCATGTCTTCGATCTCGGATACGGTCTTCTTCGTCCTCCCAAGCATCCAATTCTTCTTCCTCTTCACCAGCTATCACATCCATGCCTTACCTAGTTACAGTTAAGCTTGGCCGTGACAATTTTCTTCTCTGGAAGGCGCAGTTAGTACCTTATTTACGAGGACAAGAGGTTTTTGGTTATCTTGACGGCTCCATACCTCCTCCGCCAGCATACATTTTGGCTCCAAGTACTGCTGTCGGTGCTACATTTATCTCTACTCCAAACCCAGCCTACAAAAGCTGGGTTCAGCAGGACCAAATCCTGCTCAGTATCAATATGTCTTCTCTATCAGATGGCATTCTTGCCCAAGTCGTGGGCTATTCGACTTCTCGTGAAGTTTGGCAAGCACTTCAGAGGTTGTATACCTCTCAATCTCGTGAAGTTTGGCAAGCACTTGAAGGACGATGAGATTTGAGTCCTTTCTCCTTGCTGGCCTAGGATCTGACTATGATCCGTTTGTCACCTCTGTTACAACTCGCATTGATCCAATGAACTTGGAAGAGTTGTATAGTCATCTTCTCAATCATGAAATGAGACTTGAACAGCTACATCAATCAGAAAGCTTTATCAGTTCCTCAGCCAATATAGCATCTCGTCACTCCAGTTACAAAGGTCGGGGTCACCAAAATGGTGGGACTGCAGGCTTCAATTCCTCCTCGAACAACAAATCACGGGGGCGAAATGGTTCTCGTGGACGTGGCAACTACAGTACTGGATCGTCAGGAAGCAATCGGCCAGTTTGTCAAGTTTGCGGCAAAGCTGATCACACGGCACAAAAATGTTTCCACAGGTTCGATTTATCTTACCAGAGCGATATGCCCTCTAATAATCATTCACATGCTTTGCTAGCTTCCACTGCAACTCAACCGGATATTGATTGGCATCTAGACTCTGGAGCAACTCATCACCTCACAGCTGACCTCGACAACTTGAATCTTCGAGCTGAAGAATATACTGGATCAAATCAAATCCGGGTTGGAAATGGCGCAGGTCTGCGAATTTGTCATACTGGCTCCTCTAAAATCTATACTCCTAATTCATCATTTATTCTTCGTAAATGTCCTTCATGTTCCTGACATTAGTAAAAATCTACTGCCTGATCAGAAATTTGCAAAAAATAATGATGTCTGTGATGGCATGTCTCTTTACTCCTGGGTTGACCGCTTGGGTCGGGTTCGTGGCTCGTTGTGGACCGCAATGGCAATTTAGTAAATTACATCTTGTCAGTTTTGGACCTTTCTCGCATCATGAAACCCGGTTTTGGACTCTAAGGCGGCGCTTGATGGTGGAGGACTCCTCCTTGTCCTCGTCGGAAGAGGAATGGGAGTGGTGGGCGGGGTCCTGGAAGGAGACGCGGAGCTCTTTGGAGGCAGAGGTGGAGGAGGGGTTGGCAGTGGCTGTGGCGTTTGAGGCGGTGGTGGGTGGACAACGCTTGAGGTCCTCCATCTAAAAGTCCAGGTCGAGAGCCATCTCCCCGCTTGCAGCCCGCTGCTTGTTGAGGAATGAGCTTATCAACCTTGAAGGCGGGTCCTCTCTCATCTTGACCACACTCTTCGGATGATGTTGGTTTGGAAAGCTAAACTCCGATCCTCTGCTACCGCCATTGCCACTGAAATCCTCCTTCCATAAATCGTAGTTGTACTCCCTCCATACCTTGTTCCCGTTGCTGCTGCCATAATTAGCACCGCCAGGGCGGCATCATCGACATTGACGACGACCTCGACGTGGTCGCGATGGTGGTCGAAGAGGATGGGATGCTCCTCTTGTTGGCGGTTGCGGTCAACGGAGGTCTTCCGAGGGAGGAGGAGGATCGGTGGTAGGAGCCGTGGGATTTGAAGGACTTCCGCATCGACTCCATCGATCGTGGAGTGGCGGATCAAAATCAAGATCAACAATGTCGCCTTCTTCTCTAAAAACACCTCGATTGTGGATGGCAAAATAGGCGATATATATACGGATTGGAGTTTAGGTAATGGTCATTGCTGATTTTTGGTAATTTCTTAATTAAAGAGGAAATA
Organism: Narthecium ossifragum; assembly: GCA_963920575.1. Lineage (NCBI taxonomy): Eukaryota > Viridiplantae > Streptophyta > Magnoliopsida > Dioscoreales > Nartheciaceae > Narthecium > Narthecium ossifragum. The sequence goes on along the minus strand of OY986964.1, from coordinate 2,514,562 downwards.
GTTGCTATTCTTCGTGGCTGGGTTATCGTCCACCGACTTAACGTCGTTGGGTGTTTGGTAGTAAATCGAATGGTTTTGGTAATGTAGGATTCATTTTAAGCGGTTTTAAAACATAGGGTCCAAACTGAATATTTTCTAAATTACAAAATAGTAAAATGTTTTTGCCCTGGTTTCTAATATTTGTTTGTGCTAGGAAACTGTTACAGCTCAGAGATTGAGTTCTCAGTTTTAAATATCTTAAGAGAAAGTAAAAAACAAAGCATTAGAAATGCATAATAATTTATTATTTAGCATTATATTTTTCTGCTACCAAATACTCTATTTGCAATAGCAATTGATGTGGAACTATATTTTTTTTTTTTTTGACAAGTTGAGCCCGGGGGCTAGTGAAAATCAAGTAACAAAACGACAAACTACATTAAAACTGGGGGCTATCCCCCCGCCCCTCTTAGGCTCCCGGGGCTCCTACGCAAAACTTGGCCGACCACCGGCCCCTCGTGGCCCTCACAATGCCATCAGCCTCCTCATTATTCTCTCTTGGTACAAACCGTACATGAATCTCCTTCAGCTGGGCTGCATTCCAACAAAGTCCTTGTAGTCGGCTATTTAGAGCACCGGGTCACTGTTTCCTCCCATTAACACATTCAACCAAGTCCTTGGAATCAGACTCCAACAGCACCCTCTCGCAGCCTTGACTTCTAGCGATGTCTATCGCCCTCTCCATGGCGTATAGCTCAGCATCCCTAGCCTCATTAGCTCTCCCCCTGCTGAAAACCATCATTCTTTCCCTCCGTGGGCATTCTAGCAGACAACACCCAAGCCCGACTCTCCTTGTAGAAAGGAGGCATCACATCTGATGGTAAAGAAATCCCTCCATGCCTCTCTAGTCGCCCGAAACTCTTAACTATACCCCCTTTCTTCAGCTGCCACTCTTTTGCAAGCCACAAGATGGTCTTTGAGAGTTCCTCCGGTGACTTTGCCTCCCCATCGAAGAGCATTCTGTTCCGATCCTTCGACAATATCCACAACCCATAACCAATCTTCCCTTTCCTTAATTGCCATTCTTCCGATCTCTGAGAGGTTGTTAGCACCCTCTCCCAATCTCTCCAAGCCTCTGTTCTCCTAATTTCCCTATCACTGATGTGGAACTATTGGGAAACTCATCTCTCCACATCCTTCATCAATCTTCAAACAATGCCCATGGATGAAACTCGGAATGCTATAAATCTTTAAAAGGCAAGTCTAAGAAAAAGGTTCATGAATGATCCCCCGAGTTAAGATACAAGATGATCAAAGGACCTTTGGACACAAACACGCCTAAAATAAAGACAGCTTCAAAACCTATCTATCTTCTTAAAGACTGCAGCTTTTATTGCTCACTGCAACAAAAACGGGCTCCCTGACCTTCCAGGAAGAAACATCTCTCCTGTGACTTAAACAGGAAATTTCAGGGTAAAAAACAGAGGATTACAAGAACAACAGCAAACAATTTCCATCTGCTTCTCTACTCATGGCGATTTGTGTATGGTGCAGTAGTACTTGTTTTACTTTTAAGTTCTTTATAGGCTGTACGTACACCTCTTATATGGCATAAGGAAGATAAGAGGAGATAGTTGAAAGGACAAACACAGCCTATATACTTGAAGGACTTGCAAGCCCAGCCTAATTAGCACCCTCCATACCTTGTTCCCGTTGCTGCTGCCATAATTAGCACCGCCAGGGCGGCGTCATCGACATTGACGACAACCTCGACGTGGTCGCGATGGTGGTCGAAGAGGATGGGATGCTCCTCTCGTTGGCGGTTGCGGTCGACAGAGGTCTTTCGAGGGAGGAGGAGCCGTGGGATTTGAAGGACTTCAGCATCGACTCCATCGATCGTGGAGTGGCGGATCAAAATCAAGATCAACAATGTCGCCTTCTTCTCTAAAAACACCTCCGTTGTGGATGACAAAATAGGCAATATAGATAGGGATTGGAGTTTAGGTAATGGTCACTGTTGATTTTTGGTAATTTCTTAATTAAAGAGGAAATAGCTGCTATTCTTCGTGGCTGGGTTACCGTCTAGCGACTTAACATCGTTGGATGTTTGGTAGTAAATCGAATGGTTTTGGTAATATAGGATTCATTTTAAACGGTTTTAAAATATAGGGTCCAAACTGAACATTTTCTAAATTACATAATAGTAAAATGTTGTTTGCCCTGTTTCTAATATTTGTTTGTGCTAGGAAACTGTTACAGCTCAGAGATTGAGTTCTCAGTTTTAAATATCTTAAGAGAAAATAAAAAACAAATCATTAGAAATGCATAATAATTTGTTATTTAGCATTATATTTTTCTGCTACCAAATACTCTATTTGCAATATCAACTGATGTGGAACTATTGGGAAACTCATCTCTCCACATCCTTCATTAATCTTCAAACAATGCCCATGGATGAAACTCGGAATGCTATAAATCTTTAAAAGGCAAGTCTAAGAAAAAGGTTCATGAATGATCCCCCGAGTTAAGATACAAGATGATCAGAGGACCTTTGGACACAAAGATGCCTAAAATCAAGACTGCTTCAAAACCTATCTATCTTCTTAAAGACTGCAGCTTTTATTGCTCACTGCAACAAAAACGGGCTCCCTGACCTTCCAGGAAGAAACATCTCTCCTGTGACTTAAACAGGAAATTTCAGGGTAAAAAACAGAGGATTACAAGAACAACAGCAAACAATTTCCATCTGCTTCTCTACTGGCGATTTGTGTATGGTGCAGTAGTACTTGTTTTACTTTTAAGTTCTTTATAGGCTGTGCGTACACCTCTTATATGGCATAAGGAAGATAAGAGGAGATAGTTGAAAGGACAAGCACAGCCTATATACTTGAAGGACTTGCAAGCCCAGCCTAACCAAACAATGGTAATTTGAGAGCATGCAGTAATGGTGATGCCGCCTTCTTTATTTTTCATCTTAAATAAGCAAAGAGTCGATCTCTTCATAAGGGGAGATCCTCATACAAGTAACCACAGAAGTAAACTACATGCATAAAGAAAATGGCTTGATTCAAGCCCTTATACTACTGACTAAAGAATCAAACTACATAGAGAATGCAGCTTGATCTCTGCCCTTTATGCGAACAACCAGAGAAGGAAGCTAGGCTTTGTGATTTCATAAGGTAGGTAGGTAAACTAATTTGAAGAGCAGCATCAAAAGATCTGGCCGGCGCAATCAAGTTCCTGCAATTGGATTGGGAATATAAGGCGTTGCGTGCAAGAGGAGTGGTGTTTTTCGGGTCACTGTTAACCCCCATGTCTGGGTCATATCTAGCTGATGAGGCTCAATTCCATCAGGAAGCTTCCAGTCAAAGTGATAGAGAAGCTGAGCAAGGGGGAGCTCCACAGTTGCCAGTCCAAATGCCATTCCAGGACACATCCTCTTCCCTGCGCCGAAGGGTATATACTCGAAGTACTTCCCTCTGAAATCCATCGAGCTTCCCTCGAACCTTTCTGGCCTGAACTCATCCGGTGCATCCCAGCACTTTGGATCCCTGCCCATGGCCCATTGATTTACAACTAATCGTGTTCCGACTGGGATCCGATATCCGAGTACCTCACACTCCTCTCTGCACTCTCTAGGTCCCAAATAGGGGCGCTGCAGGGTGCATCCTTAAAGTCTCTTTGATGACTAGCTGCACGCAGGCCAATCCACGCGCCTCCTCCTCGGTGATCTCTGTCTTGCCCTGGAGGGCATCTCTGATCTCTGCTTGAACCCTACACATAACTCGTGGGTTCCGCATCAGCTCCGACATAGCCCAACTAAGAGTTGAAGATGTTGTATCTCTCCCTCCAGCGATTAGCTCCTGTAATATATGATCGAAATAGATTACTACATACATACATACATATACATACACATATACATATTCATATACATATATATATATATGTGTGTTTCAATATTATTTTATGCATGGGCCGGAGATACTCACAAATATAGTTGTTTTTATCATGTCATCTGTAAGCGGAATTTGATGGCCACCCTGCTCTTGAAGCCTTAGAAGAACATTGAGCAAATTCTCCTCTGATTTATGCTCCGCTGCACCAGATTTAATCTCAGCCATCCTACTTTCTCTGTGATCTTGAATGATGCCTTGGAGGATCTGGTCAGCCTTCTTGCAACATCTGTCTATTCTATGCTTCAAACCAGTAAGAGTGCTGATGAATGGCAATGATGGAAACAAATCAGCTATATTGAAGCCTCCTAGCATGCTGAAAGAGTCCTTTATCACTTCTAAGAGTTCCTCTTGATGCATGTGCTTAGTTCCTACGATGGCTTTCAAGGATAAATCACCGGTGAAGGATACAAGCCTCTCACTCACGTTAACCAGCTGTGATGACTTGGATGCCGCCATGATGGACTCTACGAGAATAGAAGCCTCTTCTGATCTTATCGTGCTTAAAGACCGGACAGAAGCAGCACCCAATAGCTCTTGAACAAAGATCTTGCGCATCTGCTTCCAATATTCAGCATAAGGAGCAAAGATAATAGTGTTGCCGCGAAATATATGCTTCGAAAAGAGGAGCAGAGGCCTGGTTGCGAAGGCCGTCTCTTGATTCTTCAGCACCTCTATCGCCACCTCCGGGGACGACACGACGATGGTAGAGACCTCGCCGAGCTTCAAATGCATCAGAGGTCCATGGACCTTTGCGAGCTTGAAAAGTCTGTATTGCAGCCTGTAGTCGCCGAAGAGGATGTGATGTAGATTTCCGATGATTGGCAGCTTCGATGGCCCGGGTGGCAGCCTTTTGGAGATTAGTTTGTCTCCAAGAAACTTGAGCGAGAGGATGAGGAAAGCGAAGAGGAGGAAGTAATGGTACAGAGGCTCCATGAAGGAACGCTGTGTTTGAGGCGATAGCAAGGTGCTTGTGAGTTATTCTGAGGAGGAGGGTTCTCTATATATAAATTAATGGTGCAAGTGTTAACAGTAATAGTGACAATATATATATATAGAGAGAGAGAGAGGCTCTGAGGTCATGCATATATGCCCACACATAAAATTGAGAGGTAGAGTAGCTACTAGACTAGCTGATGGAACAGTAAAGGCATGTGTTTGAGATATATAGCAGATGCTTGCGTTGTGGAGAGTCCTCTATAATGGTGCAAATGTCAAGAGTAATCTTGACAAAATATGGTGGCTGTTAGAAATTGGGTGTTGCGTACGTAGTGTAGTTGAGATGGACCGGTGTTTGAGATATATAGCAGATGCTTGTGAGTTGTGACTTGTGAGGTGGAGGTCCTCCATAACGTTGAAAAGTGTCAAAGAGTAATGTTTGTTAAATATCAAAGCTTGAATTTGAAGAGATCATATCATTTTATATTTCCCTCCATTTAGTCATGTGAATCTGGAGAGGAGATCTGTCTAGTCTGAGGAGAACAAAGTAGTTGCTTCCTCAGCTAATTTATGCCGACGCACTGTTGACTATTTATGTAAGCCTTTTTAGTGCCTCCAAGTAAGGCCTTCAAAGTAATTGAACTCCAGGATGTTTCATTTTTCAAAGAGATGATTGCGAGTGACAAGTGCTCAGTTAAACAGCATTCCAGTAGTTTTGTGGTTATAACTATATATTCCTTGGCTTCCTGTATATCAGATCAATGAATGGAGTCTAGATCATGGTCGATAGTTCATAGTTTCGTCTGTAAGGGGCCATGGTTCATGTCTAGATTATAGAGTTGCTGAATTTAGTGATAAATGTGTCTTGAGGTTATTGTATGAGATTTTCATAATGGTTAATGTTGCAAGCTTCGAATTGGTTCATGGTGGATGTATTGGCATCTATGTTCCGGTTTTCTATCTTTAGTTGGTCTCCATTCTGATAGAACGTAATAGATGCATGTGTATTGCCTGTAGCCCTGATCATGTATTCCTCTAGATCTTTGTTACCCGTGACTTGTGCGAGAACGTTGCTTGGAAGATATCTTGCCTACTGGTGACTGAGCTAGTTTCGAGTAACTATCACATTAACTCTCTCAATTCCCATGATGATGACTAGGATCATCTCCTACTATATATCTCCATTTTTGAGTGAAGCCTTGTGGAATTAGAGAGTTTTCATCCATCCATGTATTTTGTACTTTGAGCATTTGAATGAAAGTGAAGTTTACATCTCCTTCAGTCTTGTTCTTTATCTTCTTCAATTTGGTGCTTAGCCCTTGACTAGTAAACTTTAGTTTACTATTGGGGAACGGGATTTCCGGGGTTGTCGGAATCCGTCGGGTTCTCTACAATCTTGACAACATCATGTACAGATGATGTTGAATGGGGATTGAGATTGCAAGATTTTTTTTTTTTTTTTGGCTGCAATTGAGCCCGAAGGCTAGGTGTTACAACTCTTGATTTAATCTTACACTACAACCCCAACACTAGCAGCCTGTCTTGCTCGCCGGGTGAGATCATTCGCCACCGCGTTTTCATTCCGTGGTATAAAAGTAAAAATTACTTCCCCAAGGAAGGCAGTTACACTCCAAATCTTTTTGAAAATAGCCTCCAAATTTGAATGACAGATCTGCCTCCCATTAATGAAGTTAACAATGCTCCTAGAGTCCGTCTCAATGATAACATTGTGAATTCCTCGCACCACCGCCTCTTCCAAAACACAAAGGATGGCCACCATCTTCGCTTCATCACAGCTGTGTGCCATAATTTTCTCTGCTAGTACCCAGGACGGTTCCTCCCAACCTCCCAGCAAGCAATGCCAATACCCGCCTCAATAAACCCCTGCAGCCAAGCACCATCGGTTCATATCACAGAGCCAATCTGCCGCATGGAGGCATAGGTCGTTGGGGTTGTATGACTCCACCCCTTACTACGCCAAAACTCCCCCGCTAGTTTCTGAATGCGCCAAGCCAAGGCATCCGGAGAGCAGCTATTGTTTCTCCATACAACTTCATTCCTCTCCTTCCACAATAACCAAAAACCATATCCAACAATAGTTTTAATCCACCTCCTAGCCGCATCAGCCGAAGAAGACGATGCCAGTATACCCATGAGATCGTCCAAGCTCGAGCCACTGGTAGATGAAAGGAGAATCTCCCATACCCGACATGCAAAGGGGCACTCATCAAGGATGTGATGTAAAGACTCATCCCCTCCACATCCTCGAGGGCATGAACTATCTTGGACCAAGCCAATTCGCCGCAAAACATCGTGAGCATGCACTTTCTGATGCAGGATTTTCCAGATGAAGTGTTTAACACGAGGTTCAACTGGACAACTCCAACAATTCATCCAAACCTCACTATGAAATAATAGAGACTGCCCTACGTTCTTGCCCCAACAACCAAGAATAGAGAGACCTAGAGTCTGGCTTCCCCAATGCATTGAACACCCACCTCGCTTTATCATTGACCAAAGTTGAATCAATTTTAACATCTAGAACTTCTTGTACCAAGGCTGGATGAAATTGCTCAGTTACCTTTTCTTTGCACCACTTTAAATTGTTCATCAAGCTCCCAAGATTGGAGACCTCCAACTCCCCACCCACTCTTACCAAGGCCGGCCTAGAAGAAAAATGTCCGTCTCCACACCACCAATCCTTCAGAGGGTGATGCTTATATTGGATGAGGGTCCTCTGTAATGGTGCAATTGTCCAGAGTAATCTTGACAATATATAGACTATAGAGGCCGTAGGAGATTTAAACCCTGGCAGTGGCGTAACCAGGATAAAACTTAAGGGGGGGCGAAATCTAAACCAAAATGACCAATTTTTTTTATAAAGTAATGCAAAAAATACCTTAGAATTACAATATCAAACTTTAAGGAATAAAAATAATATAAATATTAAAATATAAGTACCGTACTATGTGCTACGATTGAGAGGTGGAAGTTGGATCCTACGCTTTTGCATTTTTTGAAAATGTTGCAAAATGACTTCGTTCTCATATCTTTTCCATATTTTTTCTTGGGAAAATTATGACCAAACGGTTGACAATGGCCATTGATCAAGTACTCCTACGAATTTCAACCCTAATCCCAATATCATGTGTTTCAATGGGTTTTTGCAACCCTGGGTCACCAACAATATCATTCAAGTGATTCAACCGGCTTGGATCACCAACAATATCATTCGGATTAATTAAACTAGTTCGGGGTCTTTTCGAACGAGTATTCTCTGAAATAGTATGCAAGTCATGAGTATTAGACGATTCACCGCTTGGTCCGTTTCGTGATTTTTTATCACAAACTTATCCATTATCTAAATAAAACAAAACAAAAACAAAAATAAAAATGCGACAACTTCAAACATAGATTAATTATACTACAGTACTTCTCTAGGATTTCTTTTATGCTCAATCTTCCTTTTATCTTCGACTTGTTCCTTTTTGCATATATATACTAGAAGTTGAGTTACCTGCATTTCCTTTTGAAACAATGAATTTGTTTGAAAGAAAGGCATCTTCTCCTCTTTTCTGCGTGAGTTATGACTTTACGGTGGATGATTATGAAAGCACAGTAAGTTTCTTCAGTCATATCTTCTAGAGTTAATTGGAGCTTTTCTCCATCCTTCATCAAGGCCAAATCGTTAAATCTCAAACTTATTAAGTTGTGAGCCTTGAGCAAGAATCAGCTTAATCCGAGTCATTGCTAATTGATACCACCTTTTCCGTAACAAATTCCAATACATAAACAACAAATGAACTCACACATGTCTATAGTGTGTTCAATTGTTCTGCGTGCCATAGCAACTGATGTGGAACTATGGGAAACTTGTTTCTCTTCACATCCTTCAATATCCAAACAATGGCCACGGACGAAACTAGTACTGCTACAAATTTTTAAAAGGCGAGTTTAAAAAATAAGTACATGAACGGTCCCCATGAGTTAAAGATACAAGATGATCAGAGGACCTATCTATCTTCTTAAAGCTGCAGCTTTTATTGCTCACTGCAACAAAAACGAGCTCCCTACCCTTCCAGGAAAAAAACATCTCTCCTGAGACTTGAACTGGAAATTTCAGGGTAAAAAAAAAGGAGAAGGATTACAAGTACAAATGCATACAAGGTCCATCTTCTTCTCTGCTGGTCATTTGTGCATGGCGCACTTCTTTATAGGATGTACACCTCTTATATGGCATAAAGCCCCTAGTTGATGCAGAGCTGGCTTTCTTAGCTGCAAAAGCCAAGCTCTTATTTCTTTTCAAGCTCAGGGAAGCTCCTATCACTTCATCCGGGTACTCTGGACTTTCCGAGTCCACTACCTCACCTGCTGAGTCAGTGTTGGAGCTGGTCCATGAATTATCGTTCGCCATCTTTCTTTGATCTGAGGCTGCTGTTTGGGATGGATCTTGCTGTGACACGACAAACTGGAATGGTGACACTCCATGGGTCGGCCACAACAAAGGAAAAGGAACTGTGCCAGCTTCTAATGCATTCACCGCACTGACATTAAAAGGCAGGTAACCGAACATCAGTGGCAGATCAGCAGAATATGGATTCCATGCCCTCATGGAGTCTACTGAAGAAACTTCACACACTGATTCCACCAGCTTTTGTAACATTGATTGATTCACATCTTGGAAAGCCATTCCAGTACTCTGGTGATCTGCAATATAGGCAGTGGATGTTGAATTGCCAGACTGAGCTGCACTTCCAGCAGAAGAGGCAGGTGGACTTTGTGAATCTGTAACTAGAACTGTCATGCCAAACAACTTAAGACTCTTTGCTTGCGCTTCCATCGATTTACCTTCCTTCAAGGATATCTCATCCTCTGTGCCCAAATCTAGCTCCTGTGCAGAAAGATTGTCAAATGCAAGAATTATGCAGAAACCTGGTGCAGGTACCTTCAAAAAGGAGTTAATCGAGAATACCATTGGAGATTTGTCCTCTGAGGACAGGCCTGCAGATGCTGGGCGATCATCAGAGTCTTGATTCTTCTTAAAGGGTGTGGCAGATGACAGACATTTGCTCCCCTGTTCCGCTGATCCAGATGGGTTTAACGCAGGAGATGCACAACTTTCCAATGGAGTTGAGGCTGATGATCCTGTCCCATCTAATGCGAATGAAGATAAAACTGATTTTGGAGATCCGTTATCCTGTTCAGAGGCTGCCGGAATCACTAGTGATGCCCATTTTGGCTGCTCTGGGATCGGCATCCCCTTGGTAGATGAACGACCCAAGTTGCGAGGATAAGGATGTGAAGGCTTCCTTTTTGGTCGAGGAGGAGGGATTTCAATGGCCTTTACAGCAACTGTTTTACCGGATGACTCCCGAACAACCTACACATCGTTAAAAAGGAAATAATGAGACAAACTACCACAAGATTCATGAAATAGAGACTCTTGCTGGTTCATAGTCAATGAATCACTTACATTATAAATCAATCAAAAGATAAAACAATTACAGGGAGAAAAGCTATACACCTTAGTAAAGAACTTCTGAGCATGGCTTCTTATCTGAACAGCATTCTTTGTTCCTATGTGTTCTGCAATCAGACTACATGTCAAGGCACAGAGAGAGGTATACACAGCAGCATGACCATTTACAGAAAGACATATTATAAAAGACCTTCTATGCGTTGCCAAGCACGCCCGTACAATTTAAGAGCTTCCAAAAACTTTCCATGCTCTTCTTCTGTCCACCTTTCTCGCTGTTTAGTGATAGTGTAAGGTTTCCTCACCTGATCATGGAACCAATCATAACACACAATTCAATCTCGAGTTCTTCACAAGAAATATAAGAGCAGTCTGGATGCACAGATTACTGGAAAAGAGGCCTACCTTAATGGCATGCTCATCTGCTGACACACCCGTCTCATTCAGTTTATTGCCAGTTGCAGACACCACTTTAACATCCATAGGCATCTCCTCATCGGTGACCCTATTCAAGGTTGGATCCAAGCTTCTTATTTCCTGAAATCAATTGGCCCATTTAGAACCAAATCTATTTGGAGTAAACAGCAAGCAGACGATGCTAAAAAATTCAAATAAAAAGCTAAACTTCCACAAAAAAAAGAACAGTTCAAACTATGTTTATTCCCTTTAGTTCTAATTTTTTTTTGCTTGGCAATGGTCAATGCCATCAAGGTCGGTATCTTGCTATGGTTATAAGTTCCTCTTTTCAGTTGATTCTTGCTCGATTTGTGAAACACTGGAAAACAGAGTTATTTTAAACAACTAATTCCCAGAGAACCCAATGCGTTCTAAAACAAATCCTTCACGATCGCCATATCAATCTTTCAGGGCTGTATACAACCTCTTTTCATAACCAATTCACAACTTCACATCCAAGTTGGTCATTTAAAGCGGATACCCAATAACTCTCAATTAATCATACGAGATCTGCAATATCGAAAATATGCGGAAATAAGCACTAAACAAGAAGTGCGAGATTTATACCTTCGTATCCATGGCGAGCGTCCAAGCAACCGGGAGCAAGATACCCAACTCTAAACCACCTGATTGCTCGAATCGGATCCACAAGAAAATCAAACCCACATCTTCTCGCATCACTTGGCCATCAAGTTATTCAAGAACACAACACTTCCAACCAAATACCTAACTTGATCTACCAAAAAGGAGAAAAAAAAAGAACCTTTTTTCCCCTTCTATCTTCCTCCAAACTTCATTGTCCCACAACACCGAGCTCCAGTTACCAAACGAGAGCAAACAAAGAAGAAGAAGAAGAAGAAAAATCCAAGAACTATCGAACCAAAAAGAAAAAAAAAAGTATATTGCAAGCAAGAGTAGAGGAGATAAGAACAAAGGAATCCGGAAATCTGGGGAAGAGTAGAGAAGAGGAGGGGTCGAAGGTGATTCGGCAAACGAATGATGAGAAGGAGAAGAAGGAACACTACGGGAGAAAAAGGAAGGGCGTCGCGCCACGTCAGTCGGAAAGGGGGTCTTTTTTGGGCGCTTTTTCCGTAGATAATTCCAGAGACCGCTCCATTCTTGTGGCTGACGCTCCCCCAGCGGTCCGCCACGCGGCGCCCCTTCGTTCCCCTCCACAGTCCACACCCCCCCCCCCCCCCCCCCCCCCCCCCCCAACTTTTCAATTATAGGACCTTTATCTCCCATACTAAAACTTATCAAATACTATGAAATCATCATAGCCGTTATTTAATTTCTCCAGACAAATAATATCTAAAATTCTTCTGATGTATTGTAATTCATATTTCATCTCCCCCCCGGTTAATTTTATTGAAATCTAATTTCCAAGAGATAAGGGGAGTAATCAATAAAATCTTGAAAAAATGGGGGCCTAGACATAAGCAATTATGGTCATTTTTTTTTTATCTGTTTTGAAATATCCAGTGCTTATAATTTTTGGGGGAGCAAAAGGGTCAGTTGGGTGGGTTGTCACTTTTCGCTTTTTGCCACGATATCGATAAATTTCTTTTTTATTTTTGGGTTGGGGGGATCGATGAGGTGCGAGTGTTTCCCAACTACCGATAGACGATTAGTGATGGCAACGGAGCGGATCAGGGCGGATATTGGAAATACCATACCCGTCCCCGCACTCCTCCGCCCATACCATAACCGCCCCGTCCCCGCGCGGATAATGGGGATCGCAGACCATAACCATTCCCGCGGGTAGGCGGATATTACCCGCAATCCGCGGTTATCCGCAAAACCTAAAAAAACCATTCAATTAGCATTAAGCCTCTAAAATCTAAATCTAAATCCACCAAACTATCATCAACATTCGGTCTCTAAAATCTAGATCCACCAAAAATTTATCAACAATTAGTCTTTATTAGAGTATTATTACAACAATAGACTCTTTAAAATCCACCAAACCAACATTTAGTGGCGGGGCGGGGCGGGGCGGATAGCGGGGCGGATATTACCCAATACCATAATCCGCCCCGTACCCATGCGGATTTTAAATTTGTAAACCATACCCGTATTCACAGGTAAAAAATCTATACCATACCCGTCCCCATCGGTGTGGATCGGGTCGGTTATCCAGCGGGGCAGTCAATTTTGCCATCCCTATAGACGATAGTAATTAGTAGAGGAATTTGGCTATATTATATGCGGGAAAAAGCAGAGCCACATGCTTTAGTGGTGGGCTTTTTAGGTTTCACATGGCGACGGGCTTCGCGGTTGCTGGATAGAGAGCTTGTCGGAGAGTTCAAGTTCGTGGGGGACGCGTGGCATGTCTTCCGTGGAGGTAGGCTGGACGATGGCCGTTGGTTTGGGCGGAGGAGCGGTGGATGTGGATCCATCTGGCGGCGAGATATGTGGCTCGTTGTTCGGAATATTTCTTTTTTTTTCTTTTCTTTTCTTTTTATTGTTGTTGAAATTGATCAAATAATCCACTATTATTAGCCACATGAAAGTAACGATAGAGGTTTCCATAGACCTAAAGGCTTGTTCGTAAATATAAACAATCCTAAGAACAAATTAGTGGATTTAAAACTTTTGACAGCTGCATTTTTTTTCTTTTATTAGACGAGCCTAGACTAAGTTAAAAAAACATACATAAACCTCTCTAATTCCGTGATGTCTTCGCTTAATACCTGTTAAGACGGCACTTATGAGCAACGACGCCAATAAACAACCCCATCAATTTTACGATTAACTAGCTATGGAATGTAAACACATAGCACATCACACCATTCCAACATCGCCGCTCATATATCTCACAACATTGACTCAACAGCATGAGGGTATATCATAGCATCATGAGTTTTTTTTTTTTTGATTAATTCAGCTTGAAAGCTAATAGTATAACTTATATCTGAAACACCTAGTCCATCAAACTCCGACTAGGCAAAGCAACCATCATGTCATCTATGCGTCCCCTCGATATGTCAACCACGTGCAGTGAATCGGATTCGATAATTAACCGATCACTATCATTTTAAACAATCACTAGAATAATAAAATAAATAGCATCGTGAGTTAAGTCCACTGCCATCCTCCAATCAGACTCCAGAGCGAGTTCATCACGTGACATCCGCACTTAAAAATCTCAGCCTTTATTATTCGCTGATGCCCCTATGAGCGTATTGTAAGCTAAAAATGTTGACGTTTTGTTTGGATTTACGCAAATATACAAATTCATACATGTAAGGAAATATTCAAAAAACAATTGTGCATATAAATATAATAGCTCAATGTATACATCACCAAAGTGATTTTTATTGGATCTTATATGAGTAACTAGTACTCACCTGTGCCCCTGGCACAGTTTTTAATTATTGTTAATATAAAATTTTAACAAACTCCGTGTAGTTTGTCTGGTTAGACGGCTGTGTTGACCCGTAGGTGGTTCAGGGTTCGAAGGTTGGTCATAGTTTTTTGTTCAGTGCCACCATAAAACATAGCCAATAAAATATTATAAGTCTAACTTAGGGTATATAAAATAAATATAAATATAAGTCTTTGCATATTGCATAAGATAAATAAGATAATATTAATAGAACTTAGGTTGATATGAATTAATGCAGCTTTATATATAACAAACTTAGAGAATATATATAAAGAAACTTAAGGAATATGAATTAATGCAGGTTAACCGTTATTGCTTCTTATAAGGTTGATACTGTAATAGCTCTCAGCACTATGCTTCTATTGCTAGTGGCCTTCTCCAAGATTGTTTTGCGACATTCTCCTACTTTGTTAGTTTTATATTGTAGATACTCGTCCTTTTAGTTGCCAATAAAGTTCGCTCAAGAAACTAAGCTTACTTATTTTTAACTTAATTCCATCATAAATGATGCAGTTGCTCGAGGCTGTTCTTGGGCCAGCAATCGACTAGCCCAATAACGCAATTCAGGGTTACGGGCCAGGCCTAGCCTTGATTGCCGAAGAATGATCGCCCGAGATGGGCCCGGAATAGGTACTGTCCGATGGTTTGCTCAAACTTAGACTCGGGTAAAGGGCCGGGCTCAAGCCCAGAGCCTGAAGGCCGAGAAAATTCCAGCCCAGCGAGAGTGGCGAAGAAAGAAGAACGAGCGAGTGAATGGGATGGGAGGAACGCAGCGGGTTGCAAAGGAGGATGAGAGGAAGAGAGGACGTTGAGATGCAAATACAAATAAAGTATGGTTTTATCTGCAATGTAGTCATAAAAAATGAGAGTAATACTAAGATATCATATATGGATAAATATTGCAGTAACATCCGAGAAAATGGTGGCGTGTTTTGATATTTATTTAGATTGAGTGGATTGTCATATCTACGCATCATAAACAAATCACAAATATATGCACGCTAATCAGTTTAACCTACATGTTATTTCAAACCTGTATATTATAGTCATTTGGCTCATCTCATAAAAAATATATATATATATATGCACGCTAATTGGCTTTAAGTGTATGTGCGCACATACATAGCTGAGTCCAACATATTGTTTTCCATGAGCTATAACTTCTCTTGAAATTTTTGAGATCTTTGATAGTCATGTATGTACGCCTTATTACATAGAAACATGTATGATAATCGTTTGATTCTCCGGAATCAAGTTAGATAAGTAAAAACACGCTTGTTTATTATCTTTATTTACTCCAGTCGAGATAAAAAAAAAAAGTCAAACAAAAAAAAGGTTTATTACATATAGATCCCTCCCTAAAAACTTACAATATTACATATGTACATGTGAATCCAACATATTGCAAAAAGCCCCATACAAACATAGGAAAAAAAATTCGAAAAATACCCCCTCAATCCTCACGGGAGTCCTATAAAATATCTATCTTGCCCTCAATCCTCTTTCATAACATGATCAATTTCCCTTGCAATCAAACAGCATCTGAACATGTTTATATTTGTATCGACAAAACGAGCCGGAAAGAAACTTAAAAGTTAGTTCTAGCTTCATTATCAAACTTCAAACGATGAAAAGCTCCTCTTCAAACGATGAGCTACGAATTACCATCTTTGATCTTATCAAAGCTTATTCTTATTGTCCCGAGCCAAGCATGTGGGCCAGTCGAGGCCCAGAAGGCCCGAGCCACGTCATCAAACAATCGCGGACCATGTCCGCCTAATCCGCTGCTTGAAAACCAAGGCGCTTAGCCTTCCATTCCTCGCCACTTCCTCGTTTGTCGCTCGCCACTGCGTGGTCCGTAAGCTATCCGTTATATGCGCCGGTATATTCCGTCTCGTCACATAACGGAAAAGCCCCTTCGCCTTCTGCCGTTAGCTCGCTTGTCTTGTTCATATATATTTCGTCACAACTCAACTTGATCCGCAAACTCCTCATTACTCACTCTCCTCTCTCTCTCTCTCTCTCTCTCTAATCTCGATCTCCGATGGCCGCCGTAGCCGCGACTCCTCTCGTCTCCGAGGCGGAGAAGCTCTCTAAGCTCCGCTCTTCCGTGTCCGGACTCGATCAGATCAGGTGAAATCATCGCGATTCCTCTGGATCGATTGGTTCTTTCTCACATTCCATAGCTGATTCGGTTCTTGCGATTCAAGATCTCAGATCTGATTCGTTTCTTGTGATTCTTTTCGTTTTTTCTTGCAGTGACAATGAGAAATCCGGGTTCATCAACCTCGTATCTCGCTATCTCAGGTAGATCCGAGCGCGAGCTATGTGTTTCTTGAGAGTTAGAATATTCTTGTTCTTGGATCTGAATTGGTTGGTGTTGTTTGGCATCATAAAAGTGGAGAAGCCGAGCATATCGAATGGAACAAGATCCAGACTCCCACCGATGAGGTGGTGGTGCCGTACGACAGCCTCGCGCCTCCTCCAGAAGGTTCTTTTCCCCGACCTAATCACGATATGCTATGTGCTTAGTCTTATTCCATCTCCTGGATCGGTGCTTTATTAATGATCGAGTCCCTTGGCTAAATCGATCAAAGCAGATCTCCAAGCGACTAGGAAACTTCTTGACAAGCTCGTGGTGTTGAAGCTGAATGGAGGACTGGGGACGACAATGGGATGCACAGGTCCCAAGTAAGATACCGCATGATTTAATCAATTTTAGCATTCCAAAGGAGAGATTAATTACGCATATGTATGGTCCTCTGGAATAGATCCCGTCACGATGTAGATAATCTATACGGCTAATATATTTATATTTGAAAAAAAAAAACAACATGGACCCATGCGTTAAATTTGAATTAAGGTAACATGGATTATATGCGTACTTATTGTGTAGTTCTTTCTTTTCATTTTTTGTCGTGTAATGGAATGAACTCATGTATCATATATAAACAGTATTTATGGATAAATGTATACAGTCACTGGTAAATTGCAACAAGCCACCCAAGCAAGAAACTGGTTTTTACAAACGTAAAGACCATGATTGTAACATTGTGTTACTCGTAAGGTAACATATGACTTTTTATGTAATTTCTGTTTGTTGTTTGACACTTCTCCATCACAATGGAGGTTCTATCTTCAATGAACAAAATCTGAGGTGCTAGTATGATTCATGGCTGGCCTTGATCTCCATGTTTTGAAAGTTGTGACATAGGCACTCTAGCAGTTTGGATTTTGTTCGTTATATTTTTGTAGGCCAAACTCGTGTATATTATCTCGATTAATTTTTGGTTGTATGCAGGTCTGTTATTGAAGTCCGGAATGGATTTACCTTTCTTGATCTAATTGTTATCCAGATAGAGGTAAACTCGACCATATCATCTTTTCATGAGCATCTATGTTTGCTTGTGTACGAGGTAATGATTCAAATCTTCCTGTTGTGAACAGTCTCTAAACAAGAAGTATGGGTGCAGTGTTCCTTTGCTGTTGATGAACTCATTCAACACCCATGATGATACTTCGAAGGTGAATGTCATGCATCTTGCTCCTTTTCTTTTAAATTGACCTTCTAATGTATATGATGGACTAACTAATTTGAGTCATGATGAAGATTGTGGAGAAATACTCCAACTCAGACATTGAAATTCACACCTTTAATCAGGTTAGAATCTTTTTTGGATCTTTTGAATTGGTCTATGTTCAAATTACACAGCAAGTGTTAAAATAAAAGAAAAATAGGTGGATTAAATTTGGAATTGTATGTTAGCCTTTATCTTCATTTTTTTTTAAATGTTGATTCAAATTTGCAGAGTCAGTATCCACGGTTGGTTGTTGAAGATTTTTCACCACTGCCATGCAAGGGAGTCACAGGAAAGGATGGATGGTATGATTTTCTGGTGTCATCTCATTTGTCATATAGAAATGTGGCGTTGCTGGATATCGGGATTTATTGACTTATCTTCCTGTTATCATCTGATATTTGAGGTTTTCTATCTAGAAATCGATTAATAGCACACAAGTTGGTGTAGCATGCGAGTTTCATAATGACATATGGAGTAACTGTTTTGTCTGCTATATTTCTCGATTATTTGAGTTGGATGTTTGATGTGAAGTACTTATTGATGCGGCCATGGTTTAAACTATGGTCCCTATTCCAATCACTTTATTTATCCTTTTTCAGCATGATCTGACAGTTTATCCATGTTGGCTTTATTTTCATGGAATCTTAGCCTGTTCATGTTAATTTCTTTCCTGTTTGTAGTAGTGAAGCAAAAAATATTGGATGTGTTGTTGAATGACTTCTAAAGGTTGTTAAAAATTAAAAGTGCACTTTCTTCTTTCATATGTTTCTCTACTCTGCTTTTTTCCTACTGGTGGAGAACGAACAGTATAGAGAAAACAACTTTAAGCTTTGATTTTTCTATGGTTAGCGCATTAATTATGCATCCAGTCGTGTAGCTGTACTGCTATATTGGAAAACTTTAACCCGTTCTGCAGCTATAGAACAGTTGTATGATGGTAAATTTCAGTAAGCTGTTTGCAAACGTTTTATTTAGGCATGAAGGGAAATCCAGATAGATGTCTTCTCTTTTCACAAGAAAGTGTAATATGCTGTACTCATTTTTTTGTTCTAAAAAGATTTCTGTCATGCTTATCTGTTATGGGATGAATATAAAGTTCTTGGTGCTGATTTCTTGGCTCATTGGAGCCTAGTCTATATCCTCTTTCTGTAGTGAAATGATGTTAGTTAATTTTCATCTTTCATTTTCTATGCATTGCCAGTGGTGTAAGATGTGGGAGCTGGAAAAAATAGATAGGTCTGAAATAG
The DNA here is from genome assembly GCA_963920575.1 of Narthecium ossifragum. NCBI lineage: Eukaryota > Viridiplantae > Streptophyta > Magnoliopsida > Dioscoreales > Nartheciaceae > Narthecium > Narthecium ossifragum. Next base: position 2,495,540 of record OY986964.1, on the reverse strand, counting down.
GAAAAAATGCATATGACCCTCAGATTTCTTTCTCGAGTCGAATAGATTGTAAAGTAAATCCTTTATGAACTCAGTTATCAAAGTTTTTCTAAATGTGCAGGTATCCTCCGGGTCATGGTGATGTGTTCCCATCCTTGATGAACAGCGGCAAGCTCGATGCACTGCTATCACAGGTTTGCATGAGAGCCATCTTCTGAAAAATGTGGTTTTAGAATTTTCTGGATTATAGAAGATAAGCAGAGTTGAGTCGACCTTTCCTCTGTAGTCACTTATATTGTCCTTACAATCCTCCTCTCCAATTTCTGTCAGGGTAAGGAGTACGTCTTCGTTGCGAATTCAGATAATCTGGGAGCTATAGTGGATATCAGTATCCTCGGCCAGCTTTATCTGTTACATTTTATTCTTACTGATATTTTCCCTCTTATTTGTAAGTGGCTATTCAACAACTGTGTAAGTGCCATTTATGAAATAATGTTTCCTTGACCATATAAAACAGAGATCCTGAGCCATTTAATTCACAACCAAAATGAATATTGTATGGAGGTACTTGAAATCTGTCAAATCAATTATGGAGGGGAAATAATAAGACAAGTCCATCTCTAAAGAACTGAACTTTTTCAGGTGACTCCAAAAACATTGGCCGATGTAAAAGGCGGTACACTCATCTCTTATGAAGGGAGGGTACAGGTATGTGTTTATAAAAGTAACCCATTTTCAATTCATACTGAGAATTGCATCTGAGCTTCTTCATGATATTTGTTATACTATCCATATTTTTCCTACAAGTTGGTAACACATTGCTCAATCCCAACTTTTTGTCGCTTTTCTTTTTCCCCCGATTTTCACAGATTTAGATATTTTCTAATGTAGAATTAAACTACACGAGTTTTAAATTCAATTAGATCCATATCTATTATTGAATCTTTGACTTATTATTTTTGTTCCATATTTTAGTTAGATCTTGGATTATCCTAAGGAGAATAACCTGACAAGTGGTTTGATTGTAGAGACCAACATAAAGACTATAACAAACTGTCCTTTGTGTTCTTTATTAGCTAAAGCTCTAAAATCAGGTTGCATTACTATTCCTGCCCTTAACTTTATATGCTCCTCTTTGATGCAATCAAGGCTGTGGAAAACTTTAAAGTCAAAATGGAAAAAGAAAAAGAGAAAGCAAGGGAGCAAATCTTTTGAGATCTAGAAGTAACTGAAATACTTGATCTAACCTCATAAATTGGGTTCTGATTTCCTAAGTTCAGTCTGGAAGATTCAACCTTGTCTCCATCTACTAGTTTCATCTCACAAAGCTTTGAATGTCCACCTTGTTTTCATCACTCAAATCATTTTCCTGTTAAGTTTTTCTTAGTTCTGCTTCTTTAGTAATGATTGTTGCACATAGGCTTGTTCTTTTTGAGCTTATTTCTTGCCATCTAGTTCACCGTCTTTGTCCTATTAACCTAAGGCTACCTCTGACAATCCTTGTATGCAGCTTTTGGAGATTGCGCAGGTTCCTGATGAGCATGTAAGTTTTGATATGAGATTCTGATCTGTTATTTGCATTTTAATCTAGATTTTAGCGGAAGGAAAATTTTGCTTTGCATTTGTAGACAACTTCAATCAGAGTTGCCTTGTGGTGAACATTGAGATGTTTGTATTTTACCTTTTGATCTCAGGTGAATGAATTCAAATCAATTGAAAAATTCAAGATCTTCAACACCAACAACTTGTATGTGCACACCTCAGCATCTGAGTTTGACACGTGTACCATGAATTCTAATTACTTCTTTACACAGATGGGTTAACCTGAAGGCCATAAAGCGCCTTGTGGAGGCCGATGCACTTAAAATGGAGATTATCCCGAATCCCAAGGTCGTTTCTTCATAATGAGACATACTCAAAATGTCTTGCCTTGGTTTTTATGCAGTTAGATTTCCTTCATATATGATAAATTGACCTGATGGAGGCATTTGGTATTCTAGGAAGTCGATGGTGTGAAAGTTCTCCAGCTGGAAACAGCTGCTGGTGCAGCAATTCGAGTAATGATCATAGTGATGTTTCTGTATTCTATATGATATCAGGGCAAAGGTTTATCAATTGATCGGTTTTTCTTTTTGTTTCTAGTTCTTTGACCATGCCATTGGGATCAATGTTCCTAGGTCCCGCTTTCTCCCGGTGAAAGCAACATCTGATTTGCTGCTAGTCCAGGTAAACTTGAAGATCCCTGGAGTTGCACTTATAGTGTTTTGTGTTTCAATTGTCATGATTTTGGGCTTAATTACACTATCAATTTTTTGTCGCAGTCGGATCTTTATACATTGGTTGATGGTTTTGTCATCCGTGACAAAGCCCGAACAAACCCAGCAAATCCATCAATTGAGTTGGGTCCTGAATTTAAAAAGGTAAACTCCGCAGCATGAATGGAAAGACTTGACAGAGCTTTGTGCTGAATGCTGATTATTCCTGTATTCCAGGTTGGCAACTTTCTTAGTCGCTTCAAGTCCATCCCCAGCATAGTTGAACTCGACAGCTTAAAGGTTTCGGGTGATGTCTGGTTTGGCTCTGGCATAGTACTTAAGGTATTAGCCCTGAAGCTTACTCTATACTTCCTCTGAAAAATCTTCACTGGAAGTTGTGTTCTTTGATCACGCTACTTAGAACTTGTGAAGATAACCATGATAACCGAAGTTACACTTTTGGTATCTTGCTTGTTTTGTGTTCATTTTGAGTATTTATAGATGCGTATGGGATCCCTTTTCTCCCTCAATATAAGTTTGGGACATGAGTGCGAAGCAATTAGGATAGTTTCCTCATTGGCAAATAAGCTCATAAGGTGGCTTTAACTTGTTAAACTGCATGCTGATATACATAGATGATAGTTTCCTCTGGTTTGCATATACTCATTAAAAGTATTGAATGTACTCGTATGCTTTGTTATTTCCCCATAACAAACCACCTGTTGCTTTCAGTAGTGAGATTGCCTTCTTGTTTCGTGTTTGTCTTAGTCATATCATGTGCCCAGCTCCTCAAAGGACAACGTTTAGCTCCTGATTGGAAGTTAGAGTGGTTGGAATCTTCACTTCTCAACTTTTCTCATGAGGCAGATTATATAGACACCATATACTTTGACTAGAACCTTATATTTGATGTTGCTCCTATATATTTGATGAGAAAAGAGTGTTTGCTAAAGCTAACTTGTTTCTTGCATGTTCCCTGATTCCATTTCTCTTGTATGGATTTTCCTGCAGGGCAAGGTTACTATCACAGCAAAACCTGGAGCGAAGCTGGAGATTCCTGATGGTGCCGTGCTCGAGAACAAGGTGACCGTCCATTAGTTCTATGTTTCCTTTTTCTTTTACACCTCTTCTTTCCTTCAGAATAATAACTCCAATTGGTGCTTTGGTTTATTCAGGATATCAAGGGCCACGAGGATATCTAGGCACACCTTTTTGGCCTACTGAAATTTTGCTCTTCCTGTGCATTGGACTGTTCTGCTCTGCGTTTGTGTATCTGTTTACTGGAGTAGGAGAGTCTAATTAGTTGTTGTTGTTCTTAGCCTTCGGGCTTTAAAGGACAAGAGAATAAAAAGATAGAAAAAAACCCAGTGATCAAAGCTCTTTGTTGAAACGCTTGTCTTAAAACTGAGTAGACGATATCGCCAATATCCTTTATAGATGATGTTAGCTTGTTATTATATGTCTTCCCAAGAGATACCGAATTGTTTAAGAATCATGGTGGAAAAGCAATTGGTTATTACCTTCAAGTTGCTATGTTGTTGAAGAGTCGTCCCCTAGAAAAATTTGAGAAATTCCCTCTTCAAACTCTAGTTAAGGAGCGCTCGATGGCATGGGGACCACCGTGCTGTAACTCGCTGCTGATCGTTCGCTGATATATCTATCCTTGGATTTGTGTTTCATTGGAGGTTTTTTACATCTGAGGTTCCTGCGTCATATTAAGAAACTGATAAATAGTATGCCTGTGGAGCAGAAAGAGTGCAGCCAAAGCCATCCAAATTGCCAAAACAAAATTCAGCACCTCTGCCTTGCACGTGATGGTCAATCCGTGTCCTTGGATTTTGATTATTTTCATTTTAACAAATTGAGCCTTTATCTTGATTTAGAATGGATGAATGCCCATACACAGCCACATTTCTACCTACAGGTGATGGATAAGTTGAAAGATATCACTCCATCTTCCAAATTAAAAATTGCCTCAAAAATGAACCGAAGCCTATTAGTAATCAGTTTGGACCGTCAAGTCTTGGATGCCCCACCCAGATCGTGATACAGTCCGTGCACGTATTGAAGAATGGGGTAATCGTCAGCTCCACTCTTCACCTTGTTCATGAGATAAAGAAATAGCCCCATCATGAAATTACTTGATTGATATGCTCCAGCATATCATTTGCTACTATATTAACCAAGGTATTCATTTCTTTTTTGTGCATACAAAGGAATATCAGTTAAATGAAACTAAAGAGATGGATGCATGTACTGTCTCTTAATTACTGAAGGTTGCCTATTTCAAAGGCCAACTGTCAATCAAGCCCCAAGACTAAGACTACATGATGAAAATATCATGGCTGAAAGTATCGATATATTGTTTTAACTCTGAGCTTTGATTTATCGAGCCTTCCTCTTAGTTTTAGGCGAATGTTGTGTTGACAAGAATTAAAAGAGCAGTAGAGGAGTTCTGGAGGATCTCATCCCCTACAGATGTTATTGCTAGAGATTCTAGACCAACGAGTTTCCATCTTGTATTAACTGATGCGGCGTTCGGGGGTTGTGGGGGCTGGGGTTGGGGTGATACTATGCAGGGAGGATGGCCGGCCTATGATGGCGATATCGGAGCTGGTAAATGCCGACTCCGTCGAGGTGGCGGAGCTGTTGGCAATACGACGGGCGCTTCATGTGGCAAAGGATTTTGGTGTACAAAATATTTTGGTGGAATCCGACTCCAAGTTTTTGCTCGGATGTCTGAATGGGTCTTTGTTTTAACCTTTGTCGTTAACAGAGTTGTTACGGGATACTTGTAGATTGGGGGCTTTTTTTGAGGGGGCATCCTTTTGTTTTGTTCCGAAAAGATCCAATGAACAAATGGACCTCCTAGCCAAATTAAGGAGGGATCGACATTGGACTCAGAAGTGGGTCTGTGATTCAGAGGGGAAGTGGCCTAGCGGTTGTCCTATTACTATGTAGCTCTTTCTTTCTCTTTACTAGCTGAAAAGCTAAACTAATCAAAAAAAAAAAAAATCTCCCGCCTTTTCCATTAAATTCATGACCTAATTACAAAACTATATATCAGATGCATGATCCAGCCATCCGAGAGAAAGCAAATAGTCCGGATAATAACATTAGAAAACTCTTATTAACTTCTTTCTAGGAGGTTAAAAACAGGGAAACTAAAATTGCTTTTATAAGGAATAGACGATCCAGATCGAATGAAGTTTTAGCGGCCGTACCAACTGTTTCAGCGGCGGCCAAACGCGCGCCGCTGTTGTATTAGCGGCGACTTTTTGGCAGCCGCCGCTAAAGGTCGAATTTTTGGAAAATCGACTATTAGCGGCGCTCAACGCAAAATGTCGCCGCTAAAACAATAGCGGCACGCGAGACTCCGCCGCTAAAAGCATTGGTACGGCCGCTAAATCTAATGGATATTGTATTGTTTTTTGTAGCAAAATATATAGTTTCCCTGTTACTATCCTTCGTCTTAGAAATAGGAATCCTTTACTAATCTTAGAAAAATTCAGCCCATAATGGTTAAGTGCCTTCTTTAACTCATGTGGAGATCACAGAAAATGGCTAACTCCAGCTATTAGTCTTTGAAAACTTTTATTGACATCTTTCAAGAAGGTTAAAAAATGGGAAACTAAATTTGCTATATACGGAATAGAAGATTCAGATCCAATGAGTTTTAGCGGCAGCAAAACGCGCGCCGCTATTGTATTAGCGGCGGCATTTTTGACAGCCGCCGCTATTGTCGCCGCTAAAAATAGATTTTTTTTTGGGAAAGCGATTATTAGTGGTGCTCACCAAAATTGTCGCGCTAATACAATAGCGGTGCTCATGCAACCGCCGCCGCTGAAACCATTGGTACCGCCACTAAAAAAATTAATAGTTTCCTTCGTCTCCTGTCGCGTATGTGATGCTAAGTGACAAATGGATGGATAGGCAGCGATTTAAGGAAAGATCTAATAGCTTGAAACAGATGGATCCTATCAAGTAGACGCGAATTAAGAGTTATGGAGCAATTCTTTATTCTTTGGGGGTTTTGAATCTCGTAGAACCTGATCGGCTGACTTGTTAAATTAAGACGTGATTAATGGCCAATATATAGTTTATTGTAGCCTCGAATGATTCGAATGTCTCTGCTGGGCACGTCATAGTAAACTCGGTTTTTTATTTAGAAAATTGAGACCATTATCCTGATTGAGAGTGGATAAATATCCAATACAACCACAGATCCCTCGTCGAAGATTCAAAACAATGCTGGCTTTTATATTACAAGCCTTAACAGTTTACACTGCGGTGATAGTCATCAGTTCGATCCCAGCTAAAACCTCATGGCAGAGTCGGCCATGTTCACGTTGCCTTGTCTATAATGCTAGTGCAAGTTCTGAACACATGGTTCATTCATAGCGCTTTATGACTTATCCGCGACATTACCCCGTTAATTTGTCATCATCAATTCTTCAAACGTTTCGTTCACCACCAATGGCAAAATATTTCAATTTGTGTGTTTTTCATGTACATTAAGAAAGTCCTGCCTGCGTTTAAGTGCATTTCTATCAAGAGGTGTGACAGGTTATATATTATAGATAAGTTGAAAGATATCACTCCATCTTCCAAATTAAAGATTAAGTGTCGCCTCAAAAATGAACTGAAGCCTATTGGTAATCAGTTTGGACCGTCAAGTCTTGGATGCCCAGATTGTGATACAGTCCGTGCACGTATTGAAGAATGGGATAATCGTCAGCTCCACTCTTCACCTGTTCATGAGATAAAGAAACAAATATGAATAGCTCACCATGAGATTACTTGATTGGTATGCTCCAGCATTAAATCACTTGCTGCTACATAACCAAGGGCTTTGTTTTAGGACGCAAAGGAATATTAGATGCATGAAACTAAAGAGATGCCTATAATGTTTCTTAATTCCTGGTTGCTTATTTCAAAGGCTAAATGTCAATCAAGTGCCAAGATGAAGACAGCATGAAGAAAATTATCATGGCAGGTTTAAATTTTTCTCACTTCACCTGTATTGAGAGTGATCCAATGGCGTAACCAGGTACAAGTTCCCAAAAACGAGCTTCAGAAACTTCAGAAACATCCTCAAGTGCAGCACCCTACCAATTATTAGTGCAAAACAAAATCAGAAATGAACTGGGGAAGACTTCATAAATGACAAATAAAATAAAATCAACCTGTCTCAAGCATTTGCTGAAAGCAGACAGTGGGATATTGGCAGGGGCCATCTGAAGCAAGATGCTGCCAGTCGCGCGAAAAAGCGGCATTACAACCATGAACACCGCAACTGAAACAATACCCAAGCATAATACCTCTGCATTTTCAACACTAAAAGATAATCCGGATTAAACTTGTTACCTTGATGGAGGAATGTTATCAGCAAGAGTCAGGAATAAAGATTACCCTAAAGTAAGTAACCATGATGCCAGGATCAAGCCCGCACTGAGGAGCAATTCAAAGAGACCAACTAAGAATGGATGGTTTCATGCGAGAAAATAGTTTTTCACCAGAAATGGCAGATGATATAAAAAAGATAGAAGCTAAGTTTTTAGCCCGTACCTCCTTATTGAATCTGCTAGAACATGCAGACAGACAGAGTGATAGTTCATGTCTTCAGCTTTCCTGTAAACTGTTAACATATAGGAATTAACTCAATAGATGAGAACACTGGATAATTCTTTCATACTAAAGAAACAGTAAAATAGTTGAGATTTGGTTAAAATATTGCAAGTGAATCCCAACTCACCAATGTTTACACGAGCATAGCTCCGGAAGAACCAAACACCAAGCAAATTCACCAAAAGATTGGTCACCGCTGAAATAATCAGATAGTGCCTGGTTACAAAGATTGATTAGAAAATCCCATTAAATACTCAATTAGAAGAGAACCTGATTAATTTTTGGGATTTTGATCCAATTTTTTTTTTAAAAAAACAACTTGTTTCAATCAAAGGCAAAATGATAAGGAATATGCCATCAAATATGTGAACAAATTGAACAATTACTTATTTCTCATCTACAAAATTTCCAGCTTAGCATATATCTCCCGGCAATAAACACGGGATGGCCTGATGAAAACAACATACACTCAGAAATGCAGAGAACACTTCCAGCTACAGCTTGAACAAAAAACTTCTACACTAGATAAAGTGTCCTAGGTATTAGCTGGCAATTGCTTACCACCGCATAATCTACAAGATAAAGGTGCATTTAGCTGGCAATTGCTCACCACCGCATAATCTACTAGATAAAGGTGCATTTCTAACTAATATCTTAATTACAAACAAAAACACAGATCCTTCCACAGCTGTCTTCCATATCCGAGAAAATGGTAGTTTCAGAACCCATTTCTTCTGAAGTAAGGTCTATCCCACATCCCACTTTTCATAACCAAATCCATCTTTGTTCCACGACATCCAAACTTTAATACACCTATTTGCAGGGGACAAAATCATAGCTAGAGAAACACGCTTTTCTTAAAGATGAATGCACTTGCTTCTTTTAACCAAATCCGTCTTTGTTCCACGACATCCAAACTTTAATACACCTATTTGCAGGGGACAAATTCATAGCTAGAGGAACACATTTTTCTTAAAGATGAATGCATTTGCTTCTTTTAACATCCAAAAGGTAAACACCACCTGATAGATAGAAAATCACTAAGATCCCAGTCCATCACACAATGCGAGCACACAATTTTAACAGTTGCAGGAGGCCATAAGAGGATTATATAGGTCTCAAGGCAGATAAAAGCCAACAGCTACGGAATACACAAGCAGATTGTCAATACACTGGAGAATATCCGAAATATGGATTTCAGTTGGATCAGCTGCATAAATGAGAAGAAACCACTCTCAGTACCTATTATAACCCAGTACAGAACTTACTTGTGCTCAGATTCATCTTGTATAAATGCATGGAGTGCTTCCACTGCTAACGAGAACGACATAAACAGAAGAAACAGCTGTCTACATAGCAAAGTAAACGAACATGGTTATGTGTTAGTCCCGACAAGGATATTAAATTTAGGAAAAATCATAAAGACATTACTTGCATTTAACCAAAAAAAGATAGACGTGGGAAATATAATTATACTACGAATGAAAAAAAATACTGTCAAAAAAGTACAATTAACTAAAATATCCATCAAGAAAAAAAAAAGATGAGAGCAGTAGACTTCATGAGGTGATATTAGGCCAATAGGGTTTTAATATTGCTTCACTACACGAAACAATACATCCTCCAAGAAAGGTGGATATTTATGTCAGTTCCGTTAGCAGGTAAGAACCTCCAGGCAAGAGACATTATTTCCGAAATATGTGGACCTCGCCAGAATTGAAACACTTTGCGGACACTAGCCACAAAAGAGCTAGCTAATTAACCCAAATCATAGAAAAGTCGTAATATCTATCATGATAATGGCATGCCAAATACTATATAAACGTCGTGGGGCAAATATCACCACAGTTACAAATAGTGCACGTACTTACAGCATTTGTAAAAGCAGATAACACTTCTAATCGTTTGTACCTGAAAAGTAGGAATAAGAAATTAGATATTACACTGAAGAGAACAATTATATTGAAGGAAATTGGAGAAAATAATCAATATAATCAACTGATGTCTAATGTCTTTTGAGACATGATATCTGGAAAAGAACCTAGGAAAGTGGAAAGTCATAAGCGGAGCACATCTTTCAGGAAGCTAAAAATCTCCCAAATCTCACGCATACCCAAAAAGTCGGACGGGTTCTATGAAGTCCTACAGAATCTCTCATTATTATCATTGTGCTTCTTTAAAGAGTTTGACATGGGCTAGGGCTAACTGATAGTGTATTGGCAAAATATAATATCCAACGGGTAGCCCAATATAATAGTATGCCGGGTTCCTTAGTGCCCCATCTCAATGGAAAAACTAGCAACTGCAACAAACACTCTGGGGCCAAGATCTTCAAGTTTGAGAATCAAGTGCAATTTACCGTCCCTCTCAGCGAGATATGCAAATAATCTACGTGATTAGAAGATTCATACCTGAACACACGTCTAATGATCATAAAGATCCTATAAGTTAATAGGCTATTATACTTGTAATTCATCCAATGGTTTATGGAAATCCCCATTTCACCAAACTTTTGTCTGATATAGCATAACAAACGACATCACTAGCAAGGATTGCCGTGCCGCTGGCACGCGCCGAGCCGGTCCCTGGCCAGCTCGGAACTTGCCACAAGCACGGTCCGGCACGGCACCACCCCGTTACCTCTCTTCTCCATCTTATAACCCAGTTGGCCGACCGGCACCACCCTGTTGCCGATCGGCAATAGCAGGTATCGACCGGCAACCGACGGTGCCGATCGACAAGCGTGCAAGGGTGGTTGTGCCAGTGCCGGGGGCAAAGCGGCTCGGGAATCCTTGATCACTAGAACCTCTTGATCAATGGACTGGATATCCAAACAATTAAGAAGTATTCAACAAGAATTGCAACCATTTTATACTAATACTAGGCCATTTAGACATGCATATTGCAAATTACAGTCTACATGCTTGGACTAAAATGCAACCTTTAATAGATAGCATTAAAGGACCTTTCCGGATAAATAAGATAAGTTACACATCTACATATGATTCAGACCTCAAAGGAGTACAGCAGAACTCACCCATAAGTATAAACTCCATCGGGCTTCTTTCTAGAAGTAACCATGGCAAACAAGGAAAATGTTAGAAGGCCACAACCAAATGTCAAGTGGAAGGCATCCGACACTAAGCCTGCGAGGAAGCATCGACTTATTAGAGACATGACACGCCTATATAGAATTTGCATGTAAGCTGTTTAATTCATGAATGCAGCAATCATCAGATATCTCGACTAAGAAAGCAGCACGAGTTTCAACAGCCATGTAGGGCACCTAAGGTCATATTGAAAGGAACCTACAATTGCACATATAGGTGGAGGAGAGACTGATTAAGTACTTTTCTGGATATTGCGACTGCATACATTCGTTCTTGTGCAATACTCCGAGTTTAAATAGAACATCAGCAGAATTGCCAATTTTAGCACAAATCTCTCTTTTTAGAAACAACTCTTTTTGAAATTCTCTCAAACATCTTCCAACCATTACTAGATTTCCTCAATAACATGGGCTCCATTCGTTTATAGCAAACACTCTACTATCAAACACACGCAAGAATGCAGCTTATCATGTCCTAGGACAAATTAGCACCTCCAAATCCAGGGAAAGAGAGGAACTGTTCTTGACTTCGGATACAAAGAATCAACAGAAGCGCCAAAACAAAAGAATCAAGAGGTCACTTCCATACCTATGCGCCCGGTGAGAATGCCGATCATCAACTCCGCCGTCGAATAGGCCACGTTGAGTGATATCATCAAAGCCAGCCGCCTCGTCTGCCGACTCCCCGATCTAATGGCTCGTATCACCCCGACCGTCGCACCAACAACACCCATCTTCTCCCCTTCATCTCCTCCACCTATCAAAAAGCCCTTTCCAAGTCCATCGCTCTCGCAAGGGGGCATACTAATGGTAGAATCGCTCCGATCAAAAACCGGACGGAACGAATCACTCCTCTGGAACGAGATCGGCGTCTGGGGATCGGACTGCTGGAAGGACGCGTGGCGGGAGAAGGCGAAACGACGATCGCCAGCACCGAGCCCGTAATCTCCTCCCCACAGCCGCCGTGGATCACTTTCAATGATCCGGGGGGAGAAGGAGGAGCTCTTGGAGGGATGGAAACTTGGGGAGTCCATGGGGCTGGTCTCCACCGGAGACGGACGACGATCAGAAACCCTAGCCTAGCTGCGGAGAGATGAATCAGTGACAACCGAATCGTAGATGGCGATAGTGATAGTGGAGGGTTAGGGTTTAGATCTTTGGAGCGCGCAGACCACGACGGTCTTGGACTCCGGACGTTGCTTTCAGTCAGATAACTTACTTTGCTATCATGCGCTGGCGGTTTGGGCAGCTAATGATGTATTAATAAATATCTTTTAATATTTCCTTCCTTTCTACGTGATTGTTTCATCATGGTGACTAATATGCAAGAATAGAAAACTTTTGTTAGCTAGCTCTTGGCTCAATTAATCCAAAAAAAAAAGAACTCAGTGCACTTGAAAGGCTATGTTTAGCATCGATGACATTATTTATTAAGGAAAAAATAAGGGACCCAATTTCCACATTTATTACAAGGCTTAATTAAGCTAGAGCTCCAAGATAAAGAGAAATAATTTCCATTCAAATGTCTTTCTTAACAATCTGTGAATGGGAATCAAGCAGGGGGGACCTGATGCTCTTTTTAATGCACACAACAAAATGGAAAAGCGTTTACAATCTGATCCTGTTGATTGTGAGATGTTCATCTGGTGATATAGGAATTGTGACAGCAACCAGCTTTAGATAGGCAGCAAATTTCATGCGGATGTCCAAACTTTCAAGGGGGCAGGCAGGGGTGGTGGTGATACTGAACTTCTCGGAACAAAAATACCAATGCACATCTGCAGCCAATAATATCCCAATGACTGTCCTGTTTGTTCCAAGAAATTAGCCACGTTCATGAATGCAGATAGTTGTCCACATCAAAGCCGTTGGGGTCAGATGGGCTCGCGCCAGGTCTGTAAAACAAAGAATTTCGGAATTGCCCAACAAAAGATTTCTCCCAAACATATATGATGGGCGAAAAAAAACAGGATAAGAGCCATTGTAGTGTTATTATTGTCAGCTTGATCAGATACGAAGCAACAAGGGAGTGTGGAAAGGTATAAAAACAGCATCTTGAGCAATACCTCTTATTTATTGTACAATAATGGAACTTCAGGATACCAGCTTTGATATCTTCAATGTACTGCAGGACAAGCATATTCAACGGTGGTTACTAAGATTACCCAGCTATGGAAACAATAAGAACTTCTGACCACCAGGTTGAGCTAAACATGAACAAAGATACTATAAGAGCATGGCTATCTTATATTCTGAATACCAAGTCAAGGAAATAAGTCAAGGGAAAACATCACATACCATTCTTAAGGTCACAATTATTGATGAAAATGCTAGAGAATCAAATGGTATATCCTCCAGGGAAAAAAGTGCACATTCAAGCGACTCTGGGCCGGGTGAAAAATGTGGCTTCTTCATTTTCGCTCGAAAGATAATGTAACTCTGTACTGCATATCACATCAAAATCACATGGCAAGCTTCATCACAATCTCAAGATGAAACCATACACAGAAAACTAATCCAGAAACAGTATGTAACTCACTTGGCCAATACGAGGAATATCCAACTGAGCAAATGGTGAAATTACTTCCACTTCAGCACATGCTTCTTCTAAGGTTTCTCTGATAGCCCCTTCTGTAGTTGATTCACCGACTTCCAAGTATCCAGCAGGTAGAGTCCTACAGATATCAAACAATTCAAAAATGCGCGGCTTGAAAGACATTTATAGTTTTAAAGGTAAAAGACATGGTGATACATAACCAGATAGCACGCAAAAAAAAAAAAAAAAAACTTCCATTGGATCATGTTGTTAGAAATAGCAACCTTGGCTATTGAATGTGTAAAGAGTATGCCAGTAGGTCAGTTGTCACCAAAATGAAAAGATAGGATACAGCACAACAGTGGTGATTCATAACAGGGATTCTTCAAGAAACCTTACCACACAGGTCCTTGTTACATAATCTGCAAGGAGATCCGAACAAGGGTAGAGCTTTGAAAAATAAAAGCAGCACTAAAAGGAAAAATGGCTGGCCTTCTTTGAAGGTGTTGACGTAGCTTTACCCAAATATCACACATATGAATAGAAAGTGAGAAAATTAAATAACATGAGCCCTCCTTGCATACATATACCACAATTGGTGTCATGATACTATTGCAAATTTACGGGTCATTTCTCTGTGTTACGTGAGACATACAAGTTAAAGACTGCAACTAGGGATCCAAATGACGAAAAATAGAGACTAAAGCAATCTGCAATTAGCTGCCATCCTCTTACGAACACTACCAATTGCCAACAACCTCATGTCATGTAACAAAGATTAGAATTAAGGGAATTGAATAACTACTAGTAGACGAGACTTGAACAGTAAGAAAACCAACAAACAAAATAAAATATTCCAACTTACATAGCAAGCACGAAAAGGCACAAAACATGCATACACAGGAAAGCAATTGATCCCCACTGGCTGAATCTCAAAGAATTCTCTTGATGGTCCATTCACAATAAGAGATTTGACATTATATCAACAGGATTTGTGTTATGAGATCATTATCGTAACTCACAAGTAGGGTACATATGTCCTTTCACCTGATTTATGTCCTTTCACCTGATTTATGTCCAGAAGTAATAAAATTGTATATAAAAAGGGGCAGACATCAAAACTTCGAAGTCCTTGAGTTCTATAATTACACATGGACAAAAAGCAAAAGGGAAACCAGCATTTTCTATTATTCAAGTGTTTGTCACTTCATCCACCATGTAAAAGAAAAATTAAAGTATATTCTTTTAAAAAAAAATCAAGTATAAAAAATATTGTCAAATATATTTACACATACCAAAGCCCGTAAGATGGCTCAATCCTCCGTTTGCAAAGCAAAACCTTGCCATCATGCTCCACTAGGCAGCCAACAACCTATAGATTGCGATCCAAATATAAGAACATGAATAACAGGTTCAATTCTAGAGTATTCTAATCATAAAAGCAGCATTTTCTGAACTGTGAATGTATACATAAATAGCATAATTCTTTGAAAATGTAATTAAAATAATGTTCAAGCACAAGCAGTATCAATACTCGCATATAACTGAGATAACTCTTGACACAGAAGCATCAAAACCTAATCAATGTCACCAAGCTACTTGTAATACCTTCAGATTTCATCACACTATGTTTCCATAGTCTTTGATGCTTGAATTAGTAGAAAAAATCAATCAATGAGGAGAGAAAACCAAAAGATGGAATAGAAGTGATTAAGGATGTACACAACACTGAGATCCGATGCATTGAAGTTGATGCATGAGTCCAAGAAAAGTCTGATTAATGCTTAATCTCTCTCAGGTTGAATATCTAGGTTCTACTTAAGGAGATCTGTCACTGAACACCCTATGTGGTTAGTGTGCCACTCAATTCCCTAGGGATGAGTTTAGCTTAGCCCCTTCCAGTACTCCCAACTTGGTTATCTGTTAGATCCCCACAAAAGATAAATGGGCATTGGACAGAGAGAGAGGAGCTATGCTATATCAGCTCACACTCACTTCTTCCCGTCCTAAACCCTAGCACTAAACTCAAGCATATGCAATTTACAAATGCAAAGCTGTGAGTTTAAGCCATGTGAACCATTAAAATTGGCAGGTAAAGGTCATGTCCAGCACACTTTTTTCAGCTGTTTTCGAGCAAATATAGCTGAACACAACCATAATGCTATACAAGTCATAGGCAAAGCCAAATTTTACATACTAGGTTAGACATTGAAAAGCGAGTCAGGGAGATCATACAAGCACAGATAGTTGGAGCCATACCATCTTTGGGTTCTCGTAGTGAATTCTGCCGCAGGCCGTACAAACTGCTCTCATCTTCTCCTCTCCATCCGGTATAACCTGCTTAGTCGGGCCTCCACAGGATTGACAAAAGCTAACATTGGGCTTGCGCTGCTGCAACATTCAGTTCGTGCAAATGTCACGCCTTGCCAAGATGTCCAAAACAAGGCAACATCCCAACAAATCCCATTTATTACGATCTATAAGAGCAAATAAACCAAGAAGGAAAAAATACCACTTTACCCACAATAATTTTCTTTTCGATCACTTATTATTTTCAGTCATCCATTTATCTATTTAACATATCCTGATCGTACTTAATTTCGATAATTCTTGTTAAACAAGAAAAAGAAAAAAATCTAACTCTAGTTCCTACTGATTACAAACAAACTCTTAGAATTGGATCATCGCCCATCCAAGAGAAAGCCAATTTCTCCCAGTCCCCTAATTTCTCGTACATAGTCAACAACAATACAAACCCATCAAGGATTCATTCAGCAAACAATCCAATCTACTGATTCTTTAGGCATTTCTTTCTCAGAAAAAAGAAGTTCAGATCCCATAAACCCCAAATCAAAACCTTGTAATTGACTCATCACGAATGCAAGAGAAAACGCAGCTCTCACCGCGGGCTGCACGACGGCGGCAGCCGAGACACCGTCGGCATCCGCATGCGGCTCGGATCCACCTGAAGACATCCGAAACGCTCTAAAGACGCCGCCGCCGCCGGGCCGAAGATACAGAGAGGTGAAGGGAGCCTCTCGGCCGGACGAGGATCCTCGGGGACGGGAGAAGGCGGCGATTCTGGGGATGGAGGCGGCCAGGCTCCGGTGGCTGTGGAAGGGACAAGAGCCGATCCCGAGGAGCAGGATGTGGAGGGATCTGAGGAGCATGGTTTGGTGGCCAAAACGAGGGTGGAGTCGTACCGCTCGCGGCCGAGGCCGAGGCTGGGCTTCGTACACATCATCGCCAATGAGACGGAAGAATCCCCACCGTCCGATTCGAGGATCAATCTCCTCAATCGGACGGTTCAAATACATCCAAATATAACCACTCGTGTGGTCGGATCCAACTATAACCGAACCATATGGCATTCCTCGTAATTTTCACAAAATCCGAAACCAATTATTAATCTCTCGTTCATCCAAACCCGACAACCCGGATCCGATCCTGGGGCAGTCCTCCAACATCAGCCGTCGATTTCATCCACGCGAAATCCAGCCGTCCACGCCCGCCCCACCGCGCCTATAAACAACCCCACACCGTCCTTGGTTTCGACGCCGTTCTCTATTCTTCTCCGGATCGTCTCGCTAGAAGCCAAACGGGTGGCTTCTCGCGTGCTCCCTCCTATATTACGAAACGGCATTTTTGCCCCTCTCGTCTCCTCCTCTCTTCTCTCTCGATCTGGACTTTCGGATCCAAGAATTAGGGCTAGAGTTAGGGTTTCGATCGCGTTGGTGGACCTGATCGAAGGTTAGGGTGTGGAATTCGATCTCGTAGGAGCTTAGGGTTGTGGAGATGAACGATCCGTCGCAGATGATGAGCCGGGGGTTCGGGATGTGGCAGCCCCAGCCTCCTCCTCCGTCACTGCCTTCGATGGAGGAGAGCATGGGGTTCCAGAATATGAGGCCGCCGGTGGTGTTCTCCGGCGCGAAGCCTGGCCGGAACCACTGGAAGGGGAAGAAGCCCGCTGCTGACAAGCGGAAGCTTGATGGGGGTGGGGGCGGGGTTTCGGGGTACAAGCCGCCGACGCTCAACGAGCTCCAGTCCCAGAACCGGGCGAAGGCGAGGAGGTTTTACCCCAAGAAGAAGTATGCGAGGTTCGCGCCTTTCGCGCCTAGGAACACGACTTCGTTTATTATCCGGGCTAAGAAGTCCGGGGGCATCGCGTCGCTGGTGTCGCCGTGCCCGGTGACGCCGGCGATCCTCCCGACCCCCAAGTTCTCGCCTTCAAGGGAGGGGCTGGTTGACATGGCCAAGGAGGAGTGGGGCGTCGACGGGTACGGGTCCATGAAGGGCCTAATCCGCCTCCGCTCCCCCTCGGGCCATGACCTTGGTCGAACGGATGACGAGGACGGCGAGGATGGGTCGAGCGAGAGCGACGTGGAGGAGCACCTGGAAGTAGAAAGAAGGCTAGACCATGACTTGAGCCGGTTCGAGATGGTGTACCCAAATCTCGCAAATGGCGGTGTTGGCGTGTCCGGAGATGAGCACGGTTACCTGCTTGAGAACCGGGTGGATGATCAAGATGCCCACATTGCGAGGCTAGAGGAAGAGAACCTTACCCTCAAGGAGAGGATGTTCTTGATGGAGCAGGAGATGGGGGATATCAGGAGAAGGCTGCAGCTGCTCGAGACCCAGTGCCGCGGGGCCGGGCACGAGAACAACAACAGCAACAACGAGAACAACAATGCCGAAGCCGAGGCCAACGAGGAGGGGTCCGATAACGACGGCGGCGGGGATGTCTGCTCGGAGAAGAGCGTGGGAGACTACGAAGAAAGCCACGGCACTCCCATGAGGGAGTGAAATTTGGTGCTGGTTGTGTACATAGATGATGGTTTTATCTTAGATATATCTCTCCTCTCGGATACTTGTTGTTATGATCTTTTGGTGCACAATTCCGATAGGCAGCTAGGAAGTTGTAATATGGATGATTTGGATCATAAGAGGAAAGGAAAGGATGCAAAGATCCAACCTTTCTGTCTTTAAATTGTTTAGCTTCCATTTCACAAAAATGATGCCAATCTTTTTGGATGGATTTTACTGATGCTTTGCTTCTTTCTGCTCTTAAATTGTATCCTCTGTGTATTTGTTTTTGTTGAAGCTGCTGCTGCTTTCTTTTTATTCATGTGAGTTCTAAAGGTGGATCAGATTTGTATGGCTCATGTTCTGTGGTCATGCTGGATTTTTTCTGCAAAGTTTCCGTGAATTGTAGATAAGTGATAGAGACATCCAGCTGCTTTTTTCTAGGAGTTGTAGTATGTTTGTATTGATCTCATCTGATTGGGAACAGAGTTCACAAACTGGAACCCAAAATGAGTTGGCACAAAAGTATAAGGGGGCATCAATATATAGGTTACAAAGATGATTTCGATGGATAAAATTTACATGCTTCTATAGTCAGAGATGTCAGCTCATGAAACTGGAAGCTCAGATAGAGCTTATTTTATGAGCATACATAATCACCACCACAAAATTTGGCAAGTGGACAGGGCATGTTATGGATCACCAAGCTACAGCATTGCTTGCTCTCTGTGTATGTATACATCTTCCTCTTATCAGTTTACATCTGAAGTAGAATGCTTTCTTATTTATCTTCACAACAATGTTTGCAAGGTAATGTCTTATTGACTGTTGAAGCAAACCATGACATTCTCCAGCAGATCAATTTCATGGACAATGGCAAACTGAACCCCCAGAAGAATACCAAACCACCTGCAAAACAGAAAATTGCATGAAGTTCATATAAAAGGCATTTACTATGCTATGCAAATTCTTCCTTTAGATGTTCCCATGCTACACGAACCATATACAACACTGGATGAACCTTGAATAGTCCACCTTTCGGGACTGTGTTAGAAATACTTTGCTATCTTGCCGTAAGAGCAACAGACCTAGGCATCATTCAATGAATAATAATCCGATTTCTCTAGAACTTGCAATAAACAGCTAATCTAATAGGCTTAAATCTTGAGAGAGTTAGCTTACGATACATTCATTATTAGAAATTTCATCACTAGAATCTATAGAATTGAAGGCCTTGCTGAAAATTGCTGGCAAAAGCAAAATGCTTACAATGGCCAGAGTCAATTGTTTACGCTTGGCAAGCTATGACCGCTCCATTCTATGAGATGATGTCCAGTATGTGAAATCTTTCCTGTTTGATAATATCACCACAATTTTTGCTGAATCTTTAGCATTTTGACATACATGATAATGGTTGAAGATAACAGATAAGATTGGCTCACTTAGTCATGTGGGAGGAGCTCAACGAGAAAAGTAGCACGATGCCATCCCTATACCTTGAGTTGATGGAGTTCCTTAAGAAGAAGAAGCTCATGGTGTCAAGATATGCAAGTGCAATGCTTATGTTCTTGTTGTGTAAATGTGCAAGCTTGTGGCATTTATGCAAGCATAGACATCTTTGAAGCTTATACCTCCATCTAACATGCATCGTCGTATTGAAACATTTCCTGTTACATATACTATACTTTCATAAACTTGTGAAATTGATGACTCACATGAATGGAACTGAAAAACAAATATAAGATGGAACTCAGCTTACATGTTTCCTGTAAACAATCCGCTAAGTTCATCACTTGATGACACTTCATAGAAGCCCAACTCAGGGACGCGTATTTCGTGCACACTGTAATGTTGAAAAGCACCAGAAATTGGTGCCAAACACAGATACAATGCAACACATGCCTAGCCTGGGCCCTGAAAGAAAAGCAGAAGCCAATCATTAACACACTCCGTCACCCACACAACATGACAATCCTATCAGCCACAGACAAATAACTACATGGATTTAGCAGATTACGATCATTGATTCAAGGTAGAAAATATCTATTCAACAATGTTTAGCAGCAGAGCACCTAAGGGAGATATGTGGGGATCAATTTTTATACATAAACATTAGTAGTCGAATCTGTCAAAACATGATTAACGTGGACTGAAAAGTGAAATGTATCTAGCATAAAACTAGTTTCACCGACATATAAGTGAAGGACAATACATACATAAGATCTCAAGAAGAGAGAAAATGAACTGGCGAAATTTTTAGTTAATAGCATGGACAAGATTATGTAAATGCTCATGGTGCACCAGCAGAAGTCTAGAATAAACATGAGAACAATGAACACTGGCATACGTCCCTTTTTATCTAGGATAAATCTAAACAAAAAAGTAACAGAAAAATGTAATGATTGTATTTCAAAACTCTTGGCATCCAAGTTCCTCTAAACCTTGCCATTCTATTACCTCTATGCCTGGTCTATGCATCGAAGCATGAAATACCTTGAATGTCTTAAAAAGCCCGAAATGCAACAGTATTTATAATAATTGTCAGCTCATATGATGAAAATCATCTATTATGCATACAACTTCTCATGCTAATCAACTACATGGACATAAGACATGTAAAACAATGAAGCAGATCCATTTTTCTGCCAGGTACCTTTTGAATGAAGCTCACATAGTTTCAAACTTTCCAAACTTGGATGTACTGTCAACATTCACCAAGAATTATTGACGAAGCTGCAACTCTCTAGCCCTTACACTTCCATGGTTCAAGACTGCGAAAGTGAGAGTATCGGGCTGTATACCCTTTTCTAGCATTTCCTCTACCAACTTCTCAGCCTTAGCAATTTCACCTTGGCTGCAGTAACCACAAACTAGAGTTGTGTAGGCAAAGGCATCAGGATGCAACCCCCTTTCAAGCATCTCATCAAAAAGCTTAAGAGCATCCTGAAGACAATTCATCTTGCGATGCCCATGAAGCAATACAGTATAGAACACTACATCAGATTCAACCTTCATAGCTTGCATTCCACTCAGCAATGCTGAAGATTTAGCTTTGAATTTAAATCTTTTCATTTCTGTATCAACACCCAGCCGACCTTGATGCAGGATTTCTCTCAGATGAGTATCCAACATTACTGTGTATGCTATCACATCAGGATTAATTCCTTTTTCCATCATTTCAACAAACAACCCACATGCTTCTTGGAAGCAGCTAGCCTTACAATATCCGTTCATCAATGTAGTGTACAGTACAACATCTGGTGTACGACCTCGTCCAACCAAATCTTTAAACCAAGAATGAGCACTTCTCATATTACCCAACCGAGAATACTCAGTGATAAGTTTGGCATATGAAATTTCATCAGGAGTAACTTGCATCTTCAACATCAACTCAAATACCACAGAGGCTTTCTCTACATCCCCATGCTTACAAAGTTCACCAATCAGCTTTGAGCAAGCTCTTTCATCCACAATATCCCCTTGCTCACACAACTTAACAAAAAGTGCATAAGCCTCATCTACACAACCCAGTTCTAAGTAGCCACAGACCATTGCGTTTAAAATAACTACACTTTGAGCAATCCCTCTGTCCTTTAATAGATTGAATAATACTTGTGCGTCCTTTAGCTTGCCGCCTCTGCAAAGGCTGAAGATCATAACACTATAAGTGAGAGCATTAGGCTCCAAACCTCTTTCCACCATGTAGTCTAAGAGTTTAAATGCCTCCTTAACAAACCCATTCCTAGAAAAGCCACTGGCCAATGCGTTATATGTAACCAGATCAGGTTCCACATTGATCTTCATCATATCGCGGAAAATCTTCTGTGCATTATACATTTCACCCTTGCGGCAATATCCATCAATCAAACTTGTGTAGTGAAATTTGTCTGGAACCAGACCTTGACCGTTCATTTCTGTGAAAAGCTCCATTGCTTCTCTCATTTGTCCTAACTTGCAGTGAGCATCAATAGCTATGCTATAGAGAATATTGTCAAGGTAAATTCCGGACTTCTTAAATCTCTGGAAATACTCTAGCGCTTCAAAAACCATACCCATTTTACAAAAACTACGGAGGATAAAGCTCACAATAAAATAGTTTGTCTCAATACCCTTTGAGACCATCTCCTCATAAAGGTCTAAAGCTCTAAGGATGTTACCAGTTGTGCAGTAACCCCTAATAAGGCACCCGTAACTGTAAGAATCAGGTGACACATCCTGCTTCATCATGTCCTCCAAAACTTGTTCAGCTTCTTGGAGCATTGTCTGTTTACACAACCCATTAATCACTTTGTTATAGGCAATACCGTCAGCAAAGATACATTGTCTCGTCATCTCTTGAAGAAAGGCATAACCCACATCTGCTTTCCCATTAGCACACATACCTGCAATAACTGTCCTATAAGTGATTGCATCAGGCCTAACTCCAATTTCCTTCATTTGTCTCAAAAAATCCAAACCATCATCCAATCCTCCAGTCCTGCAGAAGGCTTTGATCATTATGGTAAATGTATAAACATCCGGGACCACTCCGAACCCCTTCAATTGATTATAAACAGCAATCACCATCTCCACATCACCATTTTTAGCTAATAAATTCATAAGGTAATTGCAAGACTTGGCAGATGGCGTGAAACCAAGTCCTCCAAGCTGGAAGAGGGCACTAACAGCCTCCTCAGGCTTCTGACAACGGGCAAAGGCCTTAACAAGCGCATCAAATGCAACGACCAATACGCCGGGTCCATCCGATTTCTGACCGAGTAAATGGAACAGGTCAGAGAATTCGAAACTTCTCTCTCCTTTGGAAGATATCAGATAGGATAACAAATATTCCAGTCTTTTCTTCCGACCCGAACAGGCTAGAATCCTAACAATAACAGAATAGGTGGAGAGATCGTGGTGGAACCCAAGTTTCTTGCACTCCTCGAAGATGGCAAGGGCGACACCGGGCTTATCAGCAACACTTCTCAAAACTCTAACAACCGCAAACGATGTCAATCCACAGGACCCATCTACAGAAGGGTTGGAAATGGAACTAGGTTTCTCATCTACATCGAAAAAAACTTCTTGGACAACGGTGGCGGATGCCGCGGAAGCAAAGCGGGAAAAATCGAGACCAGGAGGTGGCTTTCTACCAACAAAAGATGAAACCTTTAAAATCCATCTGAACATTTGATAAATGTTTGAGACCTCTCGAGCATTTGGGAAAAAAAATCGAACCTTAGCTATGGAAATGATTCGAACTTTGCTATTGGATTGATTAAAGAGGAGTGCTCTTAGAGATGGTATCTATAAAGA
The DNA here is from genome assembly GCA_963920575.1 of Narthecium ossifragum. Classification (NCBI taxonomy): domain Eukaryota; kingdom Viridiplantae; phylum Streptophyta; class Magnoliopsida; order Dioscoreales; family Nartheciaceae; genus Narthecium; species Narthecium ossifragum. The sequence goes on along the minus strand of OY986964.1, from coordinate 2,471,935 downwards.
AGGATACATAGAGATTCTTGTAAGAGACATGGATTGATTACCTTCGGAAGTGTGGGGGAGTTTTGGGGCCGCAGAGAGAGAGAGAGAGGAGGAGGAGCCGTTCGCCCGGAGAGGTTTTTACTGGATTGATTACCTTCGAAAGGGTGGGAGAGTTTTGGGGCCGAAGAGGGAGAGAGAGGAGGAGCCGTTCGCCGGGAGAGGTTTTTACTCATAACTGGAACTGCTAAAACCCTACCCAACTCTTGAATAAATCCCCTTCTTAATCGCGTAAAAGATAATAAAAACCCGCGCAAAAAACCCGATAAGCCTGTGGATGTAAAGCCGAGATTTCGGGATGGAAATGAACCAGATCCAATCACTAGTAGACGTCAAATAGTTCATATTGGTAGGTCGTATCGCTCATTCAAATTGGTAGGTCCTATCAAGTTGGTAGGTCCTATACTCCTATCGCTCATTCAAATTTCACATTAAAGATCTAAAAAAAACCCTCGATTGATTTCAAATTCGTGACAGACAAAGAAAGATGGTTGCTGAAATCACCAATATTAAGCTGATTAAAAAAAAAAAAACTGTACAAAAGCATATAGTACAGCTCAAATCTGATACAAGAATGAATGCAAAATGAACAAGAAATCCAACCACAGCCGGAGTCCATCTAAAATCACACAGAAGAACGTTGTAATCATAGCGAACACTGCAGGGGTTAGACTTCTAAAAACGTACAACTTAAATAAATAAAAAAAATCTAATGCAAACCTGCAGAATACACACTTGGAATCGAAAACAATAAAGATAAAAAAAAGAGTTCCAAAGACTGAAGAAAGATTCATTGGTAGAACTGCCAGCATGTGAAAGCAAAAAATTATGTCTAACTCTACAGAAAATCCACCTGATGGACCTCATATTCTGATAATATACAGAGCAATTTTGTATTGAGCAACGGAGATGGTCAAAAATACAGGAATGAAGGGCCTTGCTAGCCCATGAAAACGACACACACTACCCATTTCCCTCTGATATTCTACATTGTCATATACATTAAGTACAAGACATGTACAACGGCTGCATCAACAACCAAAATCTGTGGTGGAACAAGTAAAAAGCTTGCCTGAATACAGAGGCAGAGGGGGGGTGCAATATGTATGGCCATAGTTTCCTTCTTCTGTGCCAATCAGGAAGCTTTTTACTCCTTGTTCTTATTAGACCGATCCTTCTTTGGTCCACCAAGAATACGAGAAATCTGAAGACCTCTACTGAAGGCCTGATTGAATAGCATACGAGTCTGGAACTCGGAAACAAATGGAAACCATGCAAGAAACGCGACAGGGGTGAACAGGAGAAGACCCATAATAATTTCATAGCCTCGTGCTAATGCCTTGACTGAACCCCAGATGCTAGCACGGCGAACAAGAATAGGCCTACAAGCTTGTGCAATCTGAACAATGACAAAGAAGCGGGGCTATTATGATATGAATGCGGGAGTAATAAATTAATTAGAGAAACAGAAAAGTTTGATCTGAGCACAAACCAAAAGCAACGCCCATCCTGTTGGCATGAAGGCAAGGAAGCACACAACGATATCTTGCACCGTCATGTGAGCGAAGACTATCAAAACTATAAGAACCGAAGCAAAAGTAATAAATATCAGACCCTTGATCAGCCGGAAAACTAGCTGAAAGTTCGCACTGAATTTTCTCCTTCCCATGGATACAGTCTGGGAAAAAAAAGATTAGGATCCGTCATGAACTGGTAAGGATTGTAAGATTTAATATTTACAACACTAGATTCCAACACTATGTTAAAACATTAGGTACAAAAGGAAACATTCATAGATCTGAAATCGCTGGTCAAAATCGACTCGAACTTTTGAAACCAAAGAAGCCTTACAATTCATGATGCGGTGACAAACATTCTATAGCTATGTCAAACTCTAGACAATTACGATAGCCATGCTCATGATAAATAAAGGAAAATATTAGCATGTATTTAAAACCACACCAGCCAAACTGCTTTGAGTCATAGTAAAGTGGGACATTACAATCTCCAAACACCGATAACCAATTTCATTAGTATGATTGTCAGGGATCTGCATATACCTTAAGTGAATACCAAGAGAGCTGTGCCAGAATAGCCGAAGGAAACAGACATCAAAGATGGCCCTTGTAGGCCAAATTGCAAAACAAATATCAACATCTAATCGTTAGCTCTTAGACAATGGAATGTTATGTCACCGACTACTACCACAAGTCAAGCACATGAGTGGACACCAGAGATGAAAAGCATAGTCATCTAAACATCATCATCTAAAGTCTACACACAAACCGAAATATCAACATCTCATCCTTGTCCAATACTAAATCCAGTTTGTTTGACAAAATCAAGGAGTATGATGTTAGGACAGTAATCAAGGAGTATTCTGTGTCATTTGACAAATACCTTCATGAGTAGCAGTCCTGCCAGGATCACAAGCCATGAAATGCCATAAACCTGAAAATCAGAGAGACAATGCACATAATATCATTCAAATGACACAGAATCAAATAACTGTGAAGCAAAAATTTCAAAAGAAATGAAAGTATACCAGCACACTTTTGGTGTGTTTCCTTTTTACGATATTTAAATGATAAACAAGCCCATATTGGTAGATGAAAAAGCGCAATGACAACAATATCTCAGCAATAATTCCACGTGTTCCCGAATATTTCAGATGCTCTTGCTCCTTCTCCCACCATGATTCCCAACTCTTCTCAGGTGGCACACCAATTCCCCCACGGTTGCTGATCCACTTGTTCCAATCAGTCCAGTCATCAACTATCTTTTGCCACTCAAATCCCGAGGGATTGAATAGAAAAGGGGCAAAAAGCCATGTCACCACCATAAACCACATTGAGATGGTGATGAAGATGTAGCCGAGTGTTGATCGATATGACTGCCCAAAAATCTGGTATACTATCAGCAATATCAGCAACTCCATACCCTTGACAAAATGACTGCGAGAGTAGAACCTGTAGTTGTCAGCAAACTTCGCATGGAACACCACAAAACCACGACCTGTCGCTCTATATTCTGCACCTCCATGAAGTAATGTTCTCCCATAGTAATGTGTCTTTGTCCCAAGAGAAAATGTGAAAAAAACGGAAGCTAATTGTAACTGCATCAGTATGAATTCGCTAAGTGCAGTACGGAACCCTCGTTCTAAGCCAATCTCCATCATCATGGGCAGAGCCATCAGAAATCCAATTTGCACAAAAGACTGTGAAGCAAGAGCAACTTGAAGAGGCTTGTCATGAATGAACTTTTTGCCAGTGGCCAGTCCCTCTTCAAGCCCACTAAGGGCAAGATAAAGACGTCCATACATAAATACATATACTGTTAGGACAGTAATCTGTAGAACACAAGAAGTCAAATTTTTCTGCATAGTATAACCAGAATCATAAACCATTCTAGAGTGAAGCAGATGTCATACCAGTGTACTGAAGTAGAAACCCACGGTGGTAAAATAGCAAGACAACATCCTAAAGAAATCAAAACGATGTCCAAGCCTGTATATATCACGACTCAATGTCTGCTCACCGTTCCCATTTGCTATCTTTGCCTCAAAAAGGGAGATCTGGTTAAGACCGACGTCTCTTCCCTTACCAACTTGCAAGTACTCATGATGAGTAACATTGCCTTCACGGAGTGTGGAATTGAAACCTAAAAGCACAAAGAATCTTAGATGAAGAGAAACGTTATAAGTGCCATGAACTTTGGGGGGAAACTACCTAAGCAAGATGTTTACCTGCAAATATATCCTCACTTAAATTTATAATCTTCGATGCTTTACTCACACCACCTCTAGTAAGGTGAAAAAGTCGATCAAAGACATCCGGGTGGCCATAGTGAAACCGAACCCTTTAGAAAAGGCAAATTTAAATATCATAAGTAGTTACTTGATTCCTCAATCACATACAAAAATCAGAACTGTGAATACCCTAAAACGTAAAGAACATTAGCTTGAGTTCAATTATCATGTGATGGGGATCAATAAAATTAGTTTTAAGTTCTATAGTGGAGAAAGGTTACATTGTCAAAATCATATAATTTATAAGGAAAGGCCACTGATAACCTGAAATAGATGGACACTGCACATGTATATAAAGGTATCCTTTACTCTTTACTAATATAAGTGGTACGAGACGGATGTTGCTTTTCTAATAGGTTGAGAATATAAGACAATCCCTTGCCAAACAAGATTATAAGAAAATAGGAACTCAGACCTCAAGGGGTTGGCAAGCAACCGCTGTGCTATAGTCACAAAGCTAGTCTCCTGATTTGACATAAACCACGCCAGAGAAGAAACACTGCACAGGTTCGAGGAAGGCTGAGCTTGTCATCTTGTTAACATGGAAACAACTCGAAAATTAATCAGTTAAGGCACCAACCTTCCCGTAAAGATATGCTCCCTAACTCCGAGAATTGATGGGTACCTCACGCCATCATGCTTTTTTAAAAATTCCTGCAGCAGATTTCTCATTTTGAAGGCCTCTTCCATGTAGTTATCCTGCAAAATAGAATCCAGTAAGCTACAAGTTGACAGCAATCTAAAGAACGACTTCTAGATGAAAACTATGCCATTCCCATCAACCTGATTCATATCAATAGTCTGTAGTCCTTCTCCACGGGTAAAAATAATAGCATGATTTTGATTTTCTGGCTTCCCTTCACCCAACATCGCAGGACCTGGAAGCTTTATCCGATATATGACCTAGAAATAAAATCCACACAATCATAATAGGATGCATAGCTAGCATGCACATGAAGCTAGTACACCAAAACCTCAAGATATAAAGCATGGGCAAAAAGAAGGAAACAATGGATGCTTATAAGCTGCCAGCTTGCTAGTGCCACTAACTATGCATACAGCCAGCATAAGATGCAGCCTTTTTTCGAATAGAACTGAGCAATCCTGGGTCCAGAAATGAGGAAACATTGAATAAAAGCCAGGAGAAGAGCAAATTCTAAAATGTCAAAAAATTGGCATCCTAATCACCTAGAAAACATATAGCTGCATAAATCAGCTAATTACTTGATAATTTGACTCCTCTACAAAAGCTTGAAGCCTCCAAATAGTATTATGAGTTTCAAAAACAGCCTTGTGAAAAAACTGGCTTGCTTAGTTCCAAAAGACACAAACACTCACAACTCAACACCCAAACAAAAAGATCCCAACTGTTGATCATGCAAACACAAGATCTGCAGTCTTATTCCTATTCTTAGCCTGTCCTCTATGCCACAAAGACATACTGGGTGTTTGGTTGCTTGTATTAGCTGATGCATGCATGAGCTAATGCAGCATTTTGGTCTATACCGGTGTTTGGTTGGCCACTGCATTAACTGATGCATGCATCAGCTAATACAAAAGGGTGTTTGGTTGGCCACTGCATTAACTGATACATGCATCAATTAATGCAAAAAGGACCTCAAATGCTGCAGCATTGCATTAGCAGATGCAATGCAATGCATTGCATTAGCAGATGCAATGCAATGCATTGCTTTAGCAGATGCAATGCAATGCATTGCTTTAGCAGATGCAATGCACTGCATTGCTTTAGCAGATACAATGCACTGCACTAGCTTATGCAAGCAACCAAACGCCCCCTGTAGATAGTGACTTGCATTAAAGGTCATCCACCCTGTAGATAGGACTCCCTCGTTTGTAGAAATGGAGAGAAGATACAAAATAGTCCAAAGGTACTCTCCGTAATCTCACTCATGTTCATCTTTGATTTCCATCACACAATTTAAACTGTCTATGGTTTGACAGAAAAATGAGAGAATATGCTTCAGACAGACAATTTATGAGAGTTTGACAGGGTTTGGTGTCTCCAATCACAAGAGACCCAATCCCATTGGGTCCTACTTCAGATGGCAAAGTAATACTCCCACATAAAGTGGGTTTATTTACTATAAAAGAGAATGGCGTAGATAAAAGTGTAAGGAGTTGAGACTTTTTATAGCTCGCTGAGTGCAGTTCTCTTGTTCTCTTTGAAGGTGAGCTTTGCGAGATAGAGAGCTTGACAGAACACCAACTTGAAGCAGTCCTTATTTGGTGACACATGATGACCCACAATTTATACTCAGAGAGTCAGAGGTATCGCTACTTGGAAAAGTTGAGATAAGATTCCACTATCCTCTTTGGCGCCTCTTTTTTATTATTATTAGTTAAGCCTTTTGTTCTGGCTTAGGGGGCAAATGCCCTACATTTCCAACAAATTTGTTGCGCTTCTTGCAGTTGGAGACAAATGCAGCTCCTACATCCAAACCTATCTTCCTCTTGGCTCCTTCCTAGCTGGAGAAATTTATTCTTGACCTAAAAGTATAACCTACTATAACTCACATTTTTAGTCCTTTCTCGTCTTCACTTTCCATCTAGAAATGATTATATACAAACTCCATGCTTCCTCACGTCAATCTGTTCACACATGCTACTAATTTTCAGGTAATGGAATCAAAACCTATCTCTTTCACTATGCTCTATAATCAACTCCAGATGGGGAAACTTTTCTTGACTGCAACCAACATACTTATATTCTCTATACTGGTCCTCCCATAGTTCACTCTTCAAATGGAAAGTTACAAATTATGAATTTCAGATATTCAATGTAGGTCAACCATGCCACTAATCCCAGGAAAATATTAGGTGTATCCCAGTTTATACTTGGTCAACAATATTTCAGCAACTTCTATCATGAAATTGTACGACCAGCTAGCCAACAGCAAAGCAGCCTTAGCCCAACCATATGGGTTCAAATATGAAACATAACTCAAGAGCCTCATAGAATATCAACATATGGTTGCGATCTTAACATTAAACCAACAAGACATGATACCAATTTCCTCGGCACAGTAACTGAGCTACGAGAAGGATTTACTGCCAAAGAGAGCGATAATAGCTATAGAACTATTTTTAATACGATGGATTATCTCACCTGGTCAAGATTTTGCACCGGCTCGGCAGAGTTATCGGGTTTAGCTAAAGCAGCCTTCACCAAAGCAGAGTAATAAATCTTCTCATTCTTTTTGGATCTATCTTTGCTAGTCTCCTCCACCTCATCGATATAGGCTACACGAAGAGAAGGATACCTGCCATACAGAATCGAGCATTCTAAGTAAAAATTAGAAGAACTTATCTGAAGCCAGTGTATACAACATAAGGAGATGCAACCAAGTCAATGAAAACTGTTCCATTGACATAGCTAAGCATATAAAGTTATGTGAAGGATCCTAAATCAACAATAAATCATGGAACTCATGGGGACGAGCTAACTGCTGAACTGATGAATAACGATTTTTTATCATGATGAAAGAGAATTGTATTGACGAATCACTACAAATTTTCAGATCTGTAACAGCAAAAAATAAAGTCAAAGCTTTACTTTGCCATGAGCCTTAGAGTATCCTGAGCACGAGCATCGCCTGATCGCTTGTGAATTCCATACTGCTGGCAAGATACCACATATGTGAATTTCATGTCCGCTACAGCTTGGCATTGCGCCCACAAAGACCTTCCAATTTTGGAATTTTCTTCAGATGCCAATTCAACCGCTTTATAACCTTCCAGAAGTTCTGAAAAGTCAACGACAACCCTAATTAGGATCACTATCATCGAGTAGCAAGCATACTATTGTGGGAAGAGACAATACAGATACAGAACCTTCGTCTTTGGCCATATCAAGGAAGGCTTGAAGCTCCAAAGCTTTGCGGTAATACATCATACCTCTGACTGGCAATAGGAGTCAAAATAAAGTGAATCATGTACATACAAAATACAGTAAGTGTGTGCACCAAATTAAACCAAAAAGAAAAAAAGAAATGCCATATCATGCTGTGCACCAAGTGCTATACCAGTTCTCGTCAAAGTTTGGCCTCTATAAGATGCCCAAAGACGAAGTTCCAATTCAAGCTCTTCATTACTTCTAATCTCTTCCTCTGATCTACAATCCACTCGCTCCAAAAAGTTGGTCCACTCATCTACAATTTAAATTTCAAGCAGTAAGATTCTCAGACTAATAGAATGTTTCCAGACGATCTAACTACGCAATGTTCCAAAACAAATATATATATATTAGGCAATCAAAGCACCAAAAGACCTGGATAGATTTTCTGCAAGTAGAAAAGAATAGAAACTCCATCTTCATTTGGCTCTTCTAGATGTTTCACAGAGAAAAGAACATCCTCAGTGTAATAAGGAGTCAAAACGCTGCAAAGAAGTGTTTTCTTAGACACATGACACAGAAATATAACCAACCAAAACTAAGACCAACAAAGAAAGTGTAAACATATTAGGTCCACACTCAGTACACAATGCAATTATCATTTACATCAACAAAGAATGCAATTCCCCAAGCTCCAAACAGTGAGCAGCCCCTAACCATTTGAGCTATAAAACAAGTCTCTAACAGATTAGAAAGAGCTAACAAATGAAAATTTTATTGTCACATCTAGATTATGGATACGGAAAATGAGTTGATATCTGTATACCTTTGAGGAAATTTCAAACAGGCAAGATAAAAGATATAGCTACAGACAACTTATATCACATGATCATTAAAACAGGCAATTATTACATAGTCAGCCAATTTCATTATCCAAAAAAAAAACAGAGCTTCAGGCACAGCCAAATTATGTATGTAAATGATGAACAAAGCTGGAAACTAATGCATATCCAGCAAGGCAAACATACATAGCACTATATTATCGTCATGTAAAGATCTTATTAGGAAAACATTCTGGCTTGTAACTATACAAAAGATGGATGGGATGAGGTCTGTGCATAACTGCCTTCTGTTTCTATCAATGCAAGGCACGACAGATGGCTAAGCAACTACTGGAATACGACACTAGTAACTTTAGTAGCTGAATTTTTGAGTGCCTTAATTACTCACGAGAATGAAAGCATGTTACGAACTTTCGGTGCGTTGGGCATGCTCATAAACAATGAATTGGAGAAGAAAGAAATACGCCTTCTAGCCTCTAAGTTGGATGGTACATCCATTGCAGATTCCTTTACAGTGAGAAGCATAAAAAGTCTTTTGATCTGAAATCACGAGAAGTCGATCATTAATATAATGAAGAATACAAAGATATGAGAAAATATTGATTTTAAGCGTCATCTACCTTTTCCTTCCAAGCATCCGATTCAGGTAAAGGAAACTTGATGGCTCCATATGGTGCAAAAAGCTGATACTGTTGATCCAAAGGTGGCATCCCCTCTTGCCTTCCATGTGAACTTCCATGGATGGAATCTAGAAGCCTGACAGCCAAAAAAAATCAGTAGAGATGATCCAGATGCTTGCATCATTGCCTAGAATAATGTTCCTTATGCGTCCATTTTGCTTCTTGTATGTCCTTAACACTATAAATAACCACTACACAAATAACTTCTAAACTCTCTTATACAAAAAGGCACCTTCTTCTGTATATTGTTCGATTCTGAGTTTTATAACCAGCTTTCGGCCACTGAATATGAATGACAATATTATACATTTCCTGTGAGCTGATGATGGGCAGTTATTACATAATAACCTCCTCAACAGCTTGAGAGATGGAGAAGACAGAAGCTATAAAAAGTGAATGAAAGCACAAAAGCTAGAAGATGGAGCGTATTTAATTTCAAGGAATGCAGTGCCGGCATGGCATGCCCTCAGCATTGTCTACGTCAAGTCATCGTGCTGGTGGCAAGGGGAGGTGAGAGACGGACATTGAGATGTAGAAAATAGGTGATAGAGGAGCGGAGGACGCCTTAGGAGAGATGGATTGATGGAGGAAGCTGGAGGAGAGACGGAGAAGCCAAAGAAGGGATCGATTGGGATGCTAGTAGATATAACGTAAGTTTCATAACAGTTTTCGGGTCAGACCCAAAAACAAAAAGTTGTGAGCTGCATGGTGGTATCCAAGCCAACCAGCTTGTGCTGGTGCATGTCGGCACCCCTGGCGCATCCCACGTGCCTAAGCCGGCCCCAGAGTCTGAGCTAGTTTGGGATCGGCTTGAATTGTGCCAGTCAGCACAAAAACCCTTGTCTAATTCAGCTATAGTATATTGACCTTAGGATTAAGTACATATACAAAATGGAGCAATTCAAGTATTGAGAAAATTTGCAGATTTTCGCACGATCATATCTTATGAAAGAAAATAACAGGAGTCTGTATAGAATACAGAAGAAAAACAGATAATAATGGAAACTAAAAGGCTAATCTTCATGATTCAAGACAATGCGCGCATGGAGTAAAAATTAAAATTTTACTTTTGGTTTATTGGGGACAAATGGACCATCTAAGATCAGCTGAAATGACACTTCTGCATCTATATATATCCTCTGGACAGCAATAGATGCATAAGAAAAGAAGATGAATAAGATGAAGGTGAATGAAACAAGAATACAGAGAGAAGAGCAGGATGAAGCATATAGATACATTTGCTGAACACCAAATAATTTACAGTTCAAAGCTCAAAATTGAGTAGCACAAACTATGGCATAGAAGGACGGAAATTTGACGGATGAAGATGACATGTGAATTGCACATACTTCGAAGGGGAGCAGGGAAAGAGGAAAATATGCAGAACAGAACAGTTTGGGATGAGTTCAAGCAGCAAACTCTGGAAACCCTTACTTCAAGGTAAAGAAAGCAAAAAACACATTATCGAGGATTGTGATAGTCTTTTGAATCCAAATATCACATGGGTAGACTGGACAGTAAAGAGAATTTAGTCAAACAAAAAGGTATCCAAAACAATAATTTTTACCCAGCAAATTGTTCCTCCATTATATCTCTAGTAACCACCTCCAACATGTCTTGGAATAGAAAGACCACCGGATCTCTATCTTCTTGTTTGTTATCCATCTACCACACAAAACCATCAGTAAAATAAGTGTACACAGTATAATAAGGCACTTGAACAAAATGCATACAAAGATAAAAGGCATACCAGTATTTTAATCAACCTAACAAACTGGTAATACAGAGTAGGAAGAGCGCTCATCTTCAATTCTCTTATCAAAGTGTCTTTCTCAATGTGCTGATCAACCTCAGCAAATATGCGATTTACTACCCTATCACAAACAACAAACATAGGGAATTAGGACAGCTAACTTCGGTAAAGACTAGCATGACAGAATTTATAAATAACATCATGCTTAATAGAAAGTTAACCGCTCACTCTTTCTCACGGGGGCCATCAACTAAGTAATTAATTATGTTCTTGAACGATGCATAGCACTCACGAACAGCACAAAACATGTAATTATCGTTATGAATTCTCTTCTTCAGCTCACGGTCCTTCCCAGCACTATCTTTAGCCATGTCCAATGCTATTGGGATCTACACAGCACAAACAGAAACAATTAACACTTCAAGATGAGTGCAAGTGCACCACCTAGCAAATCTTAGAAAAAGAGAACCTTGCTAGCTAATAAGAAAGGAGGCCACTGAATAAGGCCCAAATCGCGATCTGCCCAATATGGAACGAGCAACAACTCCATTTCCCTGAAAACCAGCGTTCACATGAATACTTTGAACACAAACAAGAGTGACCTTGAGGAACATATTTTATTGCATTGGCTGACATGTTACCTGTTGCTAATTAGATCTTCTTCTCTAAAACTGGTGATTATTTTATTCCACATTTGAGCAAACTTAGCTGCCTCCTTCTCTTTATCACTAGCTGGTATCTGGAACAGCAAACATGATGGTTAAGTTAACACCAAAAAAGAAATTTGGTACCAAATCCACCCAGTGTATAAAAGCACATAGGGAGTAAAATGCCACAGAAAGGGAAGACGCATTAAACATTAACCAAAAGAAAATAAAATCATGACCTCTGGGACTTTGGTAGATAAAGTCTCTCGTAAACCTCGTCTTTTGCCTCCTTCAGATTTCTCTAGTGGAATCAACCGATTATTAAAAGCTCCTGGCAGCGATTGAAAGCGAGATCTTAACATTCCTAAAGTTCGAATCTGGATTCAGTCAAAATCAGAAAAGGCGACTTATTAGAACACCAGAAGCCCATGTCCTTCATGATTTTACGTATATGTGTTTATATGAATGTAATATCATGGAGATATCAAAAGACAATGCATTTTAGCAAGGATTGTGGCAAAAAAAACAAATGAACAATCCAAAGTAGGAAAGTTGTGCGGTATACAAGACTGCAGACAATGTAATAATTAGTGAAAATTAGTTAATCACAAAAACCTTTCAGTCGTGATCCATCCATCTCAGCTCCTAGAAAACAAGCGTCAAAATTAAACTATCAAAGCTTTCATGGATGTTTTCTTAGTCTTTTGCAGGGCCTCGGGATATCAGACTGCATAGAATGGCCAGGAAATAATGCTAACTTCATCCAAAAAACTGTATAAAGATATAAATAGAGAGAAAAGAGAGAGGAGTTTGGTCATTAGAAAATAGACAGACGTTAGACAAAAGATTTGCATCGGGTTTTGATACAAATGTCATATCAATTTTATTATTTGAGTCTAACTTCTGTTTATCTTATGCGGATACAGAGACTTCACACAACTAAAGTGTTGGTGACAAAACTGCCACATCAGTGTGCAACATTGAACTGACATGAAAATCAAAGAAGAATAAGATTCTAAGCTGCCAAAACCTGATATCTGTCTAATGACACTAGAAAAAAGCGTGCAGCAGAAAACGGTATAGGAGTTAATCGAGTATGAACCCAATATTCATTAGTATTTGCTCACAATTCGGGACAGCTGCTTGCAGAAGAAATATGATGCAGGAAGCCACAAATTTAAGTACTCACAATTACGAGTATCATCCATTCAATTTGGAGAACATAAATAATTCTACTAGAAGATTCTTTTCATATGCTAACCATCCACATAAAGATATCTGCCATGACAAATTTCAATTTACGTGCAAGAAGTTGTGCATAATTTTTATGACTAGCTGTCTAAATTTTCATAGAAACATTACAGGTAGATCTATGGGAGGACAAGAAACAACTTTCAGCTCACAACCATACTATTCTTAATTTTCTGCAAGAGAACTTCATAATTAAGTTCCTGGTTAGCTACTTTCATCATATTATCACGAAGGTGGAGAAAGACTTCAATGAAGTAGCCATGCAAGTTAATGATGAGAATGCAGCAAACTATACAACTCGAGTGAGCATATAACACGAGAGAACCATCAGATATACATCAGCAAGGATATTGCATAGCATAGCAGCACCATAGTTCTGACAAAACAGGATGCAACAGAACTAGCCAACAATGGTTTTACCCTACCTCTCCAAGACGACGACAAGCCCCATATATACCGCCAACTATAGTGGAGAAAATTGCATACCAGATCTGGGTATCCATGAAATAGACCTGAAAATATTTGTGAAGCAAAGTTCAATAGGAACTCATAGCAAAAACAGAAAGGAATTGAGGATATCCTGATGGCAAAAGAAGCATACGAGCATGATCGGGGCCCAAAGTGCAATAACAACACCAATGTTGTTCTTTGCTGCACGTAGACAATAATGATATCAGTGTTCGTTGAAGTCTAAAAGCTTGGATTCCTGCATTATATTACCTCGGGGAAAAAACTCATGCCACTGAAAAGTTGTCACTGGAGTATTCATAATAACTTGGGTCGGACTAACAAGCGGCTTGATCTGCAACAACATGAGTATAGAGTTTAAGGCTAGATCAAGCTCAATCAAAACAATAAAACATTGCATTGCCAAATCAATGTAAAACTTAAAAGGCATATTTAAGTTTCCTTAAGATAACAGTCTTCTCTCCAGATGTCTGGTTGAAGTGAACATTGTATGAAACATATGCATGGAAACTCAAATAGTCTGTGCTAGTCCTCCTCAAAGCTAAAATACACGTTGAAGAATGGGATACTTCCAACTGAACAAAGCTATAATTAACACTAGCCATGGTGATGGAACATATCAAAGTGCAGAAAAAACAAACAAGGGTTGGCAAGATAAGGCTTCCAGGCTATGAAGCACGAGGATAGATCACATTTCGTGACAAGCTTTGTGTTCAGCCTTATTGCAAATACAATTATTCCAACAGAAAATGACTTAGCTTCGTAACTAATGTAAAGATTCTTGCACAATAAATAAGAAAAATACCCAAATAATATACATAAAAATACACCAAAATATTTACTTGTGATTCGGTTTCGAAGTAAATGTCCACAAAATAGAGTAACAAATGTTGGCAACTTTCAAGAAATCAAAATTTTAATGAAGAGTACCTCGATATAGAAACTAAATGCCAGCTTCGTAACCAGAAGCAATACCCAGAACATTGTGTACCTGACAACTCAGACATCACCATGCTCAAGAGAACATTTACAGTTAATTAATCTTTGAAGAACTACATTTGAAAGAATGGGAATTACTTGAAAAGTGACCATGAGCTTTCATGCATTCCCCTTCCTACATAGAGGCGAGGCTGCCAATTCAAAATAAGTACACTTCAACACCAAAATACATGGAAAAAAAGCATTACAACCCAGAAATAGGGACTAAACAACCCAATTAGAGGAAAACATCAATTAATTGTCGAGGAATAAATGCATAGCTGACAAAAAAAAATGCGAGATCAATACCTGTGCCCACCACATCATGATCATTATAATCTTTAAGTTCGACCTTTCGAGGAAGCGCCTCAGAATTGGGAATACAAAGAGTAAAGCAGCAAGAATATTGGGTGACAAATATGCAACCACAGCCAAAATGTACAGAGAGGAGCGACTCTGACCATTTCCAAACCAGCTTTTGATGGTCCTAGCCAAACCTGTAGGATTTTCTGAGGTATATGCATAAGTTACCGGCAATATTACCACCCATGCAGCGGCTGTAATAACCTTTAAAAGGTATCTGAGCTTAACAGAAAATGCCATACTCCTACTTGCCTTCCAGCTAAAAATTACATCAAGAAAAGCTGCAAAAGTAACATAAAATGAGAAAAGCTATCAGAAAAAAGGACGTATTATTTGCAAATGCAAAGAATTATCAATAACACATATATGGACCATTGTAACTAATTACTACGACAAAAGAGTGTTTATATATATCTCATGCTGTATGGATCTTGCCAGAATATATAAGGGCTCATTACATACAAAAATAGGGACAACATAATAAGTTTTGCTTCAGGACAACAAACCACTATTGTACAGACTACAGAGTTCTTAGGATATAGTCCCAAAGAGCTACAGAACAAAGCCTACAGACAATTAATCAGTCAACTCTCCGGTTATATAATTTTCAGGGTGTGGTGTATGCACTCATTTATCTACCAGGACTCGGGGCAAGTGCCTAACCATCATGAATCTTATGGAAGAGAAGCCTTGCATGGCGTCCTAAATCTGCCCAGTCTTACACGCAAGCAGATCTTGAACTGCAGCAACCAACTAGGAGTCCCATAACCCGGTCCCCATCCACCTTGTCAACTCAGACATGGAGAGTGCTAGTCCAGTCATCTTAGTCAAAATAAAACCTAACGTGAGAAGATTATCAGTTTTGCAAAATCATTTGACACCAATCATCTCACACCATATTACTTCTGGAAAGATCAGTGCTGAGCACGAGGTGAAAGAGTCTATTTCACAGAAAGGATCCATGCCAATATCCCGACCGGGACACAGATCAGCTGATCCATCTCAAAATATGGTTGAAGAAATGCCAGTGAATAGCTATGCATGTGTAAAACAGGATAATCATCCGTCAATGACTCTTGTGTCTTGCATTAGGTCATTGACTGAAAGTTTCAAGAAATATTCTGACTGACTGACATTAGCAGGAGACTGCTTTGATTTGGTTTGGTATTATACGTTCAGCCGGCTACTGTCCTACATAACAAACTATAGATACCATACTTTCTCCCAGCATACCTTGCACAAACTTCAGTATCGCAGCTGTTATAAATATGCTCAAAACCTTCTTAAATACACCATAATCGAAGATGTCACCTAGTGACCCACCATTCCAAGCAATAATTATCATGGCCTTCAAGAACAAAAAATAAGTGAGTCTCAATCAAGAAGGTAACTGAACTTCTACAAGTTGACAGGGAAATTAAGAATATAGAAAATGGATGAAACCTGTAAAGATAAGATAAAGAAGCTCCACATTCTATCAAAGCTTCGAAACACAGGCCAGAAAGAGCGTATCTCAACAAAATTGATTTTTCCCATCCATCGATCACCACTAGCTGATTTCATCTCCTGAACAAGAACAAAAGCAGTTTATATAGTACCCATGTTTCATTCTCACAAGGAAAGCTGCAGAAAACATGTTCACTTTGGAAAAGAAAACACTTTTGCCACTAATTGAGTCCATAGAAGAAGCAAGAATAACTCCAAACAACAAGAGTCCCTGCAGATCTGCACCAATGTTTGATGCTGTTTCGCATAAGTTAAATGGCCTGAATGATAAGCTCACAAAAACTACGGAAATAATTATGACCAATCACTAGACACAAGTGCGTTTTTTTCCAAAGAAAACCACCTGATACCCAAGTACGGAATAAAGTTCGATGATGATTGTGTGGTTAAACAAGACGGCCTAGCTAGAACGTTATACAATGTAACGGCGAAAGTGATATTGACTGGTCTGAAAGTCAGACGAGACAAGGGCAAGCTCCACATCGAAGAACAAAGAAATCAGTTATTTTTCTCTCCAAGTAGAAGTGATAGATTGCTTATGCAGATGATCAAAATGCCACAACAATAGGTACATAAGACAATCACATCTAAGTCTAGAACCTCCTAGCTAGAGAAATTGTTCCGGTCAAGAACTGAAGACACATAAATGGCAATAGAGGTAAATAATAATACAAACATAAATGAAAACTTCCACAGCTTATATGGAAGTTCCTAAAGCATAGGTCGTAACGCAACTGCTTCTTCTATGTGATAAAACAAGGAAAAGAAGGCAAATAATAGAAGGCAGATAGAATTAAAATTTATTTTACACTGGTAGCACAACAAAGAAAATCAGAACCCCCAAAAGGCTAGGGAAAAAACTCAATGCTGTCATCTCTACTTAGCCTTCATGTAATGTTTATATCTCAACGTTGCTTAGCATCCGGATGACATGCAAAAAGCAGTACTCATAACACATAATTTGTTATCAACTTTTCCAATCCACAAAGAAATAACTCCAAATCAATAGCGTAACAGTACAAATGTACCCAAGGATTCCCAAGCGCGGGTCATGTGAGAAAAGATAGGTGCGGCCCAGCACTTGCTCGAGCCGAGCTCGAGCCAGTCGGCTCAACTGGATGCCAAGCGGCTCAATGGTTAAGCTGCTATGCTTATTAGTGAGCGGGTGAGATATTTATGAACTAACGAGTCAGTATCCAGGTTTCGGCGTAAAACCCGTTATCTATTAAATAAACCCA
Organism: Narthecium ossifragum; assembly: GCA_963920575.1. NCBI lineage: Eukaryota > Viridiplantae > Streptophyta > Magnoliopsida > Dioscoreales > Nartheciaceae > Narthecium > Narthecium ossifragum. Next base: position 2,454,512 of record OY986964.1, on the reverse strand, counting down.
AAAGGCCCAAAACCCTATTCTTCGTCTCTCATTCACCCTATTCTTCGTCTCTTCGTCCCCGTGGCGCTGCTCTCACCTCCGCCGCAATCTGCCCTCATCTCCGCCAGAATCATCGCCAGAGTTCACCACCAACATTATCCTATTTTCTCTCACTTTAATGTTATTTCTCTCTCCAATGTGTTGACAATGCCACCGGCAAGTGTCGTGCCACCCGGAGGCCAGCACGTTCCAAGCGGCACACCGATCCTTGAATATACCCATTGTAAAAGCAACAATGTACTGCCTACACAAGCAGAATGTGCATTTAAAAAAGAAACCAGGAAGTAATAAAAGGATAGATATAAGGTGGTAAAGACAAACTGCCTACTGGCAGAAACAGAGCACTGGAAAGAAAAAATAAGTGTCAATGTCATATGCAAAAAAAAAGCAGATACATGAAACAAGACAACAAAACATGAACAAACAACTTACTCCATTGTTCTCATTGCGAAGGGAATTAAGAGGTTTACAAAAGAAATCAGCATTATCTCGCATTGGCCAGCCTAAACGAAAGCAGTCAACAGACCTGCATTAATCAAACCAAAGTCATAAAAGTTTCAAAAACACAATACTCAAGCACATCACTAAAAAAACATCATTTAAAAAAAAGAAGCAAATTCTTTAAAAGTACCAAAAATATTCATTTAAATCATCATAATTCCTCCACTGTGAGTGCTTTGCTTTATCTCTCCTGCTTCTTTCAGCTTCCTGTTTTACATGGATGACATCAGGTATTAAGAAAACATAAATAAAGCTTGACAGTCAGGCATATAGAAACAGAAAGATGCATATGATAGCAATGCTACCTTTGCGATCGTGTGGTAAATTGGAGTTACAACTTTTTTAAGAAAGGCTTCTTCATCGCCCCCATAGGCTGGCTTTATATTCTCACCTGTCATTGAACTTACATTTCCAGCAAGCATGCCATATAGTTCAAACGCCATCTGGTAAAGAGAAAAGAATGGAAAAACAAATGACCATCAGACATAAGAGGAATCCAAATTCAGAAAGGCAATCACGTCATGAAGAAAAACAATAGCACACATGTCCTACACGTTTGCTGGATGAAATAACAAAAGCCAGAAAACTTATTAAAAAAATCAGCTACAATCTCCACTTGAACCATTGGGGGACATACAGGAAGTACCCTATTAATCTATGAATGGTAAAGGAGAAATAGAAAGGATGAAACAAATTCACATCTTTTGTGCATGTTGCAACTTAAAAATATCTAGATCTCAGAAAGCCTTTGATAAGAAATAACAACATAAGCGACAAGATAAACTAACTTATAACGCCTAGGAAGCATAAACACAAACATGCTACACGAATACGACACGACATGACACGCCGACACCATGATTTTCGACAAAATACAGGATACTGCCAGGGACAAGTAGAAAATTAAAATGTAGAGCTTTCTAAATATGCCATATGTACAAGAATATTGTATTGAAAGATAAAAATTATGTTCTTTCTTGCTTAGACATTGATAGCTGCCATCGATTAATGCACCTTCTTTGGTCTGACCTTAACTTAACGGATGTTAAGAATTAATTTTAGGGCTTTAGATCACAGAAGAGGGGAAAGAACAAGGGTCACTTTTAAACTCGATATCGCCACTAAACTCTAACCAATGAGAAGATGACATGGGCTGCGTGTTGCTATGCATCTGCACTGTGCCTATCACGTGTCGGAACTTCTAAAAAAAGAAAGAGGGAACATGCCGGGAAAGTGTCAAGCACGTGCCCAACGAGTCTCGGTGTCCATAAAGTGTCTGACACGGGTACAATCCTGACTCCACTACTACAAGTGTCTGTGCTTCCTAGAATAACATACTCTTAAACTAATTAGGCTAGCAACGGGAAGCTCGAGGATGGACTTCCATTCAAACATACCAAAATATGCTAACGTAAACAACTCATGCTAAAAAAACAAAGAAAAGTCAGAACAAATTGAGCACACCTGTATGTGCATAAAAGTACTAACAATTGATACACAAATCCAAAATTCAAAGATGTAAAGTTGTAAAGTTGTAAACTAGGTCAATCACTGATGTTTCATACAACTTTAGAAATGTGTATCCTAATAGCAAAAGGTTCTTTCTTAGAAGTTTTCCATGTGATCCATGAAAAGCTTTTTAAATAACAATAAATAAAAACGAAGTGCCAACTGCCAACATCTGATGACATACATGATGATAGATGTAGCAAAGACACTCTGGCATGAACCGTAAGTTTGCAGCTTCACCCCAAATAAGGAGGTAGAGACCCATATATAGCAGCTTTCGTTGTTGTACTTCTTGCTGAATAGTCGGCAACCTGAAATTGCAGAAGACATACCAAGACAAACGCAGAACAGATTGAGAACAATAATTGCTCTTCCAGATGATTGTCACAGACGAAATTCATTAAGGGTGAAGAAAAAACAGATTAATGGCGAAGAGAAAAATCTTGCTTGGAACAATAAGAAACAAAAGTCCAAATGTCCTGATTATTCAAGTATTCAATGCTCACCAAAGACTGCTCTTGCGATCCAAGTACTTGCACCACTTTTTGTAGTTCTTGAAAAGTTTCTTCATGACCTCTGTTAATGCGCGCTCATCCAACTAAAAAACCCAATCCATTCCAGCAAATGTTTGAGTTACTCATTACCAAATACAAATAGCTAAGAGCACAAAAGTAACCTTTGGCTGCTGGTCAGGCTTTGGAATTTGCCGAATGTGGACATTTGCAAGCAATAAAATAAGATGCTCTCTTTGATTTGCCACATTATCCTTCTGCAGATATCAAGAATGACAAAAATAATTCAATAAGAACATTTGAAAAGAATAACAAAACGAATCCAACATGATAGGCTAGACAACTTTTTAAATGAGACGGCACTCAAGAACCGAAAAACCAGCACTTGAGAACAGAATTTTGCTTTCACCTGAAAGCCAAACATAGCTTGAAGCCAATCAAGAAGGTCCTCATCAACTCTCTTCTTGTGGTCCTTAGGCCATGGTAATCCTCTTGTATTTCGCAGGGCATAAACAGCAGCTTGAATCTACATATTGCAAACCAAAAACAATTTTCGCAGCTCCTTTTGTGTGGACAAAATACAATAAGGGATCACCAATCACCTAAACAAAAAGTGTGAGAAAAAACCTCTGGATACCGCATGATAGCCTGGTTTGCACTGTCAGGATCAAGAGGGAGAATATTGTACGGCACATATATCTTAGTTTTCTCCTCAACCTTATTATGAGTTTCTAATATCTGCATAAAAAACAGTCACAAGTTTACTAAAGAACCTCAAATAACCACAAATTTGATATGATTGAATATTCTCAGACCAAAACAAAAGAAAATCATGCCTGAAAAAGCTAAAACAAACAGAACACCGGCCAGACAGGGAAGAAAAGCTGATAAAAAGATCACTGCAATTTACCTCCCGATCAACTTCAAGAGACTGTGCCAGATTAACAGCTTTTAGAACCTCAAATAAGACAGCAGCCGTTTGGTATGCTTTGGTAAGCTGAGCACTGGAAGAATCACAAAAATATAAGAAAGATAGCAACAACCACTATAAATATACAGAAATATCTACTCCAAAGAAAAGGCAAGGCACACCCTCCATCTATTTACATAATCTACTATGCATGTTCTAAACTCACCGATCAGCTTTATCAGCAGCATTTTGGAGTGCTTGGATATATTTCTTGTAGTAATGCTGATAGAAGCTCCGCATTTCCTGGGCGTCACTTTTCTTGACCCTTTCCATTAATGTTGGATCATTCTCCTGGACAATAGAAATAACTAGATGTATAGTACCCCAAATGGTTTTCAGCACATCAAAAAAGTCATCCTTTCTAAACAAGCAATAAGAGAAAACCAGCCAATCATCACAACACTCCTATTGTTTTTGTCCTTCTATCCCTACCCTTTTATGCTAGTGCTTATCATCAGAATTTAGCAGAAATTTGGTCATCGTATCTCCTATGGTGATCATTTAGTTTGAACACTCAGCATATTGCATATCTTATATAACGCGATAACATGCTTATGTCAGCAATCTTCTTAGAGATGGGTGTGGATACACAGTGAATTGTACGAAACATAAATTCTCAAGAACAATTTAAACTCATGAGAAGTTTAGAATACCATGTCCATCACTGAGATTCGATTATCAATGATTATAACATGCACAATATATCCTCTCGGTATTATTTCAAGGTCAATAAAAGCACCTGTTATCAATTTCAAATGAAGAAAATCATCGAAAATGAAATCCATATGATTACATTCCAGATCTAAGCCATAGCACTAGCTACGAATCTGGGTAACTATTAAACAGCTTTCAAGCATTTGCCTCAGCCTGCCATGTGATCTTCACAAATTATCTCCAAATCCAGTAACCCAAACAGATCTTGTCATCATTCCTCCAGTGACATTCAAGTGATGATGAGAAACTTATCACCTAGATTTAGTTCCCAGATAACTTATATCATTGAGGGATATTCCTGTAATAACTAGACCAACTTTGCAAAGTAGCCAAAGATCATAATGTTATATTTGCTCCAAATTGCTTCCACAGGGATCAAAGCTAATGGCTACCCACAAGCTTCTCAGCTAAAAACAACTATACATTCTGGTTGTTGCACATCATCAAAGCTGGTGGGTCAAATCATCCACTTCTGGACAGTGACGCTAAGGAAGATCTGTTTTATAACGACCTTCTAATTTGACATATCCGTGCTCTATCATAGTGCACCAAAAGATGTAAAGTTGCCATGGTTCGACATACATTGGATGCTTCAAGTGCTCCCAAACTCAACACAACCACTTTGTATGTATACACACAGAAAATTACAAGGGTGTTTTGGTCATTTATCACTCAAATGACCATAGTTCTTGACCAGGTTTTCTGTGCCGGCACTAGCACATAGGTTTGTGCTTTGGTGCCGGCCAGCACATGCTGGCACAGAGCAGCACGAACCGGCACGGGCTGATAGAGAGTTTTAATGATCCAACATAGTTTTTAAATATAATTATTCCTAAAAAATAGTTTATCATATTTGATACTTAAAAATCAATTATCTTCTATGTTGATTGGCCAAACAACTCTTAATATTATAACCCAAAGGGCCAAAACACCCACTATGTGTTTCAGAGGATCAATGCCCAATGTTGGACTAGTAAAACTATGTGTCAGTCCATGCCGACCCATGCCGGTTCATACCGGTCCATGCCGACCCGTGCCGGTTCATACCGGTCCATGCCAATGGCACGTGCCGAGCCCATCAAGGATCGGCACAGCAATCCTAAGAATTTCTTGATGACATAGTTTAGTCAAGCTAATAAAAGAGCGTATATACAATAAAAGAGAATTTTGAATAATATATATGAAATTTTTTACTTTGCAAGGTTATATATGCCATTGGGTCTTTTTAGAGTGGCATAGACGCAAAAACCCATAAAGAAATGTGGTCATACATGAAAAACAACAATTTATCTATCACTAAGGAATTGTTTCAACCTCAGAGCAGAAAATCCACTGCCCAAAATATAAGACGAAAAAAAATCATAATTGAAGCACAAAGTGTGCTGCAATGTGCATGCCTTTAATTCCTTGATTGCCCAACACACCAAGACAGGAGGTCATGTTAAAACCAAAATACATGGCACATTGGAATTGTTTCTAGATGAATGGCTTGGCTGCAAGCATTTCTACTGACCAGTATAGGGAAGATTGGTCCAATTCTCTTATCACCAAATGACAATCTAGACATCATGCAGTACAGCACGGGTATAACAGAGTTTAAAAATCCGGGTTGGCACATTCATTACATGGATGATTTTCTCATGGCTAGGTTATTGACAACAAGGGGAGGATGTTACAGACATAGCCGCAAACCCAGCCGTGTAAAGAGAATGATAGCTGATAAAACAGTAGGAACAATCTTGCATATTTCCCCATATGCGCCAATACCAAATACCATAGGCAAAAACTATATTTTAATGTTCATACTAATGAACTTGGAAGAGTTTTCCGTACTAACAACCAGACAACATACCCTTTCTAGCCTTTGCAGAAGTGCGGTTTTGAATTGACGAACACCACGTCCACTTGAAGTTGGATCCAACCGGTGAGCCTTTTCAAATGCGTAAAAACGGCCTGATCCATCACCAAAACGGCAGGCAAGAAGTCAACAGGAGTTTTATGACACAAAAACAGACTTGAGACACACGGCAAAAATCATAAGAAAAGCCACTGACAGGACAGTTTTTTTTGTTGATCTAGTAATGTCAAGCTGTAGGACTTTTGAATTCTAAATCATGAAAATTCAAAGAAGAGGTAATTGCAGCATTTTGAGCAAATTACATAGTCTTACTAATGCTTCCTCCAGTATTTGCACACATAATCTGATCTAGTCAAGTTGAACTATCAGCAAAAAAAATGAGCATAACTGGAGCTAATTTGAAGCCTTCCATATGTCCATAGATACATACGACCAAAACTTTCACTCAAATTGTTTTCTTGAAAAATGAACTCCATTGATCACCTGCTAACTTGAAACTACTAGCTCCGGACATCTTAATGCTAACTATGCTCTCCCAGATACTTTAATTTCAAACTACTATGCCATTTCTGGTGCAAAAAAAGGTAAAGTATAATTAATTTCACTAAATGTTCTAATGAATAAAAATAGATAACAATAGAAGATCTTGTTGAAATCACTTCATGGTTATTGCCGAAACAGTTACTCTGATCTCTCTACAAAATAATCAGCCTCTAGCCAACATTCCAAGAATTGAAAAGAATAATAATAATAAAAAACATTTCAAGAGGTTATCCCGCAAGAACTCATGCAATGCATTCAATCAAAGAAATCAGGTAGGGAAATCTCACATAGATAGGCGACACGGGGATTGGTCGACTCCACCTCGTTGGCAACGCGAAGAATGGGAGCAATCTCATTGAGCGACGACGGCACAATCTCGCTATCAAACATCGACTCCCCAAAGTTCCCGGCCGTCTGCGTACGCAGTATCCGCCTCGCCGGCGGCTGCTCCGGCCCCCTCCTCGAGGAAGCCATCCCTCCACGAATCTTCTAAGAAACCCCCCCTGGTTTTGCATCAAAAGACCACGAAAAAAAACGGGAACCACAAAAAATCAAGAAAACATCCGCGATTAAAGCCCTGATCGAAACAATTTGAACGAAGGACAAGAACGCGATCAAGGAATCTTAGACGATTACCTGATCTTGAAGGATAATATCGAGCTTAGAGTGGATGAATCGACATGAGAGGGGCCAGCGGACAACGGAACCCTAGGTTTGCGGGTGGTGGGAGCAGTGAGTGGTGGGGGGGACTGGCGCTGCTACTTGAAGGGACCTCCGCTGGAGGACGAGAAAGCGAGCGAAATGGCGTTTAAGAGAGAGAGAGGTTTTATTGTCTTGCCACTGGGGCCCAGTTGAGCGTGGAGTGGAAGAGTGGGAGGTGTGCCGCTGGGAAATTAATAGGCGGGCTTTTCCGATATATTCCGATTTTGCCACTCCCGTTGCCCGTTGGCAACTCGGATTGAATAAATTATGTAACTGCCTTTATTCCCTTTCTTTCCAAAGCGTCGGACCTGAGAGTATTCCCAACATCTTTATTATCCCTATACCTACTTAATGTGATTTGATGTCATTCTTTAATATAAAAAATCACTTTTTGACTTGTTCAACCAATACATTCCCTATATTAATTCCCAATATCAATTAAAAGCTTTAAAATTTAAAATTCAATTCACATTATCTGTTTTAGGTTCCATCACTTCCCAGTGCTACTGTATCCATTCTCCTTGTCACTAGTCACTTGCTCTATCTCCTCGTATCACCCATGGAGATCGACGACGACAAGTTCAGAGATCACTACAATGATGTCCTTAAGCCCCTCCCATGCCGATTACGACGACGACGGCGATGATTAGATTCTCTTCAGATCTTCCCGCACGATCCCTTCGGCTCCGCCCGCTCCGAAGCTGACCCGAATCGGTCATGCGAGGGCGAGGAAGGAGTGGAGGCTTATGAAGATGAGCCTAAGCGACGGCGACGGGGGTAGGAGGTGATGTTGCTCCAGAACTCGATCCAGCGGGGTGCGCGCCCGGCGACGGAGTCGAGGCTGCGCCAGGACGGAGGCGGAGGTGGTGGTGGGGGGAACTCATCGGTGACGCTAGCTGATCGGAGGCGGCGGAGTGGGGATGGGGATCCAAAGGAGGAGCCCAAAGCAGCGGAGGCGATCTCACGACGGAAGAAGTCGGCGAGGTCCAGAGCGAGGCATTAGATCCCAGACTCGTCGACGAAGAAGACAAGGTTTCCAGCGAGGAGGGGGCGAGCTGGTAGGTAGCATCGGTCAAAGAGGCTAGCGAGGAGGTGGGAGGGGTGGCGCCAGTCGGGGAAGCCGGGGCATGAGGGGACTCCGAGGGAGAGGACGGCGCGGGGGTCAGGGGGAAGGGTGAGTCCGAACTCATCAAGGGAGAGGCAGGGGAGGACGGGAACCCCGGAGGAGAGGAGGGCGGAAGCGGAGGGGTGGAGAGGGAGGAGGGCGTCACGAGGGGCGGAGGCAACGATGGCCGCTTGGGTAGAGAGGCGGCGGAGGGTAGCGGTGTGGGCCGTCGTAGGGGTGAGGTCTCCCATCCGGCGCCTCGTCTTTGACCCCCCGAGCGCGGCCTACTAGCCCATTGGCGATAAGGTTGCAGTCGGCGGCGCCAAGGATCTCTGGCGATGGAGCTCGAACTGGATGGGGAGGGGGGTGAGACGATGGAGAGAGAACGAGAGAGGTGTGATGGGAGGTGTTGATGTGGACATGCCAGATCTAATCCTTGTTGTTCTTCATAAGTGGATGGAGATATAGGGAATGATTTTTTATTCCCTAAATATAGGGAACCAAATTGGTTTTAGGGAATGGGATAGGGAATGACTATAGGGATAGGGAATATGTTGGATGACATTTTCTAATCATATTCCCTAAATTTAGGGATAGAGAATGGGATAGGGAATCTGTTGAGAATGCTCTTATATAAATACTTGACCGGATCCAATAAAAGCTTCGGATAGAGATTTTTACATTCTGATACCGTTCATTTTTTCAGAAATGCACTTTGGTATCACAGAATTTAGAATTTGCACTTTGATATCTCCAACTTACAATACCATGGCAAATGGGTCCAGACCCCCAACGTCGTTATGAGGGCTGACAGTAAACTGGTCACGTGACCACCATTAGCCCATTTACCTCCGGAGTGCCCCATATACCTGCAAACCTACGAGGCCTCCGCCACCATACCATGGGTGCTCGCATGTGGCACTCCACGTGCATCCATGATGATCTGCCCATGCATGTCATTTTTCTGGTGTACTGCTCCCACATCGTCTTCTCATCCACGGGCGCCCATGGTGATCTGCCACTGCATGATACCGTCCTTCCTTCTCCTCCCCACCACCATTGCCCCGACCTCTTGTCCCGCCGCCGCATCTGAGCAGACATTTTTGTCAAACAAAGGCAGTGCCAGGCGGTCGGTGTGGTCGGTTCCGGCGGTGGTTGATAAGACGTGAAAAGTGCACAAATCACCCTTTTAACTATGTCTCGTTAGTCTCCGAGCAATGCTATTTTGATTGTCTTTTCCCCATTTCAGGCTTAAGGACCCTCAGCGAAGATTAGATCAAGTTTGGTGCTAAAATGAACAAATAAAGAACCTGCTAGGAGCAAAAGAGCAAAGGAGCAAAGATGGACCATCTTTGACATCAAAACTATACCTGCTCAGGAAGAACCAGATGATGTGCTATACATGGTTGGAAAGCTCTTGAAGTCTAGATTCCAGAACTTTTTACGGTTCGTGATTTGGAGTTTCCTAGAGGAAGATATGCTATTTTTAGTACAAAGGTGCAGAAGAAGCAGTTACGGAAAACAAGATCGATCTCATCCAAAAGGAGATCGATCTCCTTTGGCGCTGCGGGAAAAATAGAAGGAAATTGACTAATCCGAGTTAGGGTTTGTCTTAGGCTATAAATAGCCTTCCATGGCCGAATTTTGTTAATCTCTTAGGGTTTCTCTTAGTTTCTTTTCCACAAATTAGGTTAGATCTTTGGTGGAAGATCCATGGGTGGAGCGTGGCGACAACCTTCATCGACGGATCTCCTTCCTAAGATGAGTAACTAAACCCTAGCTTTGGGATTCTATGATGTAGTAAAGTTATTTATTAGGGTTTTCTATAAATTATGGGTTGTAAATCATACTTTGATGGTTGAATGGATTGATTGATATTTTCTTTATATCTATTGGTGTGGATTTATATTATGGATGAATGATTTGTTCCTATATGCCCTAAATCTAGGTCTTGTGTATGTTAGGGCTTGAGATTAGGGATTCTCGTCAAACGTCTATGCTAGGACCATGGATGTGAGGATTTCCTTCTCGTGATTAAAGGCCTTGTAATGCTAGGACCATTACACATAATGCGAACCATTATGACCGCTTCTTAATCCGTCATTTGTCTTAATTCAAAATTAGGGATTTCGTATATGCTAGTACCACAACGCTAGTGCCAGAACCACTAGGGTAACTCTAATCCTTGATACATTCTATTAGGCGATCTCAAGGTGCCAGAACCATCTTGATTAGTTACCAATATCCATTCTTGATATTATCCCAACGTCGGACTTCATTGATCGTCATTGAGCGGTAGGAGTTCTAGCCATTCACCTATCGACTATATGAACTATCTGAGTTGATTTATTCGCTCTTATCTTAGGAATACCTAGTAAGTTCTTTATTATTGATTAGATTTCCTTGGCATTATCTTATCTTTTATTAGTTATTCGTTTTCTTATCTTTTTAATTTAGTTCTAGATAAAATTCAAAAGATTATCTTTTTCCCAACTCCTTGGCTAGGAATTATACCTAGTATACGACTTAAACCATTAGTTCCATGTGGATTCGACTCGGACTCATTACTATCTACCTATAAAGTAGTTAGTTAGTGATTCGGATTATAAATTTATAATTTTGGCGTACTTGTTAAGGCCACGACACTTTTCAAGGCGTGTCAGTGGTGGTGTCAGCCTTTAAGTTCAAGAAGCCCACCTCCTCCTCCCCTCCTTTTCTCCATCGCCGCCATAGATCCCGTCTACGAATGGGGGCAACACCCCCTTGCCCACCATCGACCCCGAGATCCACGACCTCATTGAGAAGGAGAAGCGCCGTTGATGTCGAGGTATCGAGCTCATCGCGTCTGAGAGCTTGACCTCCTTCGCCGTCATCGAGGCCCACGACAGTGCCCTCACCAACAAGTACTCCGAATGGATGCCCGGCTAAGTAACAAGAAGACATAAGAGAAAGGAAGAACATAGAGAAACAGAGAACAAAGGAAGACAACATAGCATAGAAGAGAAACAACAGCGTAGGGAAGAACCGCAAGGTCAGTTGCACCACTCGGATCGCCGCCGACCATCTCGCCCATCTCTCCACCTCACGACGGCAACGAGCTCATCGGCGACATCGAGAGATTGGGACTATTGCGGGCGTTGGTGATGGCACGGGGGAGGACCGAGCATCGGTGATGGTGCAATGGTGTTGATAGCGCGGCGGTACGCCTAGTAGCTAGTGCGGTCGTCAGGAGCAAAGAGTGGCAGGCTGCGGGCGAAGGGGATGCCGCGAGGAGGGAAGAGGTGGAGAAGGGGAGAGGAGGCGAGGCCGGGGAGTAAGGGTGAGCAGAACCAAACCGAACCCAAAGAACCGAACCGAACCGAATTAGTTCGGTTCATTTGGTTCGGTTTTTCGGTTCGATTCGGTTTTGGGATGTATGAAAAGTTCGGGTTTCGGTTCGGGATCGATTCTTTAAAAAAAATTGGGTTCGGTTCGGGTCAGAATCGAAGTTTTCATTCATGCCTTAGCCTATGAACCTATGGTCTAAAAAGTTCGGTGCAGTTTCAAAAAGTTCGGTTTGATTTGGAACCGAATAAAAGTTCGGTTCGGTTCGATTCCAAATGATTTGGAACCGAACAATTTCGGTTCGGTTCGGTTCCTTCATAAGTTCGGTTCGGTTCGGTTCTCTAAAAACAGGACCGAAAAAAATTCGGTTCTTCGGTTCTAGATCGAGAACCGAACCGAAAACCGAATGCTCACCCCTACCGGGGAGAGAGAGGGGGGCTAGAGCAACATAGTGGCGGTAGGGAGTCGCACAAAGAGACAGCGACGATGGTGAGGAGGGATAGCGGTGGCGTCGAGTGAGGAAGCCAGCAGCCGGCCCACCTCGTACTTCCCAAATAGCACCTTGGTTGGCGGCTCCTTCCAGCCGTCACTGGTGCTGCCAACCCCGACGATGGGCTCCGGCATCGCCGCAGCTGCCGCCAGCTCTATTTGGGGTCGACGTGAGCCGTGGAGAGAGGTACAACCCTCCTCCCTCCTCTGGACCTCGCAAGCTTCCAGCAAGCATGTGGCGGGATGGTCATCAACGGTCGGCAGCCTCCAGCATAGTAGAGCATGCTCTTCTCCGCTAGTGGAGGGAAGAGGGAAACGGGGGCAAAACCGTTCACGTACGCACACCACTCATATGCGCACGCACGTGAGCGGTTTTGCGTCAAATTATAGTAACAGAGTCGGAGGTCGAAATTAAATTTCACTTAATTTATAACTTGATGATATCGAATTGTAAATTTTAAATATGATGATATCAAAATACATTTTATGTGAAAGGGCATCGTACTTGATGAAAAAATCCCTTTTGAATAAAAAGAAATCACTCGCCCGATTCTGGTCGTGCACGAGACGTGGAAGGGCACTTCCGGGAAGACGCCAGAAAAATTAAATTCGGAAGGGAGACGTGGATGCTTGAAGTGGACGCGATATTACTGCCGCTAAAAGCCAGGGTGTCAGCTTACAACGGTCAATTTTTTTAAACGTTTACTCCACCCCTCGTGGGGCTACAAAACTACGATTCTACCAGGCAAACCAACCCTAAATTCCTTGATATTACCTTGGGGTATTATCGTCTAGTTAAGGATGGGTTAATATCTTGGAGTATTTTAGAAGTTTAGTTGAAGTTTAGGGGTGTTCTTGTCGTTAAAATATCTAGTAAATTTGAAAACGTCAGCTGAAGGGGCAGCAACTTTATCGGGCTTGACGGGGGGACCCGCCGGGCCGGACTGCCGTCGCCGAGTTCGAGACGGAACCCGACCTGGGCGACGTGGAATCGAGCCACCGCCCCAGCTCGCCTTTCGGCCCTGCGAAGGAGGTGACGTGTCGCGCAGGCCCGGCCGTCGGATCGTGGTCGGTCTTCGCCCGTAGACTAGTGGCCGGGTTGCGTAAACGGATGAGGTATTCTTTAATAAAATTAACCATGGATGTGATGCATCATGATGGAGGGGCATCGATCCACCGTGTTGAAGAAGAAAGTGACGCCAAGAAAGGGACTTTTCACCTTTTCATTGAGGAGCGTTTGGTTGCTTGCATTAATTGATATATGTGTGAACTAATGTAGTATTTTAGTCTATATCAGTGTTTGGTTAGGCATTGCATTAGCTGATACATGTATCAGTTAATATAAAGGGTGTTTGATTGGCCACTGCATTAGCTGATGCATGCATCAGTTAATGCAAAAAGGGCCTCAAATGCTATATTAGTTTGCAGCCAAAATAACTGTTTTTGCTAATGCAACATTACATTAGCAGATGCAATGCACTGCATTGGCTTATGCAAGCAACCAAACGTCCCCTGAAACAAAATGGGAATTTGGTTGCGTGCTCGGATGTTTGGTGTGGGATTAACTTATTATGGATTAATAGGAGTTAAGCCCCCGTTTGGTATGGGGTTATCTTATTCCGGGTTAATGGGGGTTAAGGAATTTTGGGGTTAGAAAAGTGGGGTTAAGGAGTGGGGATAAATTTATTCTCATTTTGGTGTTTGGGGATAAGTAGCAATGATTGCTTGGGATAAGGAAAAAGTTTTTGGAGTTAGGGGTAAGATTTGTAGCTAATACTAAAAATACCCTTATATATAATGTGCTCAGAATTAGATTAATTTAATTATGGGAATGTCGACATGCCTCCAGATATGTCTGTTAATTATACAAAAATTATATTAATAAATACAAATGATTAATAAATTAATATTATATTATCACGTAGGAAGAGATCGGACCCGTGAACCGGGTTGTCAACCGCGATAGATCACGTAATAAGTCATCTACAACAAATACATTTGCAATTAGGGGTGGTAATTGGACCCGTGAACCCGTCCCAACCCGAATTTAGCGGGTTTGGGTTTGGGGTATTCGGGTGTGGATCGGGTTCGGGTTTACCCATCACCGACCCGTTAATAACCGGATCGGGTTCGGGTTGAGAATGGTAACCCGTGCCCCGACTCATGACCCGTGACCCGACCCATGACCCGTGACCTGACCCGTTAACGACCCTTGACCCGACCCGTAACCGGCATGTTAACTTATAAAATGATATTTTTAATAGAAAATTAATGTTCGAATAATGTGTTTGACTTGACTCGACTCGCTGGGAATCCGATCCGACCCATTTATTAAACGGGTCCGGCGGGTTGGGTTCGGTTGACCCGTTTATTAACGAGTCGGGTTCGGGTCAACCAAACCAACCCATTTAATAAACGGGTCGGGTTCGGGTTGGACCTTTGAGTCGAGATAATCGATCTCGACCCGAACCCGACCCGTCAACCCGTTTTGCCACCCCTAATTGCAATATTAGAACAACATCACTTGTAATAGTTGAGGGTAGTATAGTAATTTACATCATGGTGCAGACTTTGAAAACTGGGTTTGCTTAACCAGGGTTAAGCCACTATTCCCGCTTAACACCATTAGCTAACCCCAATCTTGTTCGGGGATAAATGGGGGGTTAAGGGGGGTTATCCCCCCTTAACCCCACACCAAACAGAGCCTAAGAAAAAATAGTTTAATTAGCTTATTCTGAGTTATGGGGTTAAAGAATAAGGATAAGAAAAAATAGAATTATGATGATAGATGAAATGAAGATAAAATAATAATAGTTACTTTTGGTGTTTGGGGACAATGGGTCAAGGGAATATGTGGTCCCTTAAAATGAGATTAAGGATTAAAGAAAGGAAATTTCATATATTTTATTAAATATTTTCCCTATATTATCCCACAACTCACGAAGCACGCATGGGAGAATTGTTTAATTAATCCCTCGTCAAACCATCTCCCGGGATACGTTCCCTTGTCACATCCAAAGCATCATATCCCGCTAAACATACGTGTTGTAAAAGGTTGATTGTCGAGTAGACATAATTAATTTCAGGATTGACGTGAGTTTCCATCCATACTCATGCTCAAAGTCCAGACAGGGGCGGAGCCAAGAATTTTATTTATGGGGGTCAAGAAGCTTAAGTTGACAATTAAACCAGTCGATGCAATTTTCAATACAGTAGATGAAGATTAAAAACACGGAACTAACAAAAAATTATAGAAAATTCTATGCTAGTAACTCATAATGACCATAAAATCACAAACATTGAAAATATTATCAATACATGATTATTGATAAATTCCACATAAATTTTTCAAAATTATATAAAATGACAAATATAAGCATTAGAATAAGTTGCAACTTCAATTAGAGAAGATAGGTAATGGGTGGGAAAAAAATACCTATGTGAGAGTTAATCGAGAGAAGAGAGAGAAAGAGTTAATTGAGACAGAGAGATAGACCATGAGAGTTAACTAAGGGGTTGTTTGGTTGTTATCGGCTGATGTTGCATCAATCAATTAAATCGAGGGATATTAATTGATGACGTGTTAAATGAAATCACATGATGCAGTATCAAGAAGTTTTTTTTTGCACCGGTTGATATTGCATTAATTGATATCTCCGATCAACCAAACGTTGATTTAGACCTATTGATTTCTACATCTGTTGATATAGACAACCAAATAGCCTATGAAAGAGACCTGGAATGATCTATTATTTGGGAGTAGCAGTGGGATCTAAAACCAA
This sequence comes from Narthecium ossifragum, assembly GCA_963920575.1. Lineage (NCBI taxonomy): Eukaryota > Viridiplantae > Streptophyta > Magnoliopsida > Dioscoreales > Nartheciaceae > Narthecium > Narthecium ossifragum. Next base: position 2,438,464 of record OY986964.1, on the reverse strand, counting down.
TAAAAAAAAGGAAAGAAAACGTAAAACAAATTCGGGTTGCAAATTTAAATCAAGAGTCCATGGCCACGAGTGTTTTTTTAAAGCCCGATAATCCAGACTGAGAGGACCGAGTCTTTGGGCCAACCATTCCTTCTGGACTCCATGCCATTACATCATGTATCAACTTTTCTGAGCTTCTCATTAGAAGTAATGTGGCCCAAAGTGTGGACTTAAATTACACAAGCTAGAAGCCCACGAAAAGCCCAGTTTTGGACCTAGAATTACTGGCCCATAAACTACAAATATATTCGATTCCCATTCGATACGAATTCGAGGAAGAACCAAATAGGTCTTTGGAGAGGAGCTCCAATGGCGGAAGACGCCAAGCCCGATGCCCAGCTATTCGAGCTCCTCAGCACCCTTCTTCATCAGGTACTCTCTTCTCAGCCCCATCCTCAGGTTTTGATCTCATTGTTCATAGGACTCGGCTTTGTTCATTGGCTTCCCCAATTTTTTCGCGATTTCGTTTGTTTAATCCTATGATTTCGATATCTATGAACCTTGCCAACTTGTTGGAACTTTAAAGTTTTGGTGCATATTATAATTCTTGTAGTAATTGTGATCAAAGATGCTGGAAATGAAGGGATTTGAGGGTGATTGGATGTATAACGATTGAGACTGTCTGGATTGCATGTAAAAGCAGAGGCCTTTGAGAAATTGCGGTTCATGTTGTATAGGCTGCGACATAGAACATACTAATCCTATCATGAACGAATCCACGAGTTGGATATTATCTTCAATTTCCAGCTATATACTGATGATAAGCTTGTTCGAAAATGGATAGCCATATGAGACTTCAATCCACATCTTCCTAAAGGAGGATATATGTCAGTTGTTAAGCTTGCGGACGCTACAATTAGTAGAACTCATGGACCAGGATCGCTTATGAGTTTTGCTTGTCGGGGAGGATTTCGAATATTTGCTTTTGACTTCAAATTGTGTTTTGTGTAGGTGGAATCACTGAGCAACCAAGAAGAAGTCGAACTTCGGGCCAAGATAGAATCTTTAGGTCTAGAAGTGACCAAGGTGCCATCAAAGCCATCTAAGCATCTTGATGAGGTACATTGGTTTCCAGGATGGACGGTGCTGTTCTGCCCTTTTGATTTTCTGGTCATGTCTCTGATTCTTGTCCTCCCCTCTCAATGGTGGCAGTTGGAAATAGCAGCTGAGCTGGATAAACTATCGGCAAAGTTGGATGATGTGGACAAGATGATATCATCAGCCATGGCTGATGACCCCCAGGTAAGGAATCTCTTGAGCAGCACTGCTGATGTGTGGATGCCTGTCATCACTGCAACTGCTGATGAAAGGCGTGGTTTCGCCGGACCGAGTGAGGAAGGCATTGGTGAAGAGCAAAAATAATTAACAGGCCAATGGAGTATACTTTACTGCTCCCTTGTCTTATGGACACGTCCTGTATTAATTTTTTTCGAACCATTTGTTGATTGGAGACCTTGGTAGCATGTCTGTGTGTCTAATTTATTCTTCTCATAACTAATCAAAAAGTTTTATCTTCTCAAGCATGCAATAGACTTTTTTATGCCTTGATCTTAAAAGCAGCAGTAGGTAATTTGCATAACATTATTCGATGTGGAATTGCCTTATAAACATACAAGAGTGCAGACTACCTTGATCTTCGGCCATTCTGTCCAAACTGGACACATTCTTATTCCTGTAGTGTTTCATCTGGATAAAGAAGTTAACATCTTCTAGAATTATATTATTGACAAAACACTGTCCTATTTTTGGAGCATTGTTTTGTTTTGTTTTACCCCAAGTCCTCATGAGGTCTAATTAGACTGCAAGAACCATATCTGATCGCCCATTACTAGCTCCAAAGTTAATCTTAAGTGACCAAGTATACGTCATACACGAGAAATGTCATTTCTGGGCCATTGAGTGTGATGTTTGCCTGTTTCTCAGGCATCATCGACTTCAAGCCATCTATGCATGTAACAACAGGGAGGTTTTCTTCCAAGGCCTTGATAGTTATAATTGTTTGCTGGGACTGAATGATATGAAACATTATTTTCTGGTTGATCATTAAGCTTTTGTTGATCTGCAAATTCATGTTTGGGATGAACTAACAGTCATACTATTCAATTGTTTTAGCTCTCTTTGATCCAGACCTTTGCCAAAAGCTTTTTGTCTGGAACAATTGCTGAGGGTGATTTACTCCTCGCTTGTAGTTATCTAGTTATATCTTCCGGTAGTTTGATGGTCCACCTGTGTCTAGACTTGGGTTGTATATAATGCATATTATGCATATATATATATATAACGTGATACTTCTTACTGTTCCTAGTTCCTACTTATCCTAAATAAGCTTAGGGAAGCAACTAAGTGGTCATGATTTAGGTGAGCAATATTTCATTGATGAGCACCAGAGTTTCCATATTTTCTCCAATGTTGAATTTATATGAAACATATATTACCTTTCTGGTCTTGGTGATGGATCAAAGCTGCCACCCCAGAAACCCGAGCAGCTGATGAGAAAAGCAGGCCACAGCGAGTTATTAGTATCAGAACTTCTAAGATGCCACATGCTGAGTGCCGGAAACTACTAAATTGCTGCTTCTACGGAGATGACTCCAATCCTATGTTATACCTTGATATTTTCTTTGTTCGATGCTTCTGTTCATGCATGCGTCGCCTCAAGCTTATTCAATGGCTGTATTTACCTGTTCTATGTAGCCTATCTGGATTCAAAGTTTATGGAACAAGTGAAGCACATCATGGTCTTGTACCACCTGTTTCACACTTCGTCCTGTGTCTGAATTAAAACGTTTCGCCTGTTTAAGATCTTAATTTATTTGTGACATGAATCTGTAGTCGATATTCTTGCTGTCACCATCTAAATTTGTAGCTGTGTTAATATTCAACTATGACCATCTTTTTCTCGATGATTGATACATTATGGATATTTTCTCCTGTTATTCTTCTCTTGTTTGAGAGAAATTCAGATTCCTGTACGAGCGGATGAGATTGCTCATTCCTCTCGAGCAGGGGTTATCTAGGAATGTTGTAGAACAGTCTTGATGGCTGTAGCTTCCGCTTATCTAATCAAAAAAAATCTCTTGTTACATAGAAAAAAAAATTTCAGAGTCTGTTTGGATTGAGGATAAGTACGCATAAACCTCATTTATGCATTCAAACACTTTATTCATAATCTTACGTAATTATCTTTAGGGTCCGTTTGGATTGAGGATAGGATAAGTTTGTATGCTGAATAAAATAAAAGTTACGTAAGCATCGAAGGTAATTATGTAAGATTATGGATAAAGTATTTGGAGGCATAAATGAGGTTTATGCATACTTATTTTTAATTCAAACGGTTTTTTAATGTTTACATAATTTTTACTTTATCTTATATACAAATTTATACTATCCTTAATCCAAACGGGTTCTCAGTGTTTTCATCTGATAAGCTATTATTGGATAAGTTCATGCTCACCTGGATTCATGCGGGTCATTTGATCACATGGATGGCCTGCCTTAAACAAGACATATATTCCAGGGAAAGGATGCCGGCGGTTGTTGCTACAGCATACAGGTGGGAGGCGGCGATTAAAGAAACGCGTCAAGGTGGCGCTCGGCTATTCGTCTATAGGTGTTTCCACGGAGGGCGGAGACCACAGAGACCAGTCAAAGCGAGAGAGCGCCGCCGGTCATTGATCTCCGTATGAGACAGACATGCCTTTAATTACAGTACAGTAAACATCAGTACATCTCTGTGGATTTTTTTTTTTTTTGATTAATTGAGCCCAAAGGCTAAAGGACCTAGCATGGGACCGAGCACAAAATCATCCCGGACTTGGGGCATACCCCTCCGTCCCCTCAAAATCTAGAAAGTCCATACAAAGTCGAAGGGCTTCACGAGCCAGCCAATCAGAACGTGTGTTATCCTCACGGGGGATATAAGCGACGCGAAAATTCGAGAAATTGCGCCCTAGCCACCAGATGTCCTGCACAACACGCCTGGTTTCCCCCGTTAGTGGCATCCTGCTCTCTATCATCCTGATCGCGTGCAATGAGTCGCTCTCAATAAGTAACTGCCTGAAACCTCGCTGCTGCGCGATGCTGGCTGCCAGATGTATGGCACGAAGCTCTCCAAGGAGAATGGAGCTGGTGGATTGCGAAGTGCTCTCAGACCATAGAAGAAGATCGTCGTCGCCAATGCACGCCACTCCAATGCCAGCCATGCCCGAGGGCAAATGATAGGAGGCATCAACTTGAAACCTGATACATGCACTAACCCCTGGAGCTGGCCTGTCCCTGCGAAGGTTGGTGGTGTTGATGAACTCCCTGGACTGCCATCTGATCAGACGCGCCAGCTCGCAGGCACCCGAGCTTGCCTCCCCCGCAGCAGCCTTACATCTCTCCTTCCAAATCCACCAAGCACCATAGATGAGAAGTGACTTCCTGTGCAGTCCTTCCTCATCCTTCTGCGGCTGACATAGGAGATGAATGAAGCGGTCCATGCTCAAGCTGCAGCCAGCAGTGGAGGCCTCAGGAAGCACCCCATGCCAGACCTCCCGCGCGAATCCACACTCAAAGAGCAAGTGCTCTGGAGTCTCCTCCGCCTGGCAGCAACGAGGGCATAGATGCTCAGAGGATTGACAAAGATTCCAAAGCACAGATCGGGTTGGCAACTTCCCATGTAGGAGCTTCCATAGGAACATTCTCACCCGGGGACCTGCAGGGGCCTTCCAAATACTTCTCCACAGCTGCGGTTGATCCTCAATATCACACAAGTTCTCTAGCGATTCGAGCATGCGGTAGGCAGAGGCCGCTGAGACCTTACCTTCCTTGTTCCAGACCCATCTCGGATTATCGCTGCCGCTACTGGGCCTTAAAGCGCCCATGAGGATGCCATCGATCATGCTTGGATGGAAGAAGGAGGTAAGCCTGGCCATATCCCAGTTGCCATCTTCTAAAACCAGATCCCGGACCGACAATTGCGAGGCAGCGCCATCAGCTACCATCAGACATGGGTATGAGAGCAGGGGACCATCCCCTGTCCACCAATCATGAAGGATATTCGCTCGACATCCCGCCCCAGGCTCCCATCGCAGCCCTTTGCGGAGGAAGACCACTGCTCTGCAAATGGAACGCCAGAGGGACGAAGCCGGAACAGAGTATCGCGGTAAGGGAAGAGCATCAGCAATTTTGTACTTTGCCCGGCAAATAGACACCCATATGTTCTTGCGCGAATCCAGGAACTTGGATGCATGCTTCATTCGCAAAGCCAGCTGCCATCTTTTGAGATCCTTGAATCCAAGCCCACCTTGCATCCTGTGCCTACAGACAACATCCCAAGAAACTCTAGAGATCGACCCCCTCTTCCCCTGCCAGAGGAATTCACGTGCCAATGCAGCTACCTTGCTGAGGACGGAGATGGGAGTGGGAATTGAAGACATGACATGAACAGGCATGGCTTGGAGAACGGCCTGCACCAGGACAGCACGCCCCGCCAGCGCCTTAGTGGAGCTCTTCCAGGTTGCCAACCTCCCCTGGACCGCATCGATCAGTGGTGAGAAGTCCTTGACTTGTATCCGCCGCGAGTCAAGGGGAACTCCTAAGTATCTCCATGGAGTAGACTGCCTCGAGAAGCCGAGGGTACGGGACAACATTCTCCTACGCCAGGGGGAGGTGGGGGGGGAGAATTTGGCGCTGGACTTCTCCGGGCTGACCTCCAGTCCAGCGAGCTTCTTGTATCTCTTGAGGATGTTGGTGACTTTCTTGGCTTCCTCACGCTTCGCAGGAGTCACAAAAATACAATCATCAGCGTAGAGTAGATGACTCACCTGCAAGGTCGATCCTGGATAGGACACACCCTTGAGAGCGATCAGGGGAGTCTTGGCCAACTGGGTGAGGGCCTCCTGGGCAAGGATGAAAAGGTAGGCTGATAACGGATCGCCTTGCCGAAGCCCGCAGGCAGCCGGGAAGAAGCCGCAGACCCTGCCATTGATAAGCAAAGAGAAATGAGTAGTGGTGAGACACTCCATGACCCAGTTGATCCAGGCATCCGGGAAGTTCATGCTAACAAGAATCCTGCGAATGAAACGCCAGCTGACAGAGTCATAGGCAGCCCTAATGTCAATCTTGAGAGCCATGAGAGTTGCTTCCTTGGGAGCCTTCTGCAGCGTATGAAGGAGTTCATGGGCGCTATATTGTCCTGGATCGATCGTCCTTCCATGTAGGCAGACTGCTCAAGGCTGACAACCTCCTGGAGAGCTGGCTTCATGCGGTTTGCTAGGATGGAGGAGATGACTTTGTAGCATACATTGCAAAGACCTATAGGCCTGTAATCTTTGATGCGTCTGGGGTTGGCACATTTAGGAATGAATGCGAGGTAGGTGTTGTTCCATCCACTTGGCATTTTGCAGTTCCTGAAGAAAGCTTGGATCAAGGCCGTGAAGTCCTCCCTCACGACGTTCCAATGCTCCAGGTAGAATTCCACAGTTAATCCATCCGGGCCAGGACATCTATCCCTGCCCATGGCTTGGAGGACATCCAAAATTTCCTCAGCAGATACCTCACTCAGGATGCCGTCCCTAACCTCAGGAGAGATGGTGGGGAGAGGCGGGAGAGTTGTAGTGGAACTGCCCCTGTCCGTGGCCCAGAGCTGCTGATAGTGCGCTAGGAACAGAGCAACAATGTCTTCATGCTTACTGACCACAACTCCATCCTCTAGCTTCAACTCGAGGACCTTGGAGGAATACGAGGCTGCTCTGACTCCTTGATGGAAGGAACGAGTGTTTCTGTCCCCCTCGGCAACCCAGGAACGACGCTGGTGCTGGGCGACGTAGGTCTCACGTTGCACCTCGAGCGCAAGGAGATGGCGCTCAAGGCACCTAATTTGCTGCTCCTGATACAGAGGAAGGGGAGTTTGCTCTTCCTGTAGGTACAAACTATGGAGGTGATGCTCCAAGTGGAGCTGGGAATTGGATATGTCACCTTCATCAACTTTGCTCCAAGCCTTCACCAATTTCCTAAGCTCCTTGATGCGGCCATGGAAAATGTATTGCTCTGATCCGCGACGCTTCCTACCCCAGGCCCTGGCAACCCCTTGCTTGAAGGAGGGGTGTAGATTCCAAATTTGTTGGAGCCTGAAAGGAGATGGACCAGGGCACCGCCGCTCTGGGGCGAGCTCAAGGAGGATGGGGCGGTGATCTGATCGGCAATGCGAGAGATGAGTTACGCCAGCTGTGGGAAACCATTCCCGCCACAGAGGGGAGACTAGAGCTCGATCCAACCGCTCTAGAATTCTGGCCCGACCATACTGCTGGTTTGTCCAGGTGAAGGAAGGACCCTTGAAGCCCAGGTCAATCATGCTGTTTCGAGTGATGAAAGAGAGGAAATCCATGACGGAGGTTGAGTACTTGAACCCCGCTCCTCCTCGCTTCTCAGTAGAGTTAGCTAGAACATTAAAGTCACCAATGGCAAGGTGAGGCCATCCGGAGTTGCTGAGCTTCGCCAAAGTGTCCCAGAGGATCCTCCTGTCCCTACCCCGGCGCGCCGCATAGACCACCGAAATGAACCATTGGCCAAGACCTCTGGTTGTGACTATGCCATGGATGGCCTGATCAGTGAAGTGCTCAAAGGAGACGGTGCCAACTTGAGTCCTCCAAACCGCCAGGATCCCACCATGACGACCTTTTGAGGGGAGGAGATAGGTGCTCCACCGCGGCCCAAGACGGCGTGAGACGAACTCCATGTTGGAGTCTACCACCACAGTCTCAAGAAGGAAGAGGAAATCAAGATCATGTTTTTTGAGCAGTCGACGATAAGCGGTGACAGCTCTTATTGGTCCAAGACCATGGCAATTCCAGGAGAGGAGCTTCATTGGGAAACTCTAGATAGAAGGGAATGCTCGTCCCCTGCATCGTGCTTGCAGCGTTTGGCCTGGCTTTCTATGGGATAGAGGGAAGTATCCAACTCATCGCGTCGCGGAGTGAAGCCTGGAGGTATGGGGCGGTCCTCAGCAACCTCCATGGCCTGACTGGATGGTTCTTCACATTCCTCTGCATGCTGAAAGTTGTCTTCAGCCATGTGAATCGGAGTGTCCGCATGAAGAGCTTGCCGGAGGGAGAGAAGACCAGCGCGGTGCGCATCCTCCATCGCATCGTCACTGAGTTCCGGGAGCGACTCAAACGTCTTATAGCCACGAGGAACGACCAGAGGCCCGGGGCGGCTTCCTCTATTCCTTTCCCGCGCATACCAGCCAACCTCCTGGAGGGAGAGCGTCGCGAGCTCATCATCATCGAGATCCGCCATGGACTTGGCAATCGGGATGAAGCGGTTGGAGTTGGGCCGGCGAATGGATCCCGCGACCTGGGCCCAGGTTTTAGTGGGCCGCAGCCCACTATTGTTGCCCTTAAAAGGAACGAGGCTAACCCTAGCCTCAGAGCACTCATCCCCCTTTTGCATAACGCCGCCGCCGTCGCTCCGAGGCGCCCTCATGTTCACGTCGCCATCCGAAGAGGTTCGTTGCCATCCTTGTCCTTTTCCCCCATCAGCGGCGATCGTGGGTGGTACGTTGTCAGAGCCCTGCTGCTGTTCCCCAAGGTGACCTGGCATCTTGCCAGGAGCTGTCGCACCCCCCTGTTGAGCTGGCTACTGACCTGGCGCCCGCATCCGTACCTCCTCCTGCCTGGGCTCCTCCCTCCTGTGAGGCCGTGCCGCCGGTGCCGGAGGGTGCACACCAACGCCCCTCTTCACCCACCAACGGCGGCTCTGTACAGTATGCCATGCCCCAGGTATGCTCTCCAACGCCGCTCCATGCGAATGGTTGCCTCTCAGGGGGTTATCAGGGGGGGGTGATGTATTCTGATGGATTGGAGTCTGAGTGTCCATGGGCTCCTGGTCCTCATCCGCAGTGTGCATCGCCTGCTGGTGCTTGGCTGGCGAACGCTCCGGGCATCTGGCCTGCTGGTGACCAAGCAAACCACAGCAATCGCAGATATGGATGTTCTCATAGACGAAAGGTTGAAGGAAGTAGTCTAAGTCCCCACCTATTCCTTCCCTTGGAAGATATGTGCCAATGCATGCCGGGATCGTGAGGTCTACCTCGACGCAGACTCGCGCGTATTTGCAGCGATCAGTGAACTTGGTAACGGTGTCAATGGCCAGGGGAGTCCCAGCGTTGGCAACCATGCTGAAGATGGCACCTCTGTCGAAGAACTCCGGCGGAAGGTCTGGTATGCGGATCCAGAGTGGCGCCTTCGTGAAGGCAGACGCAGAGGGACGAAAGCAGTTCCTCCATCGAATGAGGGACAAAGTAAGGCCGTCGACCATCCATGGTCCACCTGTGAGGATCTTAAGCATGTCCTCATCCGTTTCAAACTTGAAGGCAAAGACCCCCTTCGCCATGTCTGTGACAAGGAAAGGAGCATCGGTTTGCCATAGCCCAGCCAAACGACGCCGGAGAAACTCGATGCCCACTCTCCCTCCGACAAATCTCCCAAACAGGGTGTGGCTCCACTTTCCTCTGAGACGATGCAACATCTCCGGGGACATGTCCGTTCGCCCAATGCGAAACTTCCCAGCCCCCGCAGCTTCAATGGCCTCCGCAAGCTCTGAGCCACCCAGCATCTCCGGGGAGTTGAGCATAGCAGCAGTGAGACGAGAATGGTCTCCAACATGATGTGGCTTCGCAGGGCTGGGGGTAGGCGGCGGACTAAGGCATTCCAGGTCCGGTGGTAAAGGTTCTCTCACTTCCTCCATCAATATGGTCTTTTTCCACATCACTGTGGATGTTATCTTGGACTACGGTGATGGTTTCAACTTTGTGTAGAATGAGATCAAATAAAAAAAAGTAAAAAAAAGGTCTAATCGTCGGTCCAGGTCACTATCAACATGGGAACAGAGTTGTCTTAGTCCAAAACAGTGTGGATTACACACCGATTTAGAAATAAAATAACGTCAATTTCCTAGTTTTAAATCACACACTTCATTCAAATGCATCCCCTTAAAAAGTTTTGTGGAAGACCAAATTACACTTTATTCCGTGTAGCGTCAGCCTTTATCATTTTAATACCCTCAAATTTTAAATGTTACAATAAGGTACACGTAACTTTTCAAACTCGGCACTTTAGTCCGGACATGCAAACAACATTAGGTGTCCTTATGGAGAACCGGTCACGTTTCACCTCTTTTCATTCTCTTCATCTCCGATGATGCAGTTATCATCGCTGGAGCCCTTTCATCTCTAGAATCCATCACCGCCGACAACCTTTTCTCTCCACTCTCCTCCCTTCTCGTCTCCCCCTCTCTTAATTTCTATCCTCGTCACGCAAATTGCTAAGCACGCCCCCCCCCCCCCCCCCCCCCCCCCCGACAACCCCACTATCTCTCTCCTTTTTACCATCATGCCCCTCTTATTCTTTTAGTTTTCTTTCTTTTCTTCATTTGTTTTGTTTTCCTTTAATCGGTTTTTTTTATTCTTACCTTATCAATTTTATTTCTTCTTTTTTTATCAGTTTTAGTTTTCTTTTTGGATAAAAAGTTTTTTTTTATTATATGTTTATAAACTTTTATTTATTTTTTAGTTGTAGAATTTGGGAGTCATTATTAAAACATCAAATCATTAAATTTTCAAAATTTTAAATTTTAAAATTTAAATTTCAATTAGTAAAAATTTCAAAAAAAAATTTCCTTTTAAATTATTATATGTTTATAAACTGCTAAATAAGGAAAGTTTTAACTAAAACGGACTTTTGGGGCATCAGATGAAGGAATTTGGGTTTCTGGCCGGCCCAGTCATGGAGGATCTTCGATCCCGATGATATTTGTAGGTCTCGTCGAGCCGGTCGTTTTGACACCTCACACGTCCCGATCGGACTCCGTGGTCAAAAGTTATGCATTCGACGGCCACGATCGTCTGGTGACCTGATTTGAACTAATGGAACCCGGACGCGTGCCGACCGCTCGCTGGCTCAGGCGCGTCAACTTGATTAGTTATACGACATGTGTTTATTTGTGGTACGAAATAATAGGTACAACACCAAGCGCACCGGGAACAGAATTTGGAGACAATATTGATTAGAATTTGTATTTTTATGTATCTCTTTTTGGTGTATTGTTACATGTACTCTTTCCTGAACATGGCTAAATCAATATTTTCACAAAACACAATGTATTTTTTAATTATTAGTATTTTTATTATTTTCATATATATATTTTTTATTTTGATCCATATTTTTATATTTTTTTAAAAAAATTATAAATAATGACTCCCAAAATCTATAATTAAAAAATAAACAAAAGATTACAATCGCATAACAAACAAATTGCTTATATAAAAAAAAAGACTGATAAAAAAAAAGGGATAAAAAATTATAAAAAGGATAAAAAAATAGATAAAAGAAACAAAACTAATGAAAAAACAAAAAAACGAAACTAAGAAAAAACAATAAAATTGAGATAAAAAAAAGAGAAGGGAAAGTCAACTATTACGACTGAGAGGGGGTGAGGGGCATAAATGGAATTTCATAAGTGGGGTCGGAGGGCGGGTGTGTCAGGGGGGGCGGGAGTAGCAGCTCTCCCTCGTCACACCCCTGAACCCAATGCCGTCCATCACACGATTCTCCTCACCCAAGCTCACGACTCCCCACAACCGACACCATTCATCGCTGGCCAACCTCGCCTCATCGCTCGGAGAGAACACCGTCACTGCCTCATCGGAGTCCGTCAGATAGGGATGATCGGGCGACAGGGAGACAGAGGAGTTGCCTTGGGGCGGTGGAGCAAGGAAGGATACGACACCCCATAGATGTCGGCTTAGGGTTTTCTTGAGATCAGAGAAGTCCTCTTTAACCCCTGTCATCGGGGTTAACGATTCCGCCGCCTCAAAAGATCTCCAGTTCCGGAAGAGTCCGTCGGGGGCGACTCCTCCCTATGCTGCTCATTCTCGGCGACGGTGGAGTCATCGTCTTCGTCGAGCATCAACGAGTTCGTGGTGGACCTTGCTAGCCACGACATCTTCTTCTCTTCTATTTCCCTCTCGGATCTCCTTCACCCCTAACCCCTCCTTCTCCGGCACTAGCCAACCCATCCAAGGCTGCCGACCGGATCTCGTTGTCCTCACCTCCCCTCTCCTCTACAACACCTCTAGAAGGATCAGAGACCGTCCCCGAGGACTCATACCACAGTCCTAGCTTTGATCGAGGTCTTCTTCACTGCCAATCAAGAACCCCACGACACCGATCCGTCGGCTACATGGGTTGATTTCACAATCAGACATTGCAGGAGTACTCCCCTATGTCATGTGACTCCTCCCCCGCCAACCTCTTCCTTTGACGACGAAGTTTCGCCACTGATCTATCACCGGCAGCTTCTCAGCCCTCCGATTGCAGCCATCACATGATTCATTGATCACCATCACATCTGTCTGATCTTGACCAATGGCCACATGCTCGGTTTGTCGTGAGGCCGTCCTAACGTCGTATGGGGTTCGGGACTAAATTGAGTGGTTTGAAAAATTAGAGATATCTTAAAATAATTTTTAAAGTTGAGGATACTAAAATGATAAACCCTGAAATTATAGGATATCAACCTTATAAGGAACAATAACGGTTAACCTGCATTAATTCATATCCCCTAAGTTTCTTTATATATATTCTCTAAGTTTGCTTTATATAAAGCTGCATTAATTCATATCAACCTAAGTTCTATTAATATTATCTTATGCAATATACCCTAAGTTAGATTTATAATATTTTATTGGCTATGTTTTATGGTGACAGTGAACAAAAAACTATGACCAACATTCGAACCCTGAACCACCTACGGGTCAACATAGCCGTCTAACCAGACAAACTACAGGGAATTTGTTAAAATTTTATATTAACAATAACTAAAAACTGTGCCAGGAGCACATGTGAGTACTAGTTAAAATATAATGTGGATTTTATGTAATGATTCTCATAACCTAATGTTATCACTATCATCATAACCTAATGTTGTCACTATCATCTTTGAACTCGTGAAACACATGGTCAAAGTCGGATCTTCACGGGAAGGTTTGGACTCAAGTTGTACCTTTGTAGGTTTGTTGTGCAATTTTTTCCTTATTTTACTGAGCACGTGACAAATTACTTGCCTCAACTTTAGGCAGCTCGGTGGATTCTTGTCGACCGTACATGTCCAAATTAAATTTCTAATTACGCTCAAGCTAATCACTTTCTATCCCACCAATCCCCTGCTTTGAACTCATTCCTTGGTCTCCTTTCCTGCTCGAGTTACCACACTGTGGCATGTGCACTCCAGCACATCTTATGGGAACCTTCGTGGGGCAGTTTTGCGCTGATTTGGCTCGCCGTATGTCTTTGCGTGCTTATTCTCTGCAAACATATGGTGGAGTATGGTAAGAGGATATGTTATTCCGGATTATGAGATTCTAGGGTTATAAAAGTTGAGATTATGAGTGGAGATAGATCAAAATGTTTTTTTTTTTTACTCGGTTGATAGAATTAGGGGTCGTGGGAACCTCGGGGTTCGATCCACCTAATGGGATTGTCGATCCGACAATGGAGGTGGCGGAATGGAGGGGGGTGGTGGCGGTGCTCTTGGAGAAGAAGAGCAGTGAGAAGGTGAAAGGAGCGGGGTTGTCAGAGAAGATGGGGGAGGGCCGGATCTCATCGTGAAAGACTTGGGGAGACGAGCGATGGGGTGGCTGCGACAAGTGGGGATGGAGAGGTGGCTGCAGGCTGGAGAAAAAAGAAAAGTTGATAGTGAATAATGAATAGAATGGTTGTGAGGAATTGATGATGGATCCATGAGAAAATGAGCTCGTCGGAGGTCGTGACTAGTGCATTGATCTATCATGGACATTATCAACACATCTCAGTTGTTGAATCTGATTTGCAAAAAGAGAGAAGAAAAAAAAAGAAGAGAAAAGAGAAAACGAAATCCGGCGGCTGAAGCTTGCCGAAGTGTGATCGCCGACGAGGGAGGCTCTTCGAACGTCAGTATTGATGGAGGAGAGGTCATGGGTGGTTGGGGAGTCCATTCACAAGTCGGATTAAGGTGATGGGTGGCGGAGACAACGAATTCGGCAAGGTCGCGCGACGGCGGTGTTAGGAGGAAGAGGTTGCTGGATCGGACCGGATCGGGCCGGATCTCACTGGAAAATGAAATGGAAGGGGTTATGAGGTGATAAAGATGGGGGATCTGGTTTAGGATGGAGTTTTGAGGGGCGGAGGTGATGGTTTAAGGTGGTGACGATGCCGGTATCGAGAAAGAAGATGTAGAGTTTGATGGGTTCAAGGGGTTCTGAGGAAGAGGACGGCGTTGGGGTTGCAGCAGCGATGGGGTGGCCATGACGGGCGGCGGCTCGGGGTTAAGCTTGGGCGGAGGAGAGTGCACGTGGTGGGGCGAGCTGCGAGAGAAAAAGAATGCCAAAAAAAATAGAAAAAAAAAATGAGACGAGCTGCGAGTACAAGACAGAGAATGTCAAAAAAAAAAAAAAAAAAAAAAAAGGGAAAAAAGGGCAGTTATGACTTTTTGTCGTGCGATTTGAATTCAGTGTCCTGAAAAAATCCGCCGGCACTTAATTAATTAAACTTATTAACCCAAGAGTTCAAAACCACCGGCGATAAGGACATGATTAAAATTAACCAAACCAGCCAAAAATTCCGGGAAACCGCGTAATATACATACAATCCAAACTAAACCCAACTCATCCCCCTCTATTCTCTTTTCTCCTCACCCGTTTCGATCAAAGAACTCCTTATATCCATCTCTCTATCACCGATTTCTCCATTAAAATTCCATCTCCGATCCTCTCACAACCCCATCTTTTGATCCGTTTTTCCTCCAAAATCCAGCGAGAAATCCAGTTATGTAAGCGTTTCTTGATGCCCTTCAGCTCCGATAGGGTCCCCTCCCCGTTTCATGGGCAACGTATGCTTCGCCACCAAGAACCGCAACTCTCACATCAATCCTACGATCCTATCCTCCTACCCTTCTGATCTCAAGACCAAATCCTCGGATCCGTCCTTTGATCAGCCCGCCGAGACCCCTTCGGACGCGCCGAAGACGAAGGAGATGCGGCCCGCCGACCCCCTCGCGACGTCGGTCCTCGGCCACAGGACGGCGAACATCAGAGACCTCTACACGCTCGGGCGGAAGCTCGGCCAGGGCCAATTCGGCACCACCTACCTCTGCACTGAGATCGCCACCGGCGCGGAGTACGCTTGCAAGTCCATATCCAAGCGGAAGCTGATCTCCAAGGACGATGTCGATGATGTTCGCCGGGAAATTCAGATCATGCATCATTTGTCCGGACACAAGAACATCGTGGCGATCAAGGGGGCGTATGAAGATACGCTGTATGTTCATATCGTGATGGAGTTGTGCGGTGGTGGGGAATTGTTTGATAGGATTATATACAGAGGGCATTATAGCGAGATGAAGGCCGCGGAGCTCATCAAGATTATTGTGGGGGTCGTTGAGGCCTGCCATTCGCTCGGTGTGATGCATAGGGATCTCAAGCCTGAGAACTTCTTGTTGGTTAATAAGGATGACGATTTGTCTCTCAAGGCCATTGATTTTGGGCTCTCCGTGTTCTTCAAACCCGGTAAGCGAGATCGGATTGCTGAAATTTCTTTTAAAAGATATGTTCTTTTGGTTCTTTTTGATTGTTTTTTGACGATTTGCATTGGTTGTTATCTGGTAAATATGATGAGTCAATTGCCATGGAAGCATGTTGTTGCTTGTTTGTTGATCTTTATCTTGTTTCTTCCTCAGGATAGAGGTAAGTCATTGCCGTGGATTAGATAGTAATAGTAATAGTATGTTAGTACTCGAGCACTCTCTGATACTGCCTAACAAGGATACCCTATATTTTGTTAGCAGGTTGTCTGGTAACAAATAATTGTTAATGGGCTAAGAGTTATTTGGTTCTTGTAAGGTCCTTTTCAGTTCTTTTTGCTCTTGAATAAAAAGGGTTGTGTTCGAGTTGAAAGGCCGAATACTTTTGTAACCTATGGAAGCTGTAGTGTTACGATGATCTCATGGGTTTTACATTTGTAATTCTTTGGGCTATTTATGCATGATGGGATTGAGGTTGATAAGATGGTATCTTGAATTTTAGTTCTTGATATAATTTTTACTGTCACTTGCTGGAGAAGTTTCACCCCTGTCATATTCTTCAAGTAATGTCCTTGTATATGGCCAAAAACAGAGCAGAGACCCATGCCACTTTTCCTCCATGTACTATATGCCGAATACTTCATCATGCATGGGAGGTTGGACTGCATGCATTATTTTGTTTCTGGTATTGCGCCAGTTCTGGTCACTCTCAAAGTAGTTCAGAGATGCAGAGATATACTTTTCCTGCTTAATAATCTGTCATCCGTGTTCTTTCTTTGAAGGATTTTCCCATTTACCAGTGTTTCGAATGCAATTTCAGGTGAGGTGTTCACAGAGGTGGTTGGAAGCCCATATTATGTTGCGCCCGAAGTATTATGCAAGCAATATGGGCCAGAAGCAGATGTTTGGACAGCTGGTGTCATACTTTACATATTGTTAAGTGGAGTGCCACCTTTCTGGGCTGGTATGACTTTGATATGCTATTGCTTGTGAATCGTAGTTTTGTCTTTCCTTTTTAATCTTTCCTAATGATGACCTCCTTTTTTTTCCAGAGACACAGCAGGGCATATTTGATGCGGTCCTGAAGGGACACATTGATTTTGCATCAGATCCATGGCCTCTGATCTCTGAAAGTGCCAAAGATCTTATCAGAAAAATGCTTTGTTCTCCCCCTTCTGAACGCTTGACAGCCCATGCAGTCCTATGTAAGTCGGTCTCTTCTTATGTCACTCATGACCATTCCCTCGCTCTATATTTGAGGAACATGAAAGGTTCAGCACGTGATAATGATTGATGGTTGGTATTCATGAGTGTAAAGCCTGTGTCCTTATATATTTGTGGGTTAGATTTTTTCATGTAGAAGTGGATTATCTTAATTTGGATATTCTGATTGAGTTTTGGGAGAATTATTAGTTTTGTAAGAAATGGTTTTATGGTTGAAATCTTGAAGCTGCGGCTAATAATGTGGATTCAAGCGGTTTGCAATTCTCTGTGATGTAGTACTCCTTTTAACAAGCTCTCTACTTTCTTTGGGTAGGCAAGATTAGGTTAAAGATCACCTAAATTTTTCGGTTCGCGAACTGATGAACTCATCAGTAGCTATTTCATGCTTTAAATGTAAACTTTTGTAACTTTTGTACTGCTTGCTCTTCTATTCAGGTCACCCCTGGATAAGCGAAAATGGAGTTGCTCCTGACCGAGCATTGGATCCAGCTGTTCTCTCTCGTCTCAAGCAATTCTCAGCAATGAATAAGTTGAAGAAGATGGCTTTGCGGGTGAGTGTACTTATCATATCAGACTTAATTAAGGTCAACATTTTACACTGCTGGCACCTCCACAAGCTGGCCTAATGATGTTGAATGAGCAGTTTTTCCCTAATTTTTAAGTGCTTCCTGAAATTTTCCATACCCTTACGTCATACTTCATAGTAGCAGTATTCGTTTGGACAGGCATATAAAGTATCGATATTATGATATCTACTGCAGCATGAAGTTAAGACAATTTAGGCATGTTTTGCCCTTTTTTCTGTCACAGGCAAATATTATTGTTTCACCCTACATCCAAATGTTTTCGATTAATTTGAAATGTTCAAGTTTACATTCCAGATACGGAATATATATCTTTTGTATCTATAAACTGGTCACTGTTCAGACATTTGAAGCATGTATGTCAAGGCCCATCTTTCCCAGGAACACTCTGCTGGATTGCTCCCTTCTATAAAATGGCAACATATGTTGCATTTAAAAGACAAATTGAAATCTGAATATGGTGCCAAATGTGTCACTTCAGCTTTAACTTCTGTGAATATTGTCAATCCTGATAATTGCAATATCTTTACTCAGGTAATAGCTGAAAGCCTCTCGGAGGAGGAGATTGCTGGATTAAGAGAAATGTTCATGGCAATGGACACAGACAACAGCGGTGCAATTACATTTGATGAGCTGAAGGAAGGTCTGAGAAGACATGGTTCCACTCTGAAGGAATCTGAGATCCGGGATCTCATGGAGGCAGTAAGTCAAGTGACTTAGAGTTTCTTTGTTATTGTCTTAACTTATACTAGTATAAATAATGGTAATGGAACAAGATGAATATGATAAAACCAATTTGATTCATCCCACTGGAGAGTTTAATTGTATGCTTTTATTGTAGCTCTTCTTAGCATATGTGCCTTTTTAGTTGTGCACGTGAATTCTGGAGGGTTTTTCCGGCCTTATTTGATTTGGGAAACCTATATTAGGTGTGCTCGCCAGTCCTATGTCCTGCAATTCTTTCAATTGGTTTGTCTGCTCAGGGTAAATTAGTACTAGAGCCTACCTTTCCGGCCTCATATACTTCACACGTGTTTAAAGACCAAGCTTAAGGAATTGCTCTGAAAAATCATACCTAATGGTGGAGGCAATTCACAGTCATTAAGATATGTTCTTGAAATTTTGGCTTACAGTTGAATGCTTACGCCACCTGTAAATGCCACAGATATATCTATGATGCATCTTTTCCATGAATTTCTTGTCCCTTGATACATGCACATAAAGGAGTACGTCTGTGGTACCTCAAAAGCTCAATCCTATTCAGACATAGTTCGATTGCTCTTGTACATCAGAAGTTTAATCACATTCAAGACCAGCATCATGGAGAAATATTAATATCCTGATGCTTTCAACTCAATTTAACAACTTAAAAACATTTTTTTCCTCATTCGAAGCCAGGTTCAAGGAGATGTTTGGTACTGTTTTGTAGATTCTGACAATATTTGATTCTCTTTTTGGCATTTTGTTACTTCTGAACAATTAAAGTCTGTTTGTAATGTGGAAGAGGAGGCGACCACTTGTCTGTTAGTTTTATGATGTATCCACAATGATACAGGAAGCACTTAAAATCACTCGAATAGGTCTTGATGTTATGATTATGGCTAGGATTATGGAAGCAGATGTTCTATGGCATTTTCTATGTAACGAAGTGCCTTTTCTTTTCTGGACTTAAAGAGATATGATGATTATCTGTATCAGTGAAGCGTATATATAGTCTGATAGCTAGATTGTGAAGAGTAGGTATTGCTCTGTGGCTGACTGCTCAATTGCATTTCAGGCTGATGTTGACAATAGTGGCACCATTGACTATGGAGAATTTATTGCTGCAACTCTACATCTAAACAAGCTGGAACGTGAAGAGCATTTGGTGGCAGCATTTTCTTATTTTGACAAGGATGCAAGTGGTTATATCACAGTTGATGAACTCCAACAAGCTTGTAAAGAACATAACATGACTGATGTGCATCTTGAGGATATCATTAGAGAAGTTGATCAAGATAACGTAAGTAACAACTTCCGCCCAGTCCTATTATAATAAAGAACCTTTGAGTTTCTAGTATTGATATTTGTCTCTAGTCATGATTTTGAAGAGGAGATGCATCTATAAACCTTCCTATATCTCATTTTTTGTTGTCTACTAGAGAGGCAAAGGATGCCTTTGTCATCTCGGTGAATGTGAAAAGTAGGAGATACACATGTTTCCTGCCCATTTGTGCAAAGTGCATATCAGCCCCCAATGGGATTCTTTTGAACTAGGTAGAGTCTGTCATTGCATTTTTGTGAGGCACCACTTAACTGTTGAGATGCGGAGCTGATCACTCGTCGGATTATGTTGCGGACCCGACCATATAGTGCTGCGCAGAGCTGTCGGGGATCGACATGAGCTAAACAGAATATGAGATCCGTTTAATAGGCGTATTTATGTAATTTTACTCATATGTGCCGGAAACCCTAGGATGTGAGGGTTTGTAAGGACGGTCGTCATTGGAACATGTAATTTTGGCGTTTTGCCTCTGAGACAGTGAAGAATTCCAGTGATGTAGCACTGTTCTAGGGAGAACCACTCCAACGACTCCGTGACGTAGCCCTGTTCTAGGGAGAATTACGTAAATATGTGTGTTTTGTGTGCTTTGTCTTCTCTTCTCTCCACATATAATCCCAACATTAACATCCTTCGATATTTTTACATCATTAAGAGAACTGGAAAGATGATGGAGCTTAAAAGTTAAGCTTGGCTCCTGTTTCTGCACATTAGCAAAGGGTTACTGTTTTGCCTTCAAATAATGGTTTCTGATTCTCAAAAGCCTATAAAACTATTAGAGAAGCAGATGCTGCCTCCTTGGTGTGTTCTTTTGCTGTATAGTTATTTTGCTGACCATAAATTGGTAACTATTCTTCTGATCTACTGAAACCTCATGATCCGCTTCTTTCTTGTGCTTCAGGATGGTCGCATTGACTATGGGGAGTTTGTTGCCATGATGCGAAAGGGCAGCAATATGGGACTTGGAAGGCGAACCATGCGGAGCAGTTTGAATGTGAACATGCAAGATGCGCCGGGAGCTCACTGAAATTTAACCATGTATAGTTTCCATATCGAGAGAAGAATTCGGCTCCTCCATTTCCATTCCCAGTGAGATAAAGAAGCAGATCTGGATAAAGAAGCAGATCTACTGAAAATCGCGATAGTTGTGGTGATTTCCGGAGAACACTGGAAATAGAAATGTACCGTCTGCATAGTCGAACTTCTGGCATGTTGTAGTTGTACGATTGATCTTTGTGACCATGAACATTTCTCACCACGGCCTTTGTGATCAGGTTAAATCTTTGTGAAATTTAGTTCCGGAATTTGTGCATTGTGCTCTTTCCTGTCTCAGCTGCACTGTCATTGACAAAGCAGAAGCTATTCATGTAGCAAACGGTTCATTTGTAGCTCACTATATGTAAAGTGTACCATTCATCCATGAAACTATTGTTTTGTTGATGAGGGTTAATTTGAGAGTAGAAGCTATAATCACTGGATCTTTGTTCTAACACATAGTACGGGTCAGATTAAGAGTGAATTCAAACATTTAAGCTTTTGTATGTTACAAACTGTTGATCCTAATCTTATTTTGATGATGTCAATATGTGTATGATGATAAAACAATGATTGTCATCTATATCCTTTAATTTGGAACTCTTTAAATTCAAATTTTTTTATTATTTTTGTACCGACGGTCGATGATTAAGACATGACCATTTTGGAGTGATCTTGACGGTTTATCCAAGTATCGACCTTGAATGCATCATTTCTTCATAGAGGCTTACAGTGGATGTAATGGTTGTCCGTGATTACTAGACAGTTGATGCAATTGATGCTCCAGGTTATTTTTGAACGCGACGGATGATGCGACGGTCGACCGTGAAAACTAGATGGTTAATGCAATGGATGATTCATGCTGTTTTTGAGCGCGACGGATGATGCGACGGTCTATTTGTGAATTAACCGTTAGCCTGCACAGAGTAAAAAAAATATAGCCGTTGGAGAAAAGTAAAATAGTCGTTGAGAGCTATTTTTGGAGGCTTTGAAGCTCAAGTATAGGAAGGAAGATGTTGTAAACTTGTGTAACAACTAACGGGATTATTTGTGTATATTTAAGCAAGTTTATTTTTCATTTTCCTCATCTTTGAGAGATTTAACCTTTGTAAAACTACTTCAAGTTGTAAAGTAGATTTTGAGAGAATTCAAGAGAAAATTGGAAGATCCCTGAGAGGTTTTGGAAGAGGATTGTAAGGTTGCAAAACACATGAAACTTGATGGAAAACCTTATAAGAGTTCTTACAACTAGTGAAATCTCAAGAAGAATCTTGAGGGAAGTGCACACGGGCCAAGAGTGAGTCGAACCACTATAAACTCGGTGCATTCTCTCTAACTCTCATCTCATCCTTTATTTGCTTATTTAATTTGCTTTTCATTTCATTTACAAGTATTCAAGAATTTTAGACTACTCTTATCTAACTTTTCCATTTATCGATTCATCAAAAAAGGTCCAATTCACTCTCATCTTTGACTTTCAATTGGTATCAGAGTCATGTCTCAAATTCGAGATTTAATAACCCTAGAGGATTCTAATTCGAAATGGTAAACATAGAGATCAAACTACTAATAGGCCACCCTATAATCGAATTACACTCATTGGAAGATAAAAATGGATATATTCATCCAATCCGATGATTATGGAATATGACAAGTGATTGTGGATGATCCCATTGTCCCTACCAAAACTCATGAAGGAAAGGTAGTGCCCAACGTTAAGAGTGAATTCACCCCAACCGATTTGAAGAATTTGCAAGTCAATGCCAAAGATAAAAGCTTTCTATTTTGTGCCCTAAGCCAGGTGAATTCAATAGAATCTTGGCTTGCAAATTAGTTAAAAAGATTTGGGATAAACTTGAGGTCACATATGAAAGAACTACTTGAATCAAAGAGTCTAAAATTAAAATGCTTGTTCTCAACTAATTTGAAGAATTTGCAAGTCAATGCCAAAGGTAAAAGCTTTCTATTTTGTGCCCTAAACTCATGTGAATTCAATAGAATCTCGGCTTGCAAATCAGATAAAGTGATCTGGGACAAACTTGAGGTCACCTATGAAGGAACCACGCGAGTCAAGGAGACTAAAATTAACATGTTTGTTCATAATTATGAATTGTTTTACATGAAGGATGATGAGACAATTAGTGAAATGTTTACTTGTTTTACAAATATTCTTAATGTACTTGAATCTCTTGGTAGAGTGTATGCTAATGAAGAAGTTGTGAGAAAGATTCTTAGGTTCTTACCTAAATCATGAGATCTCAAGGTGACGGTAATTGGAGAAACCAAAAACTTATCAAAGCTACCCCTTCATGAGCTTTTGGGCTCTCTCATGCCTAAAGATTAGTCTTAAGAGAACGAGCTTTGTAAAATAGGTCATATTCCTCCTAATTGCTATCTTATGAAGCATACTACTCATAACACCTTTTGGATACCAAAACATACTTCATCCATGTATATGTTTAAAACTAACGCTAGTGGACCCAAAAAGATTTTGATACAAAAAATCAAGACTTGATTTGTTTTTGGAGGAACGCTTGAGATCTAAGGTCAATACCAACTCAAAGGAAAAATGGTGGTAGCTTGATAGTGGATGTTCAAGGCATATAGCAAGGAACAAAAATGTGTTTTTAATCTTTTAAGGAAATGGAGGTATGCAAATAGTTATCAAATGATATACGATCCCTCCATTGGTATTCGAACTTATTTCTCCCTTTAAAAGATTTGTAATTTTTAGCCTTTTCCTTCTCAACTTGAGCCCAAATGTTTTAAGGGAGCCTAATACGATGGATGTTATTATTTTTTTGGCTATACATGAAGAATTCAAATTATTTCAAAAATTATCAAAAGTATTTTTCGTATGGATATAAATCACTTGTGCTCAAGCATTATGTATTTTGAAATTGTTTATGAAACAATGGTAGAGTACTTGAAAGGTTTATATCCATTTGCTCCAAGTTAATGTGATAAGGTAACTGAGTTTCATTACTTTATATAATTGTTGGTATATTTTGTCCAATCATAGAGTTGAATGATACTTAAACGTTTGAGAGCTTGAATCCCATGTTTTTGGTGATAGATCATTATAATTCAAGGTGATACGAAGTTTCAATCACGTTTTTAAATTTTTGATGGCATTGTATGATTTGAAATAAACACATAGTGCAAGATATATTATAAAGTGAGTAATTTTTCCTCTTTATAATGGTTTTAATAGGTGAAAGTAGATGCTACTCTATTTGTTAAAACTTGTCTTCAAATCTATATCATCATATCATTTTCTTGTGCTACTGATGGGAATACATGTAAGGAGTTTGCTAAGTGGATGCAAAGTGAATTCGAGGTGCGCATGATTAAAGAAGAAAACTATTTTCTTGAACTTCAAATCAAGCAATCAATGATAGCATGTTCATATACATCAAGCAACTACTTAAGAGATTTGGGATAATGAATGGTAAGTCGGTAGATGAAAGAAATGTCGAAGTGTTTTAGAAGAGAACTTGGTATGTTAAATGGCTGCCCAAAGTAAAAATGCTAAGAGGAAAAAGTATGTTTACTATCAAAGTCTACTAAATACGCATCACACCTCTGGCACATAAATTTTGATTGAATTAGCTTATCCTTATGACTTGGTTTTGCGCATAACTTTCATGTACTTGTGAAGTTTAATGACTTTTTGATTTTTAGAAGTTATTGTTAAACTTGATGGTTGACCGTAATCATAACTCTTTTTTTTACCCCATTCTATGTTGTTTTTTGATGAGGACAAAAATTGAGAAATATTGTGATGCAAAAAATAAAGCCTCGCCTTTGGGCTTTGGATGTATTATTGTGATGCGAAAAATCGAAACTTAGCTTGGATGTATCATTTCCTACGGGGTTCTGTTTTGGGTACATGGGATGTATCCATGTACACAGATCCCCACCGTTGGATTGAATCGGGTACACAGATCTTTTTCCTTTCCTACGTGGTTCTCCTCATGTACGGCTTTGCGCGGAGGCTCACATTCGTCTGTCCAGGAGACGCCGCATGGACTCCCATCCCATACGATGATCACCCATTGGAAGACGCCATATATTTCAAGGGCACGCAGCCGGCCATGATTCTGGGGACGTAGTGAGGTGCTACATCAATGGCGGTAAGGATCGCCGAGCTGGTGCCGACGGACCAATTTTGTTGGGCATGCCATTATATCGTGGAGTCATCAGGGAATTTGCTGCATGTGCTGCAGCAACGAAATCATATGGGGGTGAGATATGAGACCTATAGCTAGCTTTTTTGTGTTAAAGTTAGGGGGAGATAAATGGGAGCCGGTGAGACGCCTGGGCAACTGCTCGTTGCTCATCGGCTTCAGTAGTGCTTCCATCTCTGTTTCAGGGCCGGATCTCGAGCTCGGAGGATGGAGAAGCAACTGTATCTATTTCATCAGTGATTATGTCTGGAAGCGGTCTTCAGACGAGGAAATGCGAAGGCGAAGACATGGACTTATTCGACTTCCCGCAAGAGTGTAGCTACCCGTGTTACGGACCACAAGTGGTCTCGGTTTACACCTCCATTCTGGGTCACTCCGAGTTTGCATTGAAAGGAGAACATATGATTCCCTTTTTAAGTTCCTTACTTAGAGCTAGTGCAGGGATTTCTTTTTCTTTTTTCCCCTTCACAAATTGCAAGCGTTGGTTGGTTTCTTGTGGGTGTTCACTTCCACTACTGACGTCATGTTTGGTTGGACATAATCCCGGTGATCATCGACGCCTCCGGCGACAACCGCGCCTAGCCCCCCCCCCCCCCCCCCCCCCCCCGACACGCTCCACCCCCCGACGCGCCTAGCCCCCCCCCCACACCCAGACGCGCCCACCGTGTGGCGTCCTTCTTCCTCACTCGGCCCTATTCGCAACCTCCTCGGCTTCCCTCCTCATCGTCGAAACCCCAACCCGAACTTGGCTTGGGAGGTTGGTGAGGCGAAGGAGTTGGGGTCTTGAGTGCTCAAGAGAAACGGTGGTGGTGCGGTAGTCAGTGATGTCACCGGAGAGGTGCGGTGGCTGGTCGATTAGATGGAACGGGGAAGGATACCTAGATAGAAAGGGGAGGAGAAAGAACAGAGATGGTTTATGCTAATATGGTTGAGGAGAGAGAATATAAAATAATATTATTTTAAGATATATGGAATGTTTTTTTATTCCCTAAATATAGGGAATGTAGTTGATTTTAGGGAATGAGATATGAAATAACTATAGAGATAAAGGAATCTGTTGGATAATACTTTCTAATCATATTTTCTAAATTTAGGGAGAGAAATATGTTGGGAATGATCTAACTCTTTTTGCATGACATGGATATTTACTGAATGTTCTTTTTGTAACGACGGAGAGATATATTAATTTGTAGCTTCTAAGATTACTACTGTCCAATAAGTTAATAACCATAGCCCGTCTATTGATTCTTCTCTAAAGCATTAACCATGATATAAAGTTGCAAGCTATATATAGATTCAGAATCTGTACCTCATATGTGTTAGAGTTCTTTGGGGTGCGTTTGGTTGCGGGATAATCTATTCCGGGATTAGAGGGAATGTGGATTGATATCATGGGATAAGTAGTGGGATATATATGGTATTTTGTTGAAAAGTAGTGATAAATTAGTAATGTTTGGTTGAAAAAGTATAGATAAAGTTGATGTGATTGGTTGAAAAGTAGGGATAATGAAATAATGATTGGTTGAAAAGTGAAAAAGTAGGGATAAAGTTGATGTGATTGGTTGAAAAGAAGAGAAAATGTAGTAATGATTGGTTGAAAAGTAGGGATAAAGTGAGGATATGAATGGAGATAAAAGTAGGAATAAAAGTGAGAATTAGATGGTGTTTGATTATAATGCAGGAATAAAATGAGCTTAACCCGGGATAAGAAATGCTTATCCCCCAACCAAATAAGGCTTACTGGCTGAACCTGACGTTCTTTCATTCATGCCACTATATATGCTTGGTACTTTGGCTACTATACCTATACTAGCTAGTGTGGACAGGTTAGGAGGCAAGGGGCTGATGGTGGGGCCCGTCGCATACAGTTAGTACGGACAACGGGTTTATGATGGATAAATATGTATTAATATCCTTTGGTTTCAACTCAATTTGCAAACATTTTTTTCTGATTCGAAGCCAATTTTAAGGAGAGTTTTGGTATTGTTTTGCAGATTCTGATGATATTTAATCCTTCTTTTTTGGCATTTTTTTTGCTTCTAAACAATCAAACTCTGTTTGTAATGCCGAAAAGGAGCCAACCACTTTTGTCTGTCAGTTTAAATCACTCGAATAGGTAAAGTTATGATTTTGGAAGCAGATGTTCTATGGCATTTTCTGTGTAACGAAGTGCGTTTTCTTTTATGGACTTAAAAGATATAATGATTATTTGTATTATTGAAGCATACATTTAGTCTGATAGCTAGATTGTGGAGAGTAGGTATATTGCCCTGTGACTGACTGTTCAATTGCATTTCACGCCGATGTCGACAATAGTGGCACCATTGGCCATGAAAGAACTCTTATCATCAGAAATAGTTTCATGATAGAACTCTTATCATCAGAAATAGTTTCATGATAGTGACGCCATCTATATATATATAGATTTCGAATCTGATAGTATAAAAGAACTCTAATCATTCGATAAAAAAATTTAAGATGATGGACGAGTATGATTATATATTAATATAGTCTAATATTAGTGATGTGACACCTTTTGAGCCCAGTAGATTTCGCTTCCCATGCAACGATGGGATTTTATCTGTGAGGAGCCAAGAATCTTTTCATAAAGCCACAGTGTGCGCCCGCCCTTTATTCTCAATATCTGAGAAGCATTATAGACTGATATTTTTGTCATACATGTTTTAAAATATTCTCATTTTGGCTATGATATCATGTTATAACTAAGACAGAGAAAGAAATGGAGAAATTTTAAAGATATTATTTGTACAATGAGCCATCCTGTGCAAACTATCATGCGGCCGCAAATGTCCAGAGATGAGTATATCCTGTGCAAACTATCATGCGGCCGCGAATGTCCACACGATGACGGTCAATCGCATGCACTCGGCTCTCCGTGTAGCTACTCTCATCTACGATCTCACACGATATGTTGAGATGGAGGAAGAGGATGATACGGCGAGCAACAGTCGTGATCAGGAGATGACGCTGGTTCCTACAGAGTCCACAATTTCTGAACGCAGTAACCGGCGAAAGCGTCGTTTTGCTTTCACTCCGGGCGAGCCCACTGTCATTGTTCCCGATGAAGTTTGTTCACTGGAATTGTAGGGGCACCCAAGCTGGGATGGTCTGTTAGCGGCGAGGCGCACTGTTATGCAGGCAATGGCCTTTGGATCCATGGCTGGGCTACTGTTTTGACTCTTTGAGTCAGTCCTGTTTTGTTACATGTAACGGGAAGACTAGCCTATTTGGTTAGCGTTAGTCGGTCTCGTTATTTTTGGTCCTGGGAGGGCGGTTATGGCCCTCCTTTTTTAACCGTATAATGTAAGTAGCGTTGTTTCAATAATCTAGCCTTCGGGCTCAACTCATAAAAAAAAAAAAAAAAAAAAGTTGATGAATAAGATTTGGCGATCGAGATTTAACATACATGACAATAATTTGGAGGAGATCGTGGTCACCGTGTCAGGAGCTAGTCTCTTTATAGGACAAGGGGGGCAGCTACAAAAGGTAAGATCCTCGAATCGTCTTGGTCCATCAATCATGGTCTAAAATAGGTAGATACAAACTATGCTAACATATGCCGAAGAAGATGGCTCTATGAGTGAGTGCACTTCTTCTACCACACTGATTGGAGGTCAACTTGTGACAGTCTCAGCACCTCCATATATCTGGCCAAATGATTATTAGTATTATTTTTCCTTTGTTACTGTTTCCCTTTTTCGGTGGATCTTGCCAATGATATGTTGAATGAATAGTCTTTCATTACATTTCTGAATGGTTGCTCACTAACTAAATCCTTACAATACCTATCATAGTTTAAAGCGCCAACATTATGGTCTCCAAATGAACACTCGAGTACTAAAGAATACATTTTAAGCATGTGTTGGTGATCTTCTGTTTAAATGACGGTTAGAAAAACGTCGACCTGTTTCCCGCCATGCGTAACAAGCCAACGGTCCCCTTTTACCCTTGTTGTCTTAATCCTTGGCAGAGGAGACTAACGAGTAAACGAGTTAGCAACCGAGCGAGCTCCTCCATACGTTACGTGTTCGTCTCCGCTCCATCCAAAACCCTTGGCATCATGTATTCTAGTCCATAAGCACCACTAAACACCATAGCGATCAATACCCTTTATCTACTCCTCCTCTTCCTCAGCAGCAGCAGCAGCAGCAGGACTCCCACTACCATTACTGGCGGCCAAAAGAACCATACTCTTCTTCATCTCATCATCATTCTCATCCTCCATTGCTAGCCATATAATGGCAGAGAGGAGGGACTCCAACAGCCAACTCCTCCAAGAGCTTGAATCTCTCAGCCAATCCCTCTACCCGTCTCACCCCAACCGCCGCACCGCCTCCCTCGCCATCCCTCGCGATGCCATACCCGCCGTTGTCGATGCCCCCGAAGACACCACCCCCCAGCGCCCCCGCTCCCGCCGCATTTCCATGTCCCCCTGGCGCTCCCGCCCCAAACAACAACACCACGACTCCGACGCCGCCGCCACCCCTGCAGCTGACAGTACTCGCCGCAGTCACGCACCTCCCAGGAGCCAACAGCTGCCGGCCGCTACCTCTGCCGCCAGTGGTGAGAAGAAAGGCATATGGAATTGGAAGCCCATGCGCGCCCTGTCGCATATTGGGATGCATCGGCTCGGCTGCCTCTTCTCGGTGGAGGTGGCCGCTGTGCAGGGCCTTCCGGCCTCCATGAACGGCCTCCGTCTCTCGGTGGCCGTCCGCAAGAAGGAGACGAAGGACGGCGCTGTGCAGACCATGCCGTCGCGCGTCCTCCAGGGCGCCGCCGACTTCGAGGAGACCCTGTTCATCCGCTGCCATGTCTACTGCAGCGGCGGCGCCGGAACAGGGAAGCCTCTCAATCTCGAGCCCCGCCCTTTCGTCGTCTCGGTCATAGCCATCGACGCCCCTGAGCTCGACTTGGGGCGGAGCACCGTGGATTTGAGCACGCTGGTGAAGGAGTCAATGGAGAGGAGTCACGAGGGGTCTCGGGTCCGGCAGTGGGACGCCACCTTCGAACTCTCTGGGAAGGCAAAAGGAGGAGAATTGGTTCTCAAGTTGGGATTCCAAATCATGGAGGATGGCGGCGTTGGTATATACAACCTCGCCGAGGGGCTGACATCGACCAGCAACAAGGGGAAAGACTCCTCCTCCGCATCGTCTTCGTTTGCTCGCCGGCAATCCAAGTCCTCCTTCAGCGTCACGAGCCCGAGGATTTCGAGGTCGCAGCCGTCCACAGCCCCTTTGAAGGAGGCCTCTCATATGGATTTGAAAGGCATCGATGACTTCAGTCTCGACGAGCCAGGCCCTCCTCCGGCGAGTCCGCCGCCGCCGCCGCCCATTGAGAAGTACGAACCGGAGACGAAAGTCGAGGACTTGGACCTCCTGGAGTTCGAGGTTGTCGATAAGGGTGTCGAAATCCAAACGGAGGGCAGAGGAGGTCGTGAAGAGGGGGAGGAGTCCGAAGAGGCTCCTACCGAGGGCTCCGTATCGAGCGAGGTGGTGAAAGAAGTGGTGCAAGACGGCGCCCACCTCATCAGGTTGGCAGAGCTCGACGAGATTGCTAAGCAGATCAAGGCGCTGGAGTCCATGATCGGGGACGGCGCGGATACCACGGCGAAGGTGGCGCAAGAAGATGAAAACCAGAGGTTGGATGCCGAGGAGGAGATGGTGACTAGAGAATTCCTCCAAATGCTCGAGCTGGAAGACGAGAAAGACTTCGGCTTTGACATGCCGGACTTCGGTAGTTCAATGCAGTCGGGCCAAGAGCAAGGAGGCGGCAATGGCGACGGCGGCATTGCTTTCGTTTCCGACCTCGGGAAAAGCTTGGGCTCCGTGGTGCAAACAAGGGACGGTGGCTACTTGGCTGCCATGAATCCTTTTGATGTCGAAGTAGCAAGGAAGGAGACGCCCAAGCTTGCAATGCAGGTGTCGAAGCCATTGATCCTGACCGGCGATCAGAAGTTGGCTAGTGGTGTCGAATTGTTCCAGAAGTTGGCCATGGTTGGATCCGAAGAGCTCGGCTCGAAGTTGCTGGCGCTAACATCCATGGATGAGCTCATGGGTAAGACGGCGGAGCAGGTAGCTTTCGAGGGCATGGCGTCGGCGATTATAAGCGGCCGGAACAAAGAAGGTGCGAGCTCCACCGCGGCGAAGTCGGTCGCCATCCTTAAAACAATGGCCACGGTGATGACGGAGGGTAGGAAGGAGAGGATCTCGACAGGGATTTGGAACGTCAAAGAGGAACCGGTCGTCGTGGAGGAGATCTTAACCTTCTCGATGCAGAAGATGGAAGCAATGGCGGTCGAGGCTCTAAAAATCCAGGCAGAGGTGGCCGACGAGGAGGCGCCATTTGACGTCTCGCCGCTCACCAGAAAAGAAGCTCCTAGCCACCCTCTCGACTCGGCCATCTCGCTGGAGGAATGGATGAGGACTAGCAAAGAAAAGGCCCATTCAGTCACATTGCTAGTAGTCATTCAGCTAAGGGATCCTCTGCGCCGATACGAAGCTGTGGGGGCGCCGGCGATAGCAGTGGTGCAGGCAGCGAGAGTAGACGGCGGTGGAGGATACGACGGAGGGAAGTATAAGGTGGCTAGCTTGCATGTGGGAGGGCTGAAGCTGAGATCATTAGGAGGGAGGAGTAGCAGCTGGGACGGAGACAGGCAGAGGCTGACGGCAATGCAGTGGCTGGTGGCATATGGGCTGGTGAAGGCCGGGATGAAGAGCAAGCCTGTGCTGCTGCAGCAGCAGCCACTGCCGGCAATGAAATGTGGCCAAGATTTGGTGTGGAGCATATCGTCGAGGGCGATGGCGGATATGTGGCTCAAGCCGATGAGGAATCCGGATGTAAAGCTCGATGATCCTTTGAAACAAAAGTAGTTTGCCTTTTGAGGGAGTTCTTTTCTGTGTATGTTTGTATTTTGTGTATGATTTGTATGTAAATTTGCTTACTAAGATTCATGTTCTGTTTTCCAGGCTCTGTTACAGTTGGCTGTCTTTTTGAATAGTATTGTTTTAATACTGAGAAAGTAAAGTGAAAATTCTGCAGAAAGAATTGTTAGATCATGTGTAAGTCATTCTACGACCCATGAATCTATGGGTGAAGAAGGAAGTCATTCTATACTTGCACATCAAGTTTGTATAAGGAATGAGATCAGAAGACAAATGGGAACCTTTATATGTAGATACAAAGTCCACTAACATATAGTAACAACTTGTTCAATATTTCGTCGAAGAGGTCGTGCTCCTCCCGTCCTCTGCCAGAGCTCCACCATCTCCAGCGTCGCCTCCGTCTCCAACCCCTACGGGGCTCTCCGCATACTCCAATAACTCCACCCCCCCCCCCTCTCTCTCTCTCTCTCTCTCTATATATATGCTTGTCTCCGCATGGTCGGTGAAATGCAAGCTTTCTTGTTTTTTTATAAGTCTAAATTCTACAATTTATTCATAAATTTGGTTGAGGCTGTTGTTGTTTTGGATTTCATTGCAAAGATTGTATGTGATATGTCTGTGTTTGTGAGAGGCTGTCAGTTGAGAGTCTTTAATTTTTTTATATATAAAAAGTTCGGTTTTTAGGGAATTGGACCGAAAATTTCGGTTCGGTTCTTTAAGAACTTAAGTTCGATACGGTTCTTCTAATTGTGCTCTTAAGTTCTAATTGTGCTCTTAAGAACTTCGGTTCGGTTCTTTAAGGGCGCGTTTGGATACCGCGGGATCCACGGGGAGGTATCCGCGGGCGTGGATACCTCCCTCGACGTCTGCTCGAATCGAGCGGACGCCGAAATTGGAATCCGCCCTTGGGCGGATTCCAATTTCCGGGATCCGCGCGGAATCCACGCGGAACCCAAACGCTGGATCCCACGGTGCGGGATCCACGCGTTCACCGTGTATCCCGTGTATCCAAACGGCCCCTAAGAGAGTTCGGTTTGGTTCTCAAAATTCAGGAAGACCAAACCGAAAACTGAATGCTCAACCCTAGGAACAAGGCAGATGCCAGAAAATTTAAATTCTCTTTGCACGGGTATAATGCAGACCGGAGCTCAAAGGAGTGACTGAATATAAGCAAATAGCAAAATTTGATTCAGATATACACATAGCCATGAACGATTCTTCGGATACATTTCTCATGCTTGCACTGTTGCCCATACTACAAGCAATATGAGTAAACTTCTATAGAAAACTGTGTGAAAGAAAACTGAAAATTTTGCAGGCTGTATACAGCAATATATTCTTACGGAAACCTTGGCTGCTCATTTGCGGACAGATTGAGAGCAGTAAGTTCGCAAACACATGCTAATCCAAGGATCACCTTTATGTATGTTAGTTGCCCATGCAATCAAAACTTTGTGTTTGTTATCCATTGCTGAAGGATCCAACAGGAACTTCATACTCTTCGTAAGTTGAGTGCAGAATGTTGGGCCAATCTTGGAAAATATGCTAAAAGAAGTGCACTTGGCATTCCTTTTGAAAGCAGCAGATCAGCTTAACCCATTGATTTCTTCCAAATCAGTCATAATACCTCCACTTGGTGGCCTGAAACATTTCAATGTGTGAACAATTCATCAGCAACATATAAGTAACATACGCAAAGTACAAGGTCACCGAGAAAGAAATCCTTGATACAACATACAACACAGTATAATTTAGTGCAATTATAGTTATGGGAGAAAACATAAATGAGAAAGAGAATTGTGACGTAGAAAGAAATTAGATTATCTTGTTTCGAAGACGGAAACTAAAAGGAGAGTTTGAGCGAGGATGTGGCATACGATGAAAGACATGAAGGAAAATTCAAGCCTTATATACCTCATGTGCTCAGAGCACTTCATTACGCTATAAGTGATAAAGAAATGTGTATTGGTAAACAAATGATAACTATACCCACTCTATTGAAATTTGAAAGAGCCAATCCAGAAGTTGCCTATGTATTTGATGCATAAATAACAGTACTTCCTCTATGAGATAGAGGAAATCATAGGCAACTCCTGTCAATAATCGTTCTACCATCACAAGTATGTTTTTTCCCTGAATCCCCTCCAATACATGAAAAAACTTCCATGTTCTTTATAGCAAGTGAAGAGTCATGTATACACAACCACTAATGAAAGACAAGCTTGATGGATGAATAATTAGGTGAGTGCACTCAAAACTCAAAAGAGACAAAAGGAGGAAAAAATCAATTTTACGGACCAAATATAGCAGCTACCAAACGACAAGATTGGGCCTACTTACAAGCCAGTCAGAATTTTAATGGTATCGTAGAAGAACCACTGCATAGTAATAACTGGTCCTACAATTGCAATGCGTATAGGAAGGCTTCTTGTAAATAGGTTGGCAGGCCCGATGTTCTTTACAGCCTGCAAAAGCATACAAGTTATTTAGTTCCATGCACTTGATGCTTGATTCATTACGAGAGAACAGATGTAAAATTTAAAATCTAGATGTTACCTGCCAAACATTGTCGGCCTTCTTGTTGTAAAGAGAAGCAACGATATTGTCTGCAGGATTTGAAACAACTGTCGCAATAGTACCAGATGCATATCCAGCTATACAAGTCACGCCAAGTTGTTGGACTCTTGAACAGTCCTCCTTTCTCCTTTGGATGACATTTTGGTACAAAAAGTCTATGGTGTGCTCAAATGTAGAGAACATAAAGATTGAAACTGCACGAGAAAACTAACATGTCAAATCAGACCATGTAAAATAACAAGTATTACGTCAAGACGTGATGCATCTTAGGAGGAGCTGAATCATTCTTCAAAGTTGAGCATGTTAACAACCAACAGAAAAAATAAGATTATGAAACACCTAAACATAAGAAAGGAATAGACATCAAGTATATTGATATCGAAAGGTTAAAACTCTTCAGCTTTTACTGTCAGGACCGCGCTTGAGAGACTTGTGGTTACATCTCATGGTAGAATTAAATTAAAATTAGGTCTAGAGAAAAGGGAAGCTACATCGAATGTGAATGACATCTGCATAAATCTTTCACCATTTCAAACTTATTGCTGCAGAACTTCGGATGTTGAGGCAAATTTTTGAAAGCGTTCACCCAAAAAATCGTAAATATCTTTACAGGCAAAGATATTTATAACATGCCAAATAAAAACCATCTCATTACGTGAATGAGGTTTTCTATCTTTGCATTGTCAAGATCAAAAAGAAAAGGAAGATAATAGCAACTCCCACTGTAAGAATGAGTTTCTCTATCTCCATATGATCAAAACAACACAGGATACGAATGGATAGTAACAATCTGCATGAGTAAAGGAGGGGGGGAAAAAAACGCAACAGTGGAGAAGAGTTGGAGGGACCATTACATGGGAGATTCCGACCCCAAAGTGGAAGCAGTCCTTTGTAAAATCTGCGGAAGAAACAGCAAACTGTATCTTATTACCGCAGGAGCTAATAGTCTAGGCTTGAATTCACACTCAGTTCAGTTAGTCAAAAACAAGTCTTCTCTATTATCCTTACCCAGATAAGCCCTCGGTGGCATATAGCTTTGGAAATCCATCCACCAAACCCTTTGCAAACTGAGGTTGCGTCTGAACACGAACTTTGACGGCTTCGAAAGGGCAGAGAGCAACATCTGCAAATACCTGAGCAGATGCACTGCTGAGAAGAAAGATGATACTCCTATTCTGCCCCGTCAATAAATCCGAGTAACCCTTTTTGAAGTATTCATAGAGCCCAAACTTACAGCCACCTTGAGCACCATATCCAAATAACTTTCCAGCCCAGCCTCTCCAAAGGGATGAAGGACCATTCTCTCTCACCAGAATTCGGAAGCCCGTAAAGATTCTGTTATACTTCGCAGGATTCACCTAAGTTTTTAAAGAATTCAATCAACTTTCAAAATTTCCAGAGAATTGATTTTTTTTTGTTGCATAAAACAGATAGCCATTTAAACTTTATAAATTTTCTTCCATAATAAATTCATATCTATTGCGACCCCAAAGTTGATGTGTACGTATGCATAAATGAGCACATTAAGAATGGAACAGGAGTAACCCCCAAACCCAGCATGTTTCCCGAAGCAGAGCAATAAAAAGGAAAAATAAAAAATAAAGAGGACACAAATCAATCCAAGAAAGAACCAAATTCATCAACACGAACCCCCAAATCCAACATTATCAGGGAAATCCAGAGTCGAAGTGACTGCATATATATCTATGAACAGGAAAACAAACTAACCCATCAAGGAAAAAATCCCCAATCCAGTCGACTACAAAATTTTTACACCAATTCATGAACAAAATCGATGATTCCTCAGACAAACAAAGAAAACACCAAACAGAACACTTGTACCGTTAAGATCACTAGAGGAAGCTAAGCTCTACCATGAAAGAGAAGACTAACACTAATCCACCAAGATGAGTTCTTTTTCGCGGAGAACTCAACAAAAACACGATTCGAATGCCAAAGAAAAGCCATCTAAAGAAATGGTCGGTCGACGAGATCCCACCTGCATGTTTACTTTGAGGACATCGAGAGGGGTGATGGCAAGGTGGGTCGTCCCAGCACTCAGCATACCCCCCACCGCACACACCGCGTAGTACTCCGGTGAGAACACCCTCAGCCTCTTCCACAGCCCCTTCCCATCCATCCCTTCACCCAGACCGATCTCCCTCTCTATCCCCTCTATATGCACATCCATCTCTCCCTGTCTCTCTCAGCTCCAAACCATCTCCTCGCTCGAAGAACCCCCCATTACTACAGGGGATCCCGAGCTCGATTGAGGAGGCGGTTGGAAAGGGAAAGGGAGAGGTCTTGCGGGGATCGTTCAAAGAACATATATAGCCTGAGAGTATAGAGACGGCTGTGATGCGATGGGGATTCGCCCACGTTGCCGGAAGAGCTGGCGGAGGGCTTAACCCCAAAACCTTGGAGCCCATGAAGTGACCAAATTACCCTCACCACCATTGACTCGGCCCATGCACGTCCTCGATTAACGAGTTTATTATGTCGGGTCCGATCTGATTTGGAAATGGGCTCGAGTAAATTTAGACCTCATAGTGGTTCGATAGAGGGGTATTCTCCGAAGGAGATGGATGGAGGAGAAGTGCGACTTGTTCACGTGTTGGGATCATTTGGGCCACTTGTTTGTCAGGTGGAAAAGAGAAGCGGTGGCCCTATAACTAATGTGTGTATTCCGGATTCGGGGGACCTCCGATGCGATATGCATCAGTTGATCCCGTTGGATGGTTGATCCCGTTGGATGGTTGATCCGGGGGCCTCCGAGGATCACGAGCAGATTAATGGAAAAGGTTAGGAACACATGAAATGAATTCGGCATGGGATACAAAAGGCCTGTTTGGCTCATGGACGGATCCGGAATCCGAAGACGGATTTTATTTTTGAGGATCCGTTTGAGATCCAAACACATAAATGAACGGATCCGGAATCCATCTAAAATCCATCCATTCCCCGTTCAAACCGATTCGTCCCATTCCGATCCAAACAGATCCAAAGTAGACGGAAACTCCGTTTGATAGGGAACACATTTTAAATGGATTCAAATCTCAAACCGCTCATTATCTCAGACACGTCCGCAGGCACTAAAAAGCTCTATACTTCTCTCCCACCAAATGCAACAAATAGAGCAAGGAGAGATGGAGAAGAATTCGGGGCAACACCGGAGATCACTGGCGGGGCCGTTCACCCTTTAGGACACCGACCACTACTCGATTTGGGCCTCGGACAAGATATAGTGTCAAAATGATCCGTCGGGAAGTCGACGCCGTGGAAGGGTTGCAGAGGTGGAGGAGGCGTTGGTAGATGAAGTCATGTAGAGAACAAGGGATCCCAGAGCTGGCTGCTCATAAGCTGGATCCTCATAAGCTGGTCCCATCTTTTCCGTTAATTTGCTCGTGATCCTCGGAGACCCCCGATCAACGATGCTCGTGTGTGCATCGGTTGATTAACGGCATCGGTGGCCCCCGAATCCGCGTATTCCTCTCTTTACCGAGTATTATTTCATTCAGACGAATGTAAGACGCGCGTTTTCAGATGTAATAATAAGGTGGCTTATTAAACAGTATGAATACGAGAAGAAAATTTTTAGACTTGCATGCATTCATCATGGCGTCTTAAATTGCCACTTACAAGCCCGAAAAACGGACACTCGGATTAATTAATAGCTTCTAAATTAACAAGATGACTCACGACTTAAACATGACTCTTAGAGCACAGACTATAACATAAAGGATTTAGGATGGGTCTAAATGGATTGCCATCAGAACCACCGTAAATCCGCGGCGCCGTCTTCATCCTCCGCCATCAGAACGACGGCATTGCCGGAGGGTTGGTGGCGTGCAGAACAGCCAAGAACTCATCCGCCGCCGCCGCCGTGTTGTTCGTGGCGGCCGGATACACTGCACCAGCTTCATTGAACACGTTCATAGGCTGCTGAGGGAACAACATGCTCTGCAAGTGATCTCCGGCTGGGTGGAAAAACGCAGGCACTTGAGCCGGCGGCGCTATTGGCATGGTGGCGCCGGCGGTGGCAGCGTTCGGATACGAGAACTGTGTGTTGTGCTGCATGAACATAGAGTTATTAGTCATGACGGCCGGCTGAGAGCAGTAGGTAGCGGTGTTGACGGAGTGCTCGGCGAGGGCTTTGGCGGCGTGGAGGATGTCGAACATGCGCGTGTTGCGGCCTAGGAAGGGGGACGGGGAGTTGAAGGAGGTGATGTCGTGGATGCTGGGGCGGCGCCTCTCCCTCTCACTCTTCTGCAAGCGAGCCCGGTGAAAGTACTTCTGAGCATGGCTGGCCACCTGCGTCGGCGTCCTCGTCGTCACGAAGTGTTTCGATATGTTCCTCCAGTCACCCTTCCCATGCACATCCATTCCAATCAAGAACAACCTGCAAACATAAATGACAATAAGGATACCATTAGGATTATTCCAAAGTCTGAAAACATCATCAACAGAAGAGATTAATGATTTCGATTAATTAGAATCACGCGGAAACAATCTGTCAGTAAGTGTAAGTAATTAATGCGTGCAGTGCTAGACATAAATTTTCCTTCATGGATGCCTGGCCTCTTTTGTTCATTGCTAGGTGTGAAAGGTGGCATGCACTTCTCTTCTCTTCAAGTACTCTTCACCACTTTTCTATCGTCTGCTGAAAACCCTAGCCAGAGCACCAGTGCTATATATATATATGTGTGTGTGTGTGTGTGTGTGTGTGCATCGCGATATAGCGATGAGAGAACCTTCTTCATCATCATCCATAAACCAGGTTGAAACCAAGCTCTAAATTGGATGTTGTGCAAATCAAAACAAAGGAGAAGATAACAACTAAACTGTTCTTATAGTTCTCCACTAATTAATAAAATCAAGAAGGTTGTTCTCCCCCCCAGCCCTCTTGCTTATCTAATAAAAAAAATAATAAAATCAAGAAGGTAGGTTATATATTGCGAACCTGTGCTCCTCCTCGGACCAAGGGACCCCTTTTCTCGGCAACAGCTCCTCCCTGGCCCTCCTGCCGGTACCCATTAATCTAACTGGAATCTGCGCTGGCGCCGGTTCTGGCACGGGCAACGGAAACACCTCCTCTTCTGTCTGTACCATCGCCGGCGTTGGCCCTTGCGCTTCCGCTGACGAACCTTGGATGGACGCCAGGATCTCGAATGAAAGCGGCTGCCAGACATCCGGCACCACCGGACACTGGCCCACCTCCACTGGCGGCATCAGCCCCTCCAGGGAGGAGTGCACGAAGTGGGGCGGCTCAGGGAGCTGCCACTGCGAGTCGGAGGCAGTCATCTCGGCGGAGAGACTGGTAATGCGGTCCCTGATCTGGAAGTGGGTCGAGCTGGGTAAGTTGGACACGAGCAGGTCCTCCCAGTCGGGCCTCGTGAAGTCGACCTTGGTGACAGCCTCCACGAAGGCCTTCTCCGCCTCCGGCGACCAGCAGGAGAAGCCATTGAACGCCGACATGAGAGTGAGAGAGAGGAGTGTTAATTGGTATAGCAAGGGATGATCAGTGAGTCTGTTGACTCTTGAGATCGAAGAAGTAGCTTGCAGGAGGAGCCGAAGAGCCGAGGAGGGTTTGGCGTTGTCGCTTGAAGGGGTTACGGGGCGCAAAGGTGGTGGATTTATAGGATTGGTGCTCACGAAGACGGTGCATGGACCAGGGACAGATGGGCCGCATGCGGCGCAGTGCATGGTCGGGTTAGGGTGCATGGCCGCGGGAATCTTTCAGGTCAGAGACAAAGGAGATCCCATTGACCAAATTGACCCTTGGCCTTGACCACCCTCATCAAGTCAACATAGAGGTTACTCGGTTTTGGGTTATTTGGAGATTTCCCCTTAATTACTTCTTCCTCTAAATTAGTAGATATTTGTTTTAACCCTGTAGTATATTCATTTTTAGTTAATTAACTTAATTGGAATACTCATGAGTAGACATGACCTAATTATTTTGGTGGATTTTTTTCTTCATTTTTATTAGTGTTGCATGTCTTATATATGATTCTTTTGTTTGGATTCTCCCGGTCGGGGAATCCATGACTGTATCTCTAGTTTTCAGTAGATTCGTAGCTACTGTATCTCTGCTGACGTGGATATATGGAGACACACGTGGTTGCAACCAGAGCGGAAGATTTTCTTGATGATGTGTCAAAATATTGTATGTATGTTCTAAGTGTCCATTTTCTGCCGGCGATCTATGCTGGTAAGAAATTTTAGTAGTTTAGGATCAGTTTGGATCGAAGATAAGTATATATAAATTTTATTTATGTAATCAAATATTTTTTTTTTAATTCTACATAATTATATTTGATGTTTGCATAATTTTTATTTTATTTATAATACAAATTCATTCTATATTCAATCCAAACGAACCAATCTTATAGAGGACCGGGAATGTGTGAAGCAATTAAAGGTGTTGATTTCGTTAGGTATAATGAAGAACCTTCATTAATTGTAAGATTGAGACACCAAATAAGGTACAAAATCCTGCTTTGCATTCTTTTTTTCCATACTACTTTGTGATGTGTGAAATACTTCAGTTGAGTATGAGCGGCTAAAAGGCGACTCAGTTCGCTACTAGCACCTCTTGCATTGCATAGGCTCGCTCTGTGATCCCAGGTATGAGCAACAAGCTTGTGTGTCCGAACCCGACCTGAATTCGCTTGAAAAATATCGAATCTAAGCTCGCACGTACCAAGCTCGAGTTAGGATCGAGCTAGCTGGAGTCTGTGTGCATTGGGCTCGATCTTGAGTAGATCGGAGCCCCACCCAACTCGGGCCAGCCCGATCTATCCAAACCCCTTACACCCCACCGCAAGCTCTCTCTCCTTCACCTCGACCCCTTCTCTGCTCATCCCCAACCAATGCTCCAGATAGCAATTGCAGGGCCCCCGAATCCTTGCTTCATACCCACCATGATCCTAGCTAGTTTTGAGCCTAATCTGGCCCAGTACAATGCATAGTCGATGCATAGCCGGGCTTGGCCCAATCTGTCTTGGCGCATAGTATTATTCGTGTGGCCAAGTCTTGGTTTGCCCCTTGGTAGTATTTGTATTGGGGCTTGAGCATACCTTGGGCCTGGCTGCTTCATATCCCTCTCCGGTACTAGCCATGACGCTACCTAGCTGTGGGCCTAACTCAACGTGAGCCCAAGCCAGGCTTGGTCCAAAAAGGATTAGAAATAAATCGGGCTTCCGCGAACCTTGACGGGCCAAACTCATGGGGCCTATGAGCACCCCTAGGCCCCCTAGTTGATGATGTCCGATGCTGATGTTTCATGGATGGTATTGCACGGGGTGCAGCGTGTATATATAAGGTCCTAGGTGGGCTCGTGTCACTTGACACAGGTAATCACTCACCCCCACTACCCCTAATCACCCACCCTCATTGCTCTCTCTCTCCTCCCTGATGCAGAACAAAGCCTGGACCTGACCGAGTCCGATCCGAAGCAGCTCCCGAGGCGATCCGGACGCATTCGAATTCCATCCGTCCGACTCAGATCTCCGACGCGACCCTGACCGTCGGATTGGCATAACTTTCGATCCGGGTGTCTGATCGGGGCGTGCGACCAGTTGAAACCACCGGCTCGACGAGCCCGTCAAGAATCATCAGAGGTCGAAGATCTCTTCATGACCTTGACTTCCAAATCTCTAAATTCCTTTTCTTTTGGCTTAAAATTCAGTTTTAGTTAAAAACTTTCCTTTTTAGGCAGTTTGTTCGGGTCTTTCTATTTTTAACAAATTTCCTATTTCTAGTAGGTTTTCTCCTATTGGAATTCTGGGTTTAGTACTTGGATTAGGCTAATTATGTTTGAGACCATGTTTTGAGTTGGTTTGGTCTCTCCTTAAACCTATAAAAGGAGGACTTAGGGTTTGTAAGAGCAGTTTTTATGATTAATGAAAGTTAGGGTTTTGTTTTCTCCCCCTTGAGAAATCTGATTGTTTCTCCCATAGAGAGGTCCACGTTGCCACTCACCCTCTTTATGACTCAGCTACCACGTGTCCCCCTCTCTTTGACTCAGCTATCATATGTGAAAAAATAGATGAGTTAAAATTATAACTCATAAAAATTGATATTATATAATAGAATAATAGGGGATAACCACTAACACCGCCCCCCCTACCTCTCCCTCTGTCTCTCTCTCTCTTGACCCCCAGCTAACCGCCCACCACACTCAACTACACCCTTTCATTTTGGTTTCATCTTAATCGCATGATATATTACGGCATAACTTAGATCGGGGTATGCTATGACGTCTGATAGAATGCACATGATCTTATATAATAAATAACTTGAATCATGCATTCTCGACCGTATGATAGAATGCACCTAATTTTATATAATAAATTGATAACTTATATCAATGAATTTTATTATTATAATTATTTATGTCCT
Organism: Narthecium ossifragum; assembly: GCA_963920575.1. NCBI lineage: Eukaryota > Viridiplantae > Streptophyta > Magnoliopsida > Dioscoreales > Nartheciaceae > Narthecium > Narthecium ossifragum. The sequence continues at coordinate 2,395,872 of OY986964.1, read as the reverse complement.
AGTTGAGCTACAATCTATCTTAGGGATCTAGCCATTATTATAGCAACATAAGTGACGCACGACCTATTATGAGCTGTTTTTTTTATATATAAAATGTTAAGCCTGATTGCTGACGCATCATATCCAAAACTAATAAGACACCAACAAAAAGTTATATGGGAGATTTTTTTTTAGTTTTTTATTTTTTGGATTAGTCATCTGGTGTTTGGTAACAAGAACATCCTTGATACATGGAACTTTTTGCTGTTTTAACCCCATGATGTTCGCTTTTTGCATATCAGATCCCTGCCTATTCTTTTTTTGCAATATGAGACCTTTGTCTATTTTGTTTATCAAAATACCCCTATTTCATAAATGGGGTTGATGGCACATGACGTCGCATGGTCACGGTGGTTGTCACATGATTTGACATGGTCATCCATACGGGGACCATTTTTATTAATATAATAATGTTTTTTATTATACTATTATAATAGTATAAAACAAATATTATTTTACCTCATGTGGACCAATCTTAATATGACACATGGCACATGGGACCCGTTTATATTAATTTATTATTATTATTATATATTAATAATATTCCTTAATACACTACGAATAAAAAAATGTTTATATGTGTGTACAAATTTTATACGTGTAACTATTGTTGTGAGTATATAAATCTTTTTACATGTGTATAAATATTTTCACATGCGTCGTTTGTACGTATTTGTGGGCAAGGTAACAAACTATATATATATATATATATATATATATACATGTGTGAATATAGAGTCATAATTCTATATGTAATAAAGTTTTTTTTATATAAATTGGCCTCCCCACTCAAACTATTTAAGGCCTATTACATAATATCAAGACCAATAAATTATTTTTATCATGAACTCGACTGAGCTTCAGCTCAATCGGCTCAATTTGGGTTCGATCACGTACGACTCGAAGCTAATGTAGCTGAGCTTGATCGCTCATGTTAGATCAGATTTTGATGTGATCTGAACTTAATTTAGTGTTTGGCTTGAACAAGCTTGGCTCAAGACTCGATTGTGGGATTATGCATCTAATGACTAATAGCCGAATAAGCCTAAATACATTATTATACGCATATATCGAGAATGTATATGATAGCTGATTTCCTTCATTTTGGATGTGATTTAGTATGTATTTTATGAATTTATTTATCTTGGTTATTGGATCTTAATAAGATTATATAATTTAATTTTCTCCTACGGACACTGTTTATCTAATTAATTAAATAAATGGAAAAGTATATGGTTTATTAGCTGAAGGAATAAACATTTAATTTCAGCTATGGATTGATACAAACCATCAATTAGACAAAAAAATATAGATATGACAATGCTAATGTGGTAAATAATACTTTTCTTGCTGATAGCATAATAAATGTTTTGATTTGAAGAGTTGGCCATCTCCATGCTAAATTCCTAATTCCGTCCCTGAATATTATTAATATATAATAATAATATATTAATATAAATGGGTCCCACACATCATGATTGGTCCGCATATTGTAAGAAAAATAATATTTAATACTATCATAATAATTTATATTAAAATAATATTATTAAGTAGCTTTATATGGGAATACATTGGTATGTATCTATCAAAATAATTTATATTAAAATAATATTATTAAGTAGCTCTATATGGAGATACATTGATGTGTACGAACATGTCGCCCTCGTGTCGCAGCCACCAACCCCACCCCTGAGGTAAGGGTATTTTGGTCAAAACAGTTGTCAGGGTTCTCATATTGAAAAAAGAACATGAGCAGGAAAAAATTCTGATATATGTTGTGCTGGGTCTAATTGGAGTAGGGTTCTTTTGTGTACCATCATGATTCATGAATGTCGGCGCTAATGGAATATTCTTGTGTATTATGAGAATATAAAATGGAGGATGTAGAATAAGGTGAATATGAGAACTTCTTCATGGTTAATGATGATGAGGAACTTAGAAATCGACTCATAGAAAAAGGAAATCGATCGAAATTAAAAGGAATTGAAAGTCTAAGATGGAAATAGCTCGTCGGAGTGGAAGCTGAAAATAGTCTATGGAAAATAGCTCATCGGAGAGGAAACTGAAGATATTTCATCGAAAATAGCTCGTCGGAGAGAAAAGTGAACCATCTTCTTAATTTTAAACTCTAAACCCCAACCGTCATATGGGTCGGAGGTACAAGGGCAATAATTATAGGGGATATTCAGCATATTATCGGAATATTCAATTTTAAATAACCAGAGAGGCTATAAGATTTTTGATGTAAATAGGATTTTTTCTTGGGGGGATATATGTAAAATGTAAAGGTAAATATCCCTTTATTTTTTGCGGTCCTTATAACAACCACTTGGGTGGAAGAGATCAGCCCACGGGAGCAGAGGAGCACACGTTGTGGTTCCCTTTCCGGTCCTCCCGGATTTCGATTTGACTGCTTCATTCGGGGATTCCAGTAGGATTCTGGAGTAAAAAGGAGAGGTTTTTTGATGTTGGGGTAACAGCTAGGACGGGGTGGCAATCGCTTTGGATTCTTTGAATCCACTCTCTTTTCCTCTTTTGGATCGAAAGGAAATCCCTGGCGAGATGCCTTTTCGCCACTTCGAGCGGGAAACAACCGCATGATTGTGTCTAATTTGACAGCTTTAGCGCTATTTGGAGGAATTAGAGTGTACCCATTTCTGGAATTCCAGAATTCTTGTTTAGGCTCGAGGGATCTACCAGCCATCGTCTGTTCTTCGACCAAGAAGCCATAGGTTTTAGGCGTCCACGGCGGTACCCCGTTCGAATTCTTGATAAGTTCTTGCGTTTTAAGGGTTCTTTGTCCGATTTCACAGAGAAAGTCGCGATCTTGACGCTTTTTGATCAAGAAAACTCTAACAAGTTCAAATCTTTTCGAGATTTTTCTGTCTCTGTGAGCGTAGGAGTAGTGAGCCGAGCGAGTTTTTGCGGCTTTTAGCTATTCAGACGAGGATTAGCTCAACTCGGTGCGCTTTCACGGAGGGGAGAGCGAGATAGAGGGAAGAAGAGAGAGGGTTCTGTGGAGAGAGAGAGGAGTATCTATTCCAGGTGTCGGATCCAGAGAAGTTGTTGGAAATTGGCTCCCAATTGTTTTACTCCATTTGTCTTGTTTTTTATTCGGGCATCAGAGTCGTTATTATTCTTTGAAAGGTTTGTCTCGGCACATACACCGTCTTGAGCCAGCGCCGGGTATCAATTCTCGTGGGCATTTGAGATCCTCTCTTCTAGGGTTTCTTGTTGGCCAGGCATTTAGTCGTCGGCCTCAACATGGTGGTCGCCGGATTCGATCCCCATTCCCCCATCTTTGATTCATTTGCCTGTTGATCGGTCTGGAGTTCTTTGATTTCCTCCGAAGGTGATGTTATTTGAGGTTTACTTGATTGTTGATTTGATTATTCCCTCATGTTTTCTTTGTTTTACATGCCTTCATTCGATGTTACTGTGACTGATGTAGCTGAATAGCTGTTAGAATACTGAGTTTTTGCCATATTTCGTATCAAATTAATTGGCAGATCTTCGTTGATTTTAGATAATATGTCTGTATGAAACATTGATTCAAGATTCATTTTCAAAGGCTATCTGACCAAAGATTTCTTCTGCAGGTTTCTTTCTAAGAGAATAAGTGCCACATATTCTCCACCAATATGAGAGGAGCTGTGCTAGTCGCGATTGCCGCTTCGATTGGCAACTTGTTGCAGGGATGGGATAATGCTACCATTGCAGGTGACTTTTCCTCCCGTTCTATATGTGATGGGAAATACTCTTACAAGATTTTTAATGAACTTTCCAATGGGTTTATCGATTTACATCGATCCTTGCTACTCTGATCCATGGTTTTGCACATCATGCAAGGCCAATTATGAGCCCAGAGTTCTCATCGTTTTGTGTGTATCGTCATTTTAGTTGTCAAATTACAATTGGATTACTTAGTGTTCTCCATTGTACTTTTGGTTTCTCTCCAGGGGCTGTTCTTTACATAAAGCAGGAATTCAAGCTAGAGAGCGAACCTACTATAGAGGGGCTTATCGTAGCCATGTCCCTCATCGGAGCTACAATAATCACCACATTCTCTGGCGCAGTATCAGATTCGGTTGGTAGGCGTCCCATGTTAATCATCTCATCAGTTCTGTACTTCTTCAGTGGTCTTGTCATGTTATGGTCCCCCAATGTGTATGTCCTACTCCTCGCAAGGCTTATTGATGGGTTTGGAATTGGACTAGCTGTCACACTTGTCCCTGTATACATATCAGAGACAGCCCCATCTGATATAAGGGGATTGTTGAATACCCTTCCTCAGTTCAGCGGCTCTGGGGGAATGTTTCTGTCATATTGTATGGTGTTCATGATGTCGTTGATGGTAAAGCCTGACTGGAGGTTGATGCTTGGAGTTCTCTCCATTCCCTCGCTTCTGTATTTCGCTTTGACAATCTTCTTGCCTGAGTCGCCAAGGTGGCTAGTAAGCAAAGGGCGAATGGCAGAGGCCAAACGCGTTCTGCAGAGATTACGTGGAAGGGAAGATGTCTCAGGTTCGTAATGCCACTCATTCCTTTCCTACAATGTTGCTTGCACTGAAGACGAAAATTTCCGGTTGTGGAGCTTTGTAGCTTTTCCATCTGTATTTGTATCTCTAGTAGCTATTATGCTTCATTTGGAAGCTGTGAAGCTTGTATCCATCAAAGAAGTGAAGAACCAATCGAGAATTATGTCGGATAGCTTTTTTGGGGTCCCACTTATTGTGTTTCTTTCTGATACCTCAATATAGGTCTTAATTAGCATGTAAGATTGACAGTATGTTATACACGTATAGCTCATTCTACAAACAGAACCCATTACTTGATTTAAGTGTCTAATCCATCCTGGTAGCAAAGTTATGTTATTTTAGTGCTGGAGTTATTTGTTTTTTCTTTTGTGCATTGGCGGAGATAAGTGTGAGCTAATATGTTGTTTGTTTGGCCTCTGTTGGTTCTGTTGTTCCACTTTTTGCTTCTTGAAATTATAATGGGTAGCTAAATTTCACGAAATCAAGTTGGCTGACATCTGAGTTTTTGAAATTAAATTTAAGCAAACATTTATGTCGGCTATGTTCTGTTGGATGAAACCTAATTGCACAAAAGTTCTGTACTTGATACTCTTGTTTACCTTTTCTGTATGATCTTTTGGTTATTGTGCCACTAATTAGCGACAAAAATGAATCCGTTATCATTAAAACATTCCTGAATCATAAAGATCTACTAGATGTTATATACATAGTCAAGAAGAGCAAGATGGTCATTATGGTGTAAATTGCTATCTATGGATGATGTTTACTTTGGATTAGCTATACTGTGCATGTTAATCTACCAAAACGATATATAGGAGTTATTGTACAGATTTGGATCAGGGGAATTATAAACCCAGTCTAAACATCTCATGAAGATTTAGTGCTGACCTTTTGTGCCGGCATATCATTCATGGAATTATGGAAGTTTATTGAAATCTAGCTTAAGTTGTTAGTCTTCGGAGTGTTTTGAGTTGACTCATAGTATCTGTGCTCCACCAGATTAGCTTGTCCAAAACATGCTCATTTTTGTATATTCCAAAACAATGGACATCATAATTATCAGGTTTGCTATGTTTAGACCACAATTGCTTTTCTCGTCAGACCACTATAAAACCAAATGATTTTCTGCAAAATAATCATTGTTCATTCGTATGAGTAATACCAGGCACCCTTTATCCGTGCCCTCTGTTTCACACTGCATAAGGCTTACTAACATAACTTCATGAATGAGTGTACTAAGAAGTATGCTCTTTAGGTAAGTTTATCTAACGAAAAGCTGCTATTACTGTAACTGTAACTGGGATCCTTTGGTTGAGAGCAACTGGTGAACATTTCAATTAACCTCTATTATGGTGCATTTCTTGTAAGTCGCCACTGAAGTTGATTGAAGTCAGTACATGGTGTAAGTATTTGTTCCTGTTCTGCAGGTGAAATGGCTCTTCTTGTTGAAGGCTTGGGGGTCAGTGGGGACACATCAATTGAAGAATACATAATTGGGCCTGCTAATGATCTTGCAGATGAGCAGGAACAAACTGCTGACAATGACAAGATCATGTTGTACGGACCTGAGGAGGGTCTCTCCTGGGTTGCCCAGCCTGTAAAAGGCCAAAGTATCCTTGGAAGTGCCCTTGGTCTTGTATCACGACAAGGAAGCATGGCAAACCCGAGCGGACTTATTGATCCCCTCGTTACCCTCTTTGGAAGTGTTCACGAGAAGATGCCTGAGATGGGAAGCATGCGGAGTACGTTATTCCCCAATTTTGGCAGCATGTTCAGTGTGGCAGAGCAGCATCAGAAGACAGACCACTGGGATGAGGAGAGTGTTCAAAGGGAAGGTGAGGCATTTGCATCTGATGAAGAGGCGGATGATGCTGATGACAATTTACAGACACCCTTACTCTCTCGCCAAACAACAAGCTTGGAGGGGAAGGACATGGTTCCACATGCTACTCATGGGAGTAGCTTAAGTATGAGACGCAATAGCAGTCTCATGCAAGGAGGGGAAGCAGTCAGCAGTATGGGCATTGGTGGAGGGTGGCAATTGGCTTGGAAATGGTCTGAGCGAGAAGGTGCTGATGGGAAGGAGGGAGGATTCAAGAGAATCTATTTGCATCAAGAGGGTGTTCCTGGGTCACGAAGGGGTTCACTGGTTTCACTTCCTGGTGGTGACGTCCCTGTAGAAGGCGAATATATCCAGGCTGCAGCTTTGGTGAGTCAACCAGCCCTCTACTCCAAGGAACTTATGGACCAGCATCCTGTTGGGCCTGCTATGGTTCACCCGTCAGAAGCGGCAGCTAAAGGGCCTAGGTGGGGAGATCTTTTTGAACCAGGAGTCAGGCATGCATTACTTGTTGGAGTCGGGATCCAAATCCTTCAGCAGGTAAGAATGATTACTAGTGATAGTCGATTTATATGGCAGTGAATCTGAATAGTGCTGTGGTATGCTGCTAATCTCGTATTTAGGTTCTCTTAATTCAGAAAATTATTGGCTAGTTTGGTTTTCCTCTCTATGAAATGAGTTATTTGTTTCAAATCGATATTTTCCGGATGTTCACCGGAATGTTTTTTAATGTTCCTTTGCCACCACAATTTTTGTATTTTCTAGTTTTACTCTTGCTCAATGAATGTGAAATTCGGTAAATGTGGATTTTTGGGCGCTCTCTGTAGATTTCTAATCCTGGGGTCATGCCAAAATACCTGTTGAAAGCGATAATGAGTTTAATAAGCAATCTGGTATGCCAATCATGCATACAGCCCTCGAAAAATACTGTGACTGCCTTTATCATCATTATTTGATATGCATCATGTTTTTTCCCCCTAAATAAACATTGTACTCATGCAGCAACTCTTTTACTTCCCATGTTCTAATTATGTAAGAGTACTTTGCTCAGTACCCATCATATTGCCACACAGTATATTTCTGTACAAGCATTGGGCTTACTTATTTCTACATGAATCGTACTTCAAATGTGATGCACATTTGGTGATTTCTTTTTCCTACTTATGGCTTCACAATCACTCAACCACACTTTGTGTCATCCAGTTGTGCTAAATCAGATAAGCGTAGGATTATATAGTTTCTCAGATCCTATCTCAAGATAAGACTCTAGATCCTTGCACCATCATCTTCATTCGTTATGGTTCATAGCTCTTTTAGTAAACTTTGCTGGCAGTGACGCTTTTTATTTATCTTTGCAGTTTGCTGGCATAAATGGGGTTCTATATTATACCCCTCAGATTCTTAAGCAAGCAGGTGTTGTGGTTCTTCTTGCAAACATTGGCGTCAGTTCAGACTCAGCATCCATCCTTATCAGTGCACTCACAACATTATTGATGCTTCCTTGCATAGGTGTTGCCATGAGGCTTATGGATGTCTCTGGACGAAGGTGAGTTCTGTCTTCAACTCGGCTTTTGCTGTTTTGAGACCAAGAATGCACATTTTGACTACTTTGTGCATACCGTCGATCCTCAGTCTTCCTTTCCTCATATGCAGGACTCTTCTATTGGTCACAATTCCCATCCTGATAGGGTCTCTGGTTGTTTTGATCATTTCCAACATTGTGCAAATGGGCACTGTGATCCATGCTGCGCTCTCCACTCTCAGTGTGATTGTTTATTTCTGCTGTTTTGTCATGGGCTTTGGCCCCATCCCGAACATCCTTTGCTCAGAGATCTTCCCAACTCGGGTGCGTGGTGTGTGCATTGCCATCTGCGCCCTCACCTTCTGGTTCGGAGACATCATTGTCACCTACACCCTTCCTCTTATGCTCAACTCCATTGGCCTTGCGGGCGTGTTTGGAATTTATGCCATCGTCTGTGTTATATCACTAGTATTTGTGTATGCCAAGGTTCCAGAGACAAAGGGGATGCCCCTCGAGGTCATCACCGAGTTTTTTGCCGTCGGAGCAAAGGCTGCAAGAAATTAATGCATGGATAGAGTGCAGTATTACACTTTCAGATATCTTTTGGCAATCATCCTGAGAGATGGGGTTCGCAGAAAAAGAAGAATCACAGGGTTGGTGCAAGGAGCTCTACAGTCTTGTAGAGATGATGAGGGCAGATAATTTTATTTTGGCAATTGAGGTGTTTAAAAGCAGGGAGCTTGGTAATATTTTGTTTTTTTTTTTAGGCATATATTCTTTCTTTGATGATATTGGTCTCCGGGTTCAGCATCATTTGTTTTTATTTCGCTCTAGTCATGCTTGATGGTTTGGTCTAAGTTACAATAAAATAAGGTCTTTGCTGCGGTGCATCTTTAGTCTCTGATGCCAAAAAAGCTATCAAATTCATGAGGTGTTTTTGCTGGTGCTCGCTTTGGTATTGTTTCTGCTCTCAGAAATGATTGTATGAAGATCAAGGTGACAGAAGAAGCAGTAAGATGTGCATGTCTTCCCAAGTTTGTGTTTGAATTCGTGAGCTGCCATTGTTCATAGTTTATCTTGAATTCGTAGTAGTTATGCTTACATGTGCGTGTGCAAGGTTAGATAGCATTTGACGACGATGACGAGAACTGCACGTACATAAGTATTCTATCATCTCCAAGTGAGTTAAAAGAAGGCATTAACCATTATGGGCTGGATTTTTCCTAAGATTAGCAGTAAAGGATTCCTATTTCTAAGATGAAGGATAGAAACAGGGAAACTATAAAGGGATTTTTGCATTCCGGTATCATATACTTTTTCAGAAATGTATTTTGGTACCATCAAGTTTAAAATTTACAATTTAATATCACCGATTTATAATACCAGAGCAAAACGAAACGGCGTCTGTGGTGACGTCAGCTTGCATGCGAGATTTTTAATTTTGACTAATTTTTTTTTATTATGGTTGACCGGTTTGCTGACGTAAGAGAGAGAAAGAGAGCTTCTCCTCCTTTGTTTTCTATCCGGCTCTTCCTCCTCTTCTCTTCTTCTTCTTCTTCTCCTCCTCCTCTGCTCCACTCCTCTACTCGGCCTCCTCCTCTACTCCTCCTCCTCCTCTGCTTGCCCTCGTCCTCATCCGGCTCCTCCTCCACTCCTCCTCTGCTCTCCCTCGCCCTCGTCCGGCTGCTCCTCCACTCCTCCTCCTCTGCTCGTCCTCCACCACTCCTCCTCCTCCTCCTCCTCTGCTCGTCGTCCTCCTCCTCCACTCCTCCTCTGCTCGTCCTCCTCACAGGTGCTCCCCCATTATCCAGCCCGTCAATGACACCCACGGAGACCTCCACACCCATGCCATCGCCGGAGTCGTTCCAAACCCATCCCGTCACCGGAGTCCTCGGCGGTCTCTCCACTGACCTCCTCGCGCCTCACGGAACCCATCCTCTGCAACCGCAGCGTCTTCGCCACCAACTCCGACGGATGAGAAAGCCATCGGGCAAACTGGTATGCCTACCTTGTTCCCAATAGCCCCTCGACGCCCCCAGCCTAGCTACTCAGGCCGCGACCTCCCTCAAGCAGGCCCAGGTCCTCGTTGTCGTCATCCTCGGCCTCAAAGGAATCCATCGCCGTTGGGAAGAACAGAGGATTCCTCATCACCGTGCTGACCCTACATCGGCCTCAAAGATCCCATCGGTTGGAAGAACGGCCATCCATCGCCGTCGGGAAGGAAAAACGGAGCCATCGCTCATCAACCATCATCGTCCATTGGTTGACGACGATCGCTCATCAACCATCACGGGAAAACAGAGCATCGACCATCCTCCATCGTTGCTCGCTGACCAGGCCACCATCATTGTCCGTCGTCGATCGGTCATCACCCATCCTCCATCGTTGCTCGATGACGCTTCCTCGTCACCCATCCTTCATCGCCCTTGATCATCAACCATCCTTCATCGGCCTTGAATAGACAGGAGTGGATGAGCAGATGAGGAGGAGGAGGAGAAGAAGAAGAAGAGAGGAGGAGGTGGAGGAGGAGGAGCGTAGGAGGAGTAGAGGAAGAAGAAGAGGAGAGTTCCACCCAGCCTTCTTATGAGCTGGAACTGCTTGGAGGCGGAGTCGGAGCCGGAGGAGCTCGACCTTGGTGTGGAGAGAAGAAAAGAGAGGAAGAGGTGGGAAACGGGTGCAAAACCCGGGAAACGGGTGTAAAACCGCTCACGTGTGCGCACGTGAGTGGTTTTCCGTCAACTTATACTAACGGAGTTGGGGGTCGGCATTAAATTTCACTTAGTTTATAACTTTGTGGTATTAAATTGCAAATTTTAAACTTGATGGTACCAAAGTGCATTTCTGAAAAAGTACATGATACTGGAATGTAAAAATCCCAACTATAAATTTTGCTAAAAAAAACAACACAAGATCCATTAGATTTAGCGGGCCGTACCGATGCTTTTAGCGGGTGGAGTCTCACGCGCCGCTATTGTTTTAGCGGCGACATTTTCGTTGAGCGCCGCTAATAGTCGTTTTCAACGGCGATAATAGCGGCGCGCTTTTTGCCGCCGCTAAAACTCACATTGGATCTGGACCGTCTATTCCGTATACAGCAAATTTAGTTGGGTTATTTGCATATACCCCCCTGAAAAAGGTTTATTTTACATATACCCCCTTAAAAAAACAAAATTTGCATCAGAAACCTTGAAAATCTTGATTATTTGCATATAACCCCTCGGGTTAATTGGGAATGGAATATTCGATGCGCAAGCTAACGGAGGCTAACGGTGGAAGCTGAAATTATTAAAATACCCTTACCCCTACCCCGATATATGCTTCCTTCTCCCTCCTCCTACCCGACGATTGTTGGGGCAAGGGTTTTTAGAGCTACTGCATGGGCTTGGATGGCAACTAGCATCATCCATGCTCTGAGAAAATAAGACTAGGGTAAAAGATGGAGTGGAGTTCAACCTTTCGAAATGTAAAAAAAAAACAATGAGATTAATACCTTATATCTGGAACAGTCCAGAAACTTTCTACCTTTGTTGTTGGTGCGATTGGATTGCCAGATGGAGCAAGATTCATGGCAATAACAAGTCATATAGGGTGTATTGTGCGAACCTAAGGTGGAGGAAGAAGATGGAGACTTTTTCATGGTTAAATTGACGAGGAAATCGATCTATAGAGGATGAAAATTGACAGAAATCAAGAGAAATAGAGAGAAATTGGGAGAAGGGAGTAGGAAGCATATATAGGGGTAGGGGTAAGGGTATTTTAGTAATTTCAGCTTCCACCGTTAGCCTCCGTTAGCTTGCGCACCAAATATTCCATTCCCAATTAACCCGAGGGGCTATATGCAAATAATCAAGATTTTCAAGGTTTCTGATGCAAATTTTGTTTTTTTAGGGGGGTATATGTAAAATAAACCTTTTTCAGGGGGGCATATGCAAATAATATAACCTTCTCGAAAGATGTTAATAAAAGTTTTCCTAAGATCAATAGCTGAGCTTAGCTTTTCTCTTGGATCGGTTGGATCATGAATCAATAATATAGTTGTGTAATTAGCTCATGAATTTGTTGGAAAACGCAGGGATATACAAAGAGGAAAGCTTTATGAGGCAGGGACTTACTTTCCTACCTGTTTTCAAGTGCTGAAGAATGAAACCAATTTCCTGGATTAATAGAATCCAAATGACTGTGACTGATCAACGTGCAAAAATTCATAAGATGAAATAAGAACAACTTCTTTTTCTAACGTTGAAGAATGAAACCAATTTCCTGGATTTGTAGTTCAGTGGAAGCCCGTAGTTTTAAGGTTTTTGTAAATGATGATGGGCTTGGGGATGCTTTTAGATCTAAAACTAGAGTTCAGCTTGCAAACATTTAAATCTTCATGAACCCAACCAGATCAATCAATGGTCAGCAGATGGATAGACTAGGAGGAGGCCCGTTCTTGCTACAGATCATCACCATTCTCTCCCTCCAACTTAAATTCCAAACTTTTTCATTTCTTCTTCATAGGAATCGAGTAGGTAGGAAATGACAATCTGAATCAAATAACTATTGTGAGGAGCATGATCAATTAGCAGCTAATTTAATCCCATTGGATAACTTTTTAGGCCCAAGAGAATTTCTTTTTTTTTATTATTATTAATTCAGCCCGTAGGCTAATACTACAACAGCAAGTCCAAGATCCCGATGCCGTCCACTGCAACAGCAAGTCCAAGATCCCGATGCTGTCCTCTAGAGTCCACCTAAACGGTGCTTCAGACCGACGGCACCATCTCGCAATACCATCCGCCCTGACATTAAAGTGTCGAGGGATGTGCAAAAAAATAACAGAATCAAAACAAAGGACCTTAGACCAAATACTTCTCGCCAGAAACAAAGGACCTTAGACCAAGAGAATTTCTTTTGAATAACCATTCATGGAACATATTTTAAGATTTTACTAAAACTGTTCTTCATGAAGCTTTCTTTGCAAATTGAGGGCAGGGGAGAAGAAGAACGTAACTAGGAAATTTTGAAATCCAAAGACAGCGACTAAGTTACAAGCAATACCTTAGCATATGGGCAAATGGTTTTCCGGTCTTCAATTGGCTGTAAGAACTGCAATTTGTAGCCATTGACATATTAATGCAGTCACAAACTAACCCACTTGATCTGAATCCCCCCAGGGGCCATTTGCAAGGGCAACATCAGAATCAAAGTGAGTTCTTGAAAGCATTGAATTTATCAATCCCCACGGTTTGCTTAATATATATATATAGAGAGGGTAGGGGCGACCAGACAACACACCTCCCACTAGTTCCGCTAGTAGGCTTTACTAGACATGGAGAAACACCACACAATGAACAAACTCACCTGATTACAACCCACAAACAAAATTTAGATGACTGCTTCCTGCAGCAGATGTATTACATCATCCACCCTGTTGTCTGAATAGAGAAAATGGGATGACACATTGTTGCATACACGACAGCATTACATAGGAGAGGACAATACCTGCATACAAGAAGCTCTATAGACAACTAGCTGCATGGAGTATCCGTTCTTTGTCAGATTCTAGCCTTGATATCGCCTGTAGAAAAAAGCAGGTCATTGCCTGTTCTTTGCCTCAAGCATCTGCAGACCAGAGGGTCTCACTAGAGGGGTTCGTCAACAAAACCGATGACTACGCCAAGCTAAAGCTTTCAGGGCTCATCTGAAGATGTTTTGTTCTCAACAAAGCCTAAGTCTTGGTCAGGATTCGAGGTGTCGTGGCCATGATGCTGATTGTTGGAGCTGTGTCCTTGCTGCTCATCTGGCATCATGGATGGCTTGAATGGTCTTTCAAAATCGTGAAGGCTGCTTGAATCGATTGCCACTCTATTCAACTTTTGATCCTGAAAAATGACACGTCATGAATGCTTAAAGCAGGGTTGCCCAGATTACATAGAACATAGACAGGAACAAACCCTCCCCATCACATGCCACCCTCTGAAGTTCCACATAGAAGATTACTCAAGTTCCAAACTTACATTTTGTAAAGCCTCAAGCTTTTTCTGCAATGCTTCATGTTCGGCCCTAATTCTGAATGGAACACCATCCTTTTGATATACATTATTCTGGGCCAAATCTTCATCAATATCACTAACAGTTGTCGCAAATGGGTGGTTGGCAGGAATCCATCTGACTGTATCAGGGTCAACATCTGGTGGTATGGGATCACCTTCTTTCAAAAATATTGTTGGTCTCTTCCACTGGTATGCTCGTGATCTCCTCTTCTGATGGCTTGACAGCTCTTCATTGGTGAGTGTCACTGGAGCCAAGCGATATACCTTCCCAAACATTTCCACACTTGAATTATTCTTACCAACTTTCATAAATGGGTTATTAAAAGGATCATCATACTTCAGTGGCTTTGAGCTGAAAGAGGAAGAGTGATTAGTTAATAGACAGTTTCTCATAAAAACCTCTATTGCAAATTTACAGGCTTAAAGCAGAAATACTGGCAGCCGTTCTTATATGCTTTCAGATGTGAGCACTATTGATATTTTGGGGACATACAAGAGTTGCATTATCAGTAAGTTTGCCTCCATGGAAAACTAAGCATGGAACAAAGGCAATCCTAGGCGTGTTCTCTGAAAGTTCATACCGTAGACTATCAGCATTACATACAGTTCTTTCTGAAAGATAACAGATTAATAGAGAACATACATGCCTCTTCTATCAGATCTCAACTGGCCTCTTCTCACAAGATCAGCAACAGAGCCTTGGCGTTCATATCTATGACTTCTTAGAAACATTTGTCTCGCAGCAATAACCAGAACAGACAAAGCTATACACACACCTATTGCGAATTGTGAGCCGATGTTTCTTTTCACCTGAAATAAAAAGTCATGTAATTACTAATTACATTTGACTGACTAATTACATCATGGCATGATCCAAGTAAATGACAGATCAAATTCAATCGACTAAATCTACTGTCAAATATAGACTCCGGTGCGATCCAAATCCAGACTGCACCAGGAAGGGTTTCACAAAGAATACATGCATTAGCTGACACCAGCACCAGCATTCCATGCCCAATAACAATTTATACCACCATTATACCACAACACATAATTCAAGTGCACGAAGTCTCCTAACACTCAAGAAATAGCCATTAAACTTCCATAGTTTCTTGGAATGTTAACAAGTCTAGCCGAAAAAGGACCTGAGGACTTGATGAGCGGAGCGGTGTCTTGATTCATCTGGTTGATTAGATGCCACATAATAAGCAAAATCATATGTAGACCCATGCCATAGTGCAGCGCTACTAAAGGTGTCAAACGCAGGGAGAGTTGATCGATAAAAAGGGTGGTAATGTCACATAATTGCAACCCAGATCATATTTTCCGGCGACAGCACATTTTTCCAGCGAAATAATAGAGAATACCAACAGGATGAAAGAAAGAACGAGTCTTGAGCGGATAAACGATAAAAAGGGTGGTAGTGTTCGAATTAAAACAAGAAATATCCGTTAAAAATACTGCAAAAGGCATGAAAAATGACTAGAAAACGCACGAGAGAGATAGCGGGAGGTAAGGCATCGATCGTCCCACGCAACACGCTGCCGGCCACCCTCCCCGGATCAAACCCGTTCCTATCCGCCTCGACCTGACTCCGACCTCCAGGGCGGTCATCGCCCCCGCAGTCGACAGAGCCCTCGGAAGCCCTAATCGAGGAGCAGTCCCGTCTCCGCCTCAAACAGCAAGATTCGAACTTAAACTGACGCGAAATCCAAGCATTTGGATCTCGGATTCGAACCTAGATAGAAAATAAAATAAAATTGAACAACACTAGGGAGAAAGTTAGCATGAATGATTAAGAAGCGAGGGATTTACCAGCGGGACGATATGATGGAGACGAGGAGAGACGAAGAGGGCGTTGGGCATCGACGCCATTGCCGCCCTGGCATTAGAGAGGGGGAGAGAGAGAGAGAGAGAGAGGGGATTCTATATCGTCGTGTAGGAAGGGGAAAGATTACACTAGATTTTAGTAGGGAGCACCATAAATAGATATTATTTTACTAATAAAATAATAATCATTAGATTTAACTCTTTAATATCATCTTAGAGTTTGAAAGACTCTTCTACCCTTCTCTCTATTATTATCACTAGATCCCCTTTAAAACACCCCCCCACCTCCAGATCCGTCGCTGCCGCTCCCACCTCCAGATCCGTCGCTGCCGCTCCCACCTCCATTCATGAACATTAATCAAAAATTGAAAAGAGAATACTGCAAAGAGAAAAGCGACGGCGACGACTTCATCAAGAGTTCAAGAGGAGCTGCTAGAAGCGGCCGACGGAATCCGCATTGAAAAGAGAAAATGGAAAAGAGAAAAGAGAATAATCCAAACCATTCATGTATATGGATGGAAAAGAGAAAAGTGTAAACTATAAAGAGAATAATGCAATGCATTCATGTAGATTAATGAAAAGAGAAAAGAAAACACTCCATAACATGTTTGAGCACAAAATCATTTTTGGATTTAGGTTCTCTTTTTATAAAGAGAAAACTTAAATCCATTCATGAACATTAATCAAAAACAGAAAAGAGAATACCGTAAAGAGAATACTGCAAAGAGAATACCGTAGAGAGAATACTACAAAGAGAATAAATTTGCAAACAAGATCACTTTTCACTCAAAAATCAAGCTCTTGAACTGATTCCACCTAAAAAAACAACAAAAAGAAAAGGTGGATTAGACTTTCGCAAAACCAAAACCATTCCGATTCAATTTTCCATTCAAAAAAAAAATACGGGAAAAGAATTTGAACAAAAATGAAACTCCACCTCTCCCCTTCAGATCTAACAACGCCTATAAAAAAAAATTTCAGGTATTGGACAAGATCCACTTTTCTCGAGATCTAAGAATGCCTACCACTTGAGACTTGAGATCCACCTTTCTCCAGCTACATTAGGGATGGCAAAATTGACCGCTCCGCTGTATAACCAACCCTATCCGCACCGATGGGGACGGGTATGGTATAGATTTTTTACCCGTGGATACGTGTATGGTTTACAAATTTAAAATCCGCTCGGGTACGGGGCGTATTATAGTATTGGGTAATATCCGCCCCACCCCGCCACTAAATGTTGGTTTGGTGGATTTTAGAGAATCTATTTTTATAATAATACTCTAATAAAGACTAATTGTTGATGACTGTTTGGTGGATCTAGATTTTAGAGGCCGAATGTTGATGATAGTTTGGTGGATTTAGATTTAGATTTTAGAGGCTTAATGCTAATTGAATGATTTTTTTAGGTTTTGCGGATAACCGAGGGTTGCGGGTAATATCCGCGTACCCGCGGGGATGGTTATGGTCATCGATCCCCATTATCCGCGCTGGGACGGGGCGGTGCGGGTATGGGCGGAGGAGTGCGGGGACGGGTATGGTATTTCCAATATTCACCCCGATCCGCCCCATTGCCATCACTAAACTACATCAAGCTACATCAATCAATAGCATGTAACTAAAACCCCCAAAAAGCTCTCCAATCAATGCACTGCCGCACCCACAATCAATAGCATGTAATTAAAACCCCCAAAAGCTCTCCAACCAATGCACTGTTGCAGCCGTAGGTACAACTCCGCTCGGATAACGCCAAATCTAAGCAGTAGAGCAACGATTCGATCACAACAAAATTCGAGATTCTTGCCGTTTAGATAGATGTGGTTGTTGTGAGGCCGTTGGGAGGGGGAAGGAGATGGTGGTGGGCACGGATTGGGGAGTGGAGGGTGGCTGGGAGGAGTGGAGGGTGCCGCCGTAATTAAAGATATAGGATTAGGGTTTGGATTGTCAGATGGGTAAAATAGTAATAAAAAATACATAATCAATCGTAACTGACCATAACTATCTCAAAATGGTGTTTACACATTAAAACTAATGATAGTGGTGTACCTATTAATAAGTTTGCTTGTTTTGATGTAAACACTAATTATCTAAAGATTGATATATAAGAAGACTAGTGGGGTCCCCTGCCAGGATAACCACCATCTCTTCTCATAACTCCCCACTAACCCCTCCTAACTCTCCCCTCCCCCACTATTACCTCTCCACATCAGCATCCACATAGGATATATCTGCCACGTAGGAAGCCAGCTAGGAAAAAAAAAAATACACTTCTTAACCATCCTGCTATATAATGATGATAGTAATAACTAAATACGAATCAAAGTCAAACCAGTAGGGACTGTTTCATCGTTCGAGTAATCCTTTTATCTTTTTTTTTGGGATGAAATAAGCCGCATGGCTGGTTATCGTTTGAGTATAAACCAATTTAGGTATTTCTCCGACATCTTTCGTTCTATTATTATTATTATTATTATTATTATTATTATTAATCATCGAGCCTCAATCCAGTACTTTTACCCTTCACGGTTGTTGAGAGCCACCAGTATAGTGCACGGAACACAACGACAGCGCTGGGGTAAGTATAGATACGTCATGTTAACCCTGATATACAACTTTTTATCTAATAGTAAAAATTTTCCCTCCGTGAACATATGCGATTTCCCGAGCCACTGGTATGAATCTCGCGTTCTTGTGTGATTTCTTGTTCATTGCTATCGTTGTTAGATGGTACCGCTAACACCGGTCGACACACCGCCAATCAAACACATTCCTCTAGCATTTTTTTCTTGATATGGATATCCACAGCTAAAATTATCTTGAACACGTTTGATGGACCGTTCTTGATATGGATATGGATATTGGATAACCCCTATATATAATATATACAACTTTTCTTGATATGGCTTCACGCGAGTCAATGTCGCAATGCCAGTCACATACATAAGCCACTTGCATTCGATTCCTGAGTGCAATAGGTATCATGGTACCCACAACGATACCGTGTCCAAGGGATGGCAATGGGGCCGGTTAAGCGGGTTTCCGCTCCGATCCGTCCCTAATAGTATGGGTTTGGTATTAGCCTTAATGGGTTTGGAGCGGGTATGGGGAAGGAAAAATAAACCCGAATGGGTATGGGATGGGTTTGGTTTTAGGTTTAAAAAACCCAAACCCGACCCGATTATATATGTATTTTACTTAAATATCTTTATTATATATGCAATTGAATATTATATGTATGTACACTTGCAATTAATTTTTGAAGCTAGCGATTGTCACTTTTTTCAAGTGTTGATGTATTTTTGATGTTGCACACTTGCAATAAATGCTCTTTTACTTGTCGATTTTCTATTTTTATAGTATGTGATTTATCAGTTTTTATATTATATTTTATGGTGTTTGCTGTGACATTATATAAGGTGAGGTGTAGGGGTGGCAATTCGGGTTCACGGGTCGGGTTCGGGTCGGGTCATACACTGACCCGTTTATTAAATACCAAACCCGAACCCGACCCGTTTAATAAACGGGTCAGGTATACAAAACCCGAACCCGACCCATTTATAAACGGGTCAACCCGACCCGACCCGTCTAACCCGTTTATGAAACGGGTCGGATCGGGTTCGGGTTGACCCGCCACGGCAACCCGCCACGAAGGCGCCGCCGGCAGCCGGATCTGGCCGGATCCAGCCGGATCTGAGTCGTGGACGACCGGATCTGGCCGGATCCGGCCGGATCTGAGTCGTGGACGACCGGATCTGGGCGGATCTGAGTCGTGGACGGCCGGATCTGAGTCGTGGACGGCCGGATCTGGCCGGATCTGAGTCGTGGACGGCCGGATCTGGCCGGATCTGAGTCCTGGACGGCGGATCTGAGTCGTGGACGGCCGGACCTGAGTCGTGGATGGCGGATCTGGCCAGATCTGAGTCGTGGACGGCCGGATCTGGCCGGATCTGAGTCGTGGACAACGGATCTGGCCGGATCTGAGTCGTGGACGGCGGATCTGGCCGGATCTGAGTCGTGGAGGACAAGGGGGCTGCGCCGTCGTGGAGGACAAGGGGGGCAAGCCGCCGTGGAGGACCAGGGGGGAGGGTGCCGCGCCGCTGCTTGTTGGAGAGGAGAAGATGGAGGAAGTAGAGAGGGAGGAGAGGAAGAGAGGGGCGGCCGGGGAGAGGGGCGGTGGCCGGTGTGTTAGGATGGTCGGGGAGAAGAGAGGGAGGAGAGGAAGAGAGGGGCGGGCAGGGAGAGGAAGGGAGGGGCGGGAGAGGGGTGGTGGCCGGTGTGTTAGGATGGTCGGGGAGAAGAGGAGGACAGGAAGAGAGTGTTGGGAGAGGAGGAGAGGAAGAAGCCGGTGGGTTAGGAACTTAGGATGGTCGGGGGGAAGGAGGAAGAGAGTGTTGGGAGAGGAGGAGAGGAAGTAGAAAGCTGAGAGAGGGTTTAGTTTTTAGGTTTTTTTTTTTTTAAACGGGTAAACGGGTTGACCCGCCTAACCCGCGGGTCAACCCGACCTGACCCGTTTATTCACGGGTCATAAACGGGTCGACCCGTTTATGACCCGAACCCGATTATGTCAAACCCAAACCCGTTTAACTCGGGTCGGGTCGGGTCGGGTTCACGGGTCATGACCCAGATTGCCACCCCTAGTGAGGTGGGACGGGACGGGGATGGGATGAGGTATGCAAACCCGCATGGGTTTTGGACGGGTTTGGGGGTGAGTTTTTTTACGTGGGATGGGTATGGGATCATGCCAACCCGCCCCAAACCCGCCCCGCTGCCATCCCTACCGTGTCCGTGTATCAACCATATCAGGAAACGGTTCAGCCGGTCAAACAATCTGGTGTTCCCATTGCCTCATGGGCCCGTCCTCCACCATTCCCCGGTGTGATCCACTGTCGCGTTGCCCGCCCTTGCTCGTGGTCGCCGTCCCGACGTCCCTGAGCTAGTTGGGTATGAGTTGGTTCCACGAGGCCAAGTAGTCTGCTCCGATCAAATCGAATCTAATCCAGCCCAACCTGATCCAGTCTAATTTGAAATTAGATCAACAAAAATGAAAATATATTATAAAGATGAAAATAGATAAGAAAGATAAAAATGAGCATAAAGATGATAATAGATGAGAAATATGAAAATATATCAACAAAAATGAAAATAGATCATAGAGATAAAAATGATCAGAATTATGAAAATGCATTTTTATCTTTCCATCATTTTCATATTTTCAACCTCATTTTTATCTTTTAAACTTTATTTGTTTCTTTTTAACTCCATTTTAATAGTTTTAAATACATTTTAATCTTTAAAATGTATTTTTCATATTTTTAAATTCATTTTCATATTTTAAAATGCATTTTTATCTTCCCTGCATATTCATCTTTTCAACTTCATTTTTATCTTTTAAACTTTATTTTTATCTTTTTAAATTCATTTTCAATACATTTTCATCTTTTTAAATTCATTTTCATTATTTTAACTTTATTTTTATCTTTTTAACTCTATTTTCATCTTTTTAAATGTATTTTTATCTTTTCAAATGTATTTTCATTTTTATAAAATATAGTTTCATATTTTTAAATTCATTTTAATCTGATTGGGTCGGCTCACTGAGGTAAATCACCTTTAATTTTTTCATTTTCCTTTTTTTTTTCCATTTTTGCCCACGTTTTCGTTTAATTTCCTCTCTCTTTCTGAGACCGGCTCTCCATTGTATCACTTCGGAGCAATGAACCGAGTCAAGATCTCATATTTACGAATTCACTTCTCATATTTTATTCCCATATTTTTTCTCACCTTTTTCCTAATTTTTCCTAGTCTTTTCTCTATTGTTTTTGGTTTTTTTTTCCTAATATTCTTGATTTTTCCCATTGATTCCTCTCTCTTCCTCGCCCGGCTCGGCTCGGCTCACCCGCAAGCCGAGACTTCATCATCCCAGCTTGTTTACGGCTTTGATCTTTGATCTGCTCGACCCCGAGCCGACCAACCCCACCCAAAATCACCACGCCACTGCTTCTAAATCCGGCCACCTCGAAGTCATATTCCACGATCGGACATGGTGGATCAACTCCTGAAATCTCCACGAACGCAAATGCACTGGTCTCACGCTCCAAAGAGCCCTCCTCACCAGCGATCAAGCTCCGGTGAACCTTAGCCGTCGGATCACACAAGGGTATTTTTGTCATAACTAACTAAAATACTTAATTGATGAGGTTATTATCTTAAAAAATTTACTAATGGGGTTTTTAGCAATATATTTTATTAAATTGGTGTTTTTATCAATTACCCATTCTTTTAATCGTGGGCCACGTAACTTGTTGGTGACCAACTAACTAACTGACTAGTGCTCATGCTTGAAGGCCCGGCAATGAGATGTTTGAGCCCATGTCGGAAGTGCTGGAATCTAAGCGAAGAAATAGATGCCTTCTTTCTCTAAGGGACATCGATTGGACGGCCCGGATTTAATCTCATCATCGATCCAGTCCCTTTAACCGTTTATTTATAGATAGCTACTTCCAGTGTCGGTTAAGAGCACACCGTGTACAACCACCTTCACACACTTTGAATGATCCCAACTCCCAGCCTTTTTCCTCATTACTTTAGGAATTTATTATAATTTTGGATAGTTCTTGCAATAATTAAGAAAAAAAACGAAAAAAGATTGGATCTTTACTGGCTTTCATGGATCCATGACCATAATTTTCTACTTAATTTTACAAAATATTCCGTGATTTAAATTACTATGAAAATATGTACAAAACTGCATACAAACACCAAATACTCACCCAACTATTTTTGCTAATATATTCTTTTTTTAAGACCAATTTTTACTGAGAAAAAAGGGGAGTTTTTAACGCTTAGATGGGATGCTGGTAGTTTTGGGGAGAGAGAGATCTAGAACTTTTAGGGCAAGAACCTGTTGGCGTCGAGGTCCTCTCTCGCCTTGGCTCCTCCCTCCGCCGCCGCAGAGGCGGCGGAATCGGCGGTGCCAGTGGCGCCGCAGCTCCGGCACCGGGAGGACGCGGCGGCGACGACGAGGATCCGACGGCAGGAGGGGCAAGAGGAGTGGGACCTAAGCCAGGTGTCGATGCACGCGGCGTGGAAGCCGTGGCCGCACTGGGGGAGGATCCGGATCTCCTCCCCCTCCGTGAACTCTGCGAGGCATATGGCGCACTCGCCAAGGCCAGAGCCCTCCGCGGAAGCGGGCGAGAACGAGAGGGTCGGCAGCTGGCGGAGGACCTTCTTCTTGACGCCCTTATTAGGCGGCGTCGAGGCGGAAGGGGAACGGCGGAGCCAGGCGCAGCGAGCGACGAGGGCGAGCCCCACCACGCAGACCAAAGCGCAGAGGAGCGCCGCCAGGATCACCACCACGTCGGAGTCCACCGCCAGCAGCTGCGGTGGTGGCGATACATCGCCGGCCAGGAGTAACCTCGCGCCGGAAGG
>OY986964.1:2222821-2372438 GCA_963920575.1 Narthecium ossifragum | reverse complement strand
TGATTGATTTATTCCATCGGTATTGTTCTACCGATGGATTAGACCAACTAATCAGTTATAGGTATATACCAATTGATTGATCTAGTTAATCAGTATTATTCTACCAATGAACTAAATTAATCAATCGATATGCTCTAAACAAATCAAAATCCTCTAAACTAAGATAATTTAGAGGATTATCAAACGAAAAAAGATTGATCTAGTTAATCATCCTCTAACTTCAACAGCAACCCCAATGACATCCTCCTTCTCCTCTAACTCCGGCAGCAAGCCCAACGACCGCCTCCATTCCCTTTGTCGGCGTCATCCCCGAGCTCTTCCTCCACCCCGTAGCAGCCAACGGTAGCCCTTGCTCCGCCTGCAAACCCAACTCCAAAACCACGACGCCTCTGACAAGGCCTCCCTCCGACGAAATCCATCCCGAGCTCCTCTCTCCAAGCCAGCGCCACAACCACCACATCCCACTGCATCCGACCACCCCGTCCTTCCCAAACACCAGATTGAGAGAGAGAGAGAGAGAGAGAGAGGTGGTGGAGTGATGGAGATTGAGGGAGATTTGTGTGGGAAGATGCTGGTGAAGGAGGAGGAGATTACATTATTCTCTTTGTAAAAAGAGAATATTGCAATGGATGGCAATATTCTCTTTGGAAAAAGAGAATACCTACCGGAGACGCCATATCCCACCGCATCCGACCACCCCGTCCTTCCCAAACACCAGATCGAGAGAGAGAGAGGTGGTGGAGTGATGGAGATTGAGGGAGATTTGTGTGGGGAGATGCTGGTGAAGGAGGGGGAGATTACAGTATTCTCTTTGTAAAAAGAGAATATTGCAATGGATGGCAATATTCTCTTTGAAAAAAAAGAATACCTACCGGAGACGCCATATCCCACCGCATCCGACCACCCCGTCCTTCCCAAACACCAGATCGAGAGAGAGAGAGAGAGAGAGAGAGAGAGAGAGAGGCGGTGGAGGAGTGATGGAGAGTGAGGGAGATTGTGTAGGGAGATGCTGGTGAAGGAGGGGGAGATTGCAGTATTCTCTTTGTAAAAAGAGAATATTGCAATGGATGACAATATTCTCTTTGGAAAAAGAGAATACCTCCTGAGACGCCATATCCCACTGCATCCGACCACCCCGTCCTTCCCAAACACCAGATAGAGAGAGAGAGAGAGAGAGAGAGAGAGAGAGAGAGAGAGAGGCAGTGGAGGAGTGATGGGGAGTGGGGGAGATTGTGTGAGGAGATGCTGGTGAAGGGACGGAGATTGCCGTATTCTCTTTGTAAAAAGAGAATATTGCAATGGATGGTAATATTCTCTTTGGAAAAAGAGAATACATGCCGGAGACGCCATATCCCACCGCATCTGACCACCCCGTCCTTCCCAAACACCAGATCGAGAGAGAGAGAGAGAGAGAGAGAGAGAGAGAGAGAGGCGGTGGAGGAGTGATGGAGAGTGAGGGAGATTGTGTGGGGAGATGCTGGTGAAGGAGGGGGAGAATGCAGTAAAAAGAGAATATTGCAATAGATGGCAATGGATGGCAATGGATGGCAATGTTCTCTTTGGAAAAAGAGAATATCTCCTGGAGTGGCCTCCGCGAGGGGGCTGCGAGGTGATGGGGACTGGCGATCGCGGCGGTGTCGAGCATCCGGTTGGATCGGAGCATCTCCATGGCGCTAGCAGTGTCCTCGATGGCTTCGCCGTCGAGCCCGATCCTCTCCAACGCGCGGCCGCAGTGAGCCAACACGAGCGGATGGCTGGTGACCCTCTTGATCTCGTCATGGAGGATGACGACGACGATGGTGATGTGATGCGATGACGACGGCGACGGCTGTGACGAGGGTGACGGGTTCGACGAAGAGAATAATGGTGTCTAATGAAGGGTGTAGATTTATGTTGGTTGTGAAGGGGGTATAAGAGTCTTTTGAACTCTAAAATGGTGTTAAGGAGTTAAATTCAATGGTTGTTGTTTTATTAGTAGGATAAGATCATATTATGGTGCTCCCTACTAAAACCCTAAAAAACAATTATTACATACTTGGAGAAAAGAGAGGCCCGCTCACGGAGCTGGAGACGACGACTCACTGATATCATCATTATATAACAGGATGGTTATAAATTAACCATCATGTTGTCCTATGTGGAACCTACGTGAAGAGGATTATCCTATGTGGAGCCTACTTGGAGAGGGAGTTAGTAGGGGAGAGGGGGTTGGTGAGGAGTTATTGGGAAAGATGGGGAGAGAGAGTAGTTACCCTGCCATGTGACAGGGGGACTTACTAGTAGCATATAGCCGAAATGTCCGACCCGACTTGGACGTTGGTCTTGAGTTGAGCCGGACCAGACAGTTGATTTGATGCAATTGGAAACCATACCCTACCCTAATAGATGTAGTGATATACGGCCTTATGTAACTTCAGCCGATGCACTAAAATGCTTTAAACAATATGAATGACATAGATTGCTTATTGAATCTGATTCGGGGAGGACGGTTAGCATTATTAATGGATTCAGTGTCGGGCCAAGGGAAGCTAAAGGCATGACAAAGAGTATATATGATATGAAATTTTACTTTTTGAGCCGTCCTTGTAGTGCACATCCCTCGGTTTTCTAATGTTAGAGCCGAGATGGTGTCATCACTCAGGCAACCCTTTTTGTTTGGCTATGGAAGATGGAATTGTAATTTTGGATAGCATGATGTAAAAAATCTAACCCTATGTGGCTCAACTCATAAAAAAAAAAAAACTTCAACTGATGCACTGAATCTACATCGGCCGATCCTTTGCATCCAATGATGCAAACCAAGTACCAACCAAACAATCCTAATGTTGAGGATCCATTTAGCTGGCAGAAAGAACCATGCCAGACAAATATCTTAACCTATTCTATGCCACATTTGATAGATAGAAGAGATTGGGCCATGTTAGCATGAAATAGAAGATCTTGAAACATGAATAGGATAGGGTTCCTTTACATCCTAGAGAGTCTAATACAAGAGCCGATAATATTGCTCATGCTTGTCGTAGGATAGGGACAATGCTCGATTGATCCAATGAATCGAGTTTAAAGCTATTAGACAACAACCACTTTGTTTGTATCTACTACTAGCCTTTGGCACATCTCATAAAAAAAAAAACATGAATAGGATAGACAATTTGTCGCTGCAATTAATAACCATACCATGAACTTGGGAAGTGGCATACAGCCTAGTGTACTAATATAGAATTTTTTTTCATGAAATAGATTGCAACTTAATACGCAAAAGAAAAAGCTTCGTGGAATCAATACCTGCATAAAGTAAATTTGAAGTAGTTTTTTGAATATAGATCAAATCCCTTTAAGCCTGCAACTCTCTTGAAAAAGGCTGTTTGAAATCATCGATGGCAATAAAACATGAGTTCCCATCAAAAGTTAATACCTTCCGGCACACCATGTTCCAAGTTTATATTTAAAAAATGATTGAAGTTTTTATTTTATTATTTTTTTTAAAATTATCAATTCTAGTAGCTAATGTGATATCTTTAACTTTCCAAGTTTTCTGATAAAGATAGTCTCAATCCAAACCACAGACTAAAATATTTCTAATGTCACTTCATGCTTTCTAGGTTTCAATCATGTGCTACTCTATAAAAATATTGGAGAGGACAAAAGGAAGCTCACGAGATAGGCTGCTCCACCTCATCCTTTCTTCACATCCAAAGTGGATAAGATCCCCTTGTTATCCTGTAAAAGAGTCCGTAAAATTTCCAAAATACGTATCGCCATCAATGGGAGAAACATAATGAAATGCATAAATATCTACTTTGGACTAAAGTGGATAAGATAATGACTTCACAAACAGAACGAGGAGGAAAGGAGTGGATACAATGAGACAGCTCAGCTAAGATATTTTAAACCAAAGCCTTTACCTTGTCTCTTACCCTTCAGTTCTTTTTATCTACAAAGATCACCTGAGCAAAGACCTCACTTTGGTTCTTCAAATGATTCAGCACCAGAGGGCCATGAAGACACCCATAATCTCCTAAACTAAGAACTTCGCATATTTGTGTTGGGCTTCGATATCAAATAGTAATCAAGACATCCATATAGCTCCTAAGATGCTACCAAGTACTTAACAGGCTCTACTTAAAGAAGGCAGGGCCTCAATGGTCTGATAAATAACTCATAAAATGTAAATGATCGCCACAAGGCACACAGCACCATGTCAAAATTCTGAAGGTAGAAATCGGTGAGCTGGAAAACTATCCCTTTTTTTTTGACATGCATATTAGATATTAGATCTCCTCAATGATCTCAAGGAGGTCATCAACCTCTCGTCTCAATGCTCCAATCTTCTGCTCGTGGGGAGCAACTCGGTTGTCCATCTCCCGCCTGCTAAATTTCTTCTCAAAACTATCAACAACAGTAGAGTGCTTCAGAATTAGTTTCTCCTGCAGCTCCTTCTCTTTGGTAACCAGCTCCTCTACCTGTATTAAAAAAAGCGGTCAACAATATATATCTGTGTTAGTGGTAGGCATAGCAGGAAAATAACTTTGTAGAAAAGAATAAAATATTAAAGGCAGTTCCAACACAAAACATCATTATTTCTAAATAACCTACCAGCAACATTTGTAAGCTTCCTCATCTTTAGCATGAGTGGCAGTGTTCACATTAAGACAGGTACCAAATTCAAATTTTCTCATGTTCAAAAAAATAGAATGCATTGACACAGCTATACAACTATACCTGTATTTTAGTATCTAAAAACTAAGTCCCCCATACAACATCTGCAAGAATACAGCACATATTTTGAGTTACAACCTAGACTAGAATGTTTGTCTAGAATTACATGACTTATTGATGCAATACTCCTCAAAATTGAAATCATTATGGGCCTCAAGTCAAGAACAATCATGTTCCATAATCATGTTGTTGCTAGTGTCCTTTTTTCTAAATCTACAGTGAAAGCAAAGAGAGAAAAAAATGTCGGTTCTATATAGCTTGTGCATAGGATTCTCAGCTTCTTTCTCTAAAATCAGGATTCTTTCTTTGGGAGGGGGAAAAACAAAATCAGCATGGTTATGGTCATTGACAAGATACTGATATATTTGGTCATGACAACCACATCATAACTTGCAATAGATGAAAAAGTAATTACTAGGAAAACTTTCTGAGACCTTGGGCCAGATGAAAGCTGCATGCGAGTTAGACTGCAGCAATCCCAACAAGGGCTTTAACTCTTTGGCCAAATCCTTCAATAACACATCAGCTGCTTTGCGCGCTGATTTGCAAGATTGCACATCCCCAGTCCGTGAGAGATCACGTAGGGATGCCTCCAGCTTATCATGGACTGCTAAACATTGATGGATGATATTCTGGACCTGCTGAACTGTTGCTTGCACCTGTGATCAACAGATATGCAGGCGCTATCAATTTAGAGGCCAAATGAAAATGCAGTCGCATAGATCATTCCACCAGTCAAAGGAAGTTCACACATCATGAGTTGACTAAATGCTAATCAAGATCCCATACAGACGCAAGATCACATGTGAACATCCATAGGAACAAACATAAACACCACCCACACATACTTGCATGTAGATGGCTGTCAGACACATTCAAAAGTGCTAATCAACTTTCTTTACATTATTACTTATACAACACACACCTACACAGGCACAAGATACACGTGGACTTATGCATAAGCAATGCATGAGAGATCCTTTTTTTAATTCATCAGGTGTCAGAGTATAAGTTGTCATTTCTTTTAAAGATCACACTGATATGCCTTGTCATCATAGTGACCAGATGCAGGTCCCAGACGCTCTGTTCTGCTATGCCTATTTTCTTTCTTTCTTCTTTCTTCTTTCTTCCTTTTGTAACGCAGCTCGTTGGGCTTATCTAATAAAAAAAAAAAGAAAAAAAAAAGATGCAGGTCCCAGACAAATCATTTTTCAAATATTTCATGATGATTTTTTTTAACATTTCCTGTGTCGGTTCATTTCTACAGCTTGCCCTTTAGTATGTTCTTGATTACATGCAACTGCAGCTAAAGAGGACTCACAGTATATACTACAAATGACCTGATGCAGATTTTGTTGAACATATATGCACCAGTTTAATATGCCTTAGCAGAAAAAGATTAAGAAGAATAGTTCCACAGCACAAAGGACAGGATGGGACTACAATGAGTGTGCCAACATCATGGTAGCTCATCCCACTGCAATCTCTGCAGATATGAAGCAAAAGCCTTGGAGATCGACATAGCGTATTAGTGTAAAACATAGAAGCTATGAAAAGGAAGCAGCACAAAAACAACATAATTACCTCATCCCACTGCAATTTTGCCAGATATGAAGCAGATGACTTGGAGATTGACATATCAGTATGCATGTAGACAATGCTAGCAATAAAGATGAAGAAGAAGCCCAGCATCAACATAATTGGCTCTTGGAGCAACGAGAGGTTGTTGAACTTGTAATACACCTGAAAAAAGTTTCAAACATTAAGACATGAACTCTGCAGCATCTAACTGAAGCTAGAAAATTATCCACACTAACCAATATTGTGTTGTCATAATATCGTGTCATTGTTAGCTATAACATTGCACATTTAAGCAAAACCAAACTCAAAATAGGCAGATTTCTATTAGAAAAGTTCTCCTTAAGCTAATTGTGAACGGAAAGCTTTAGACATACCTGAAAATGCATATTATGCTCTCGAACAACATTCATCTTTTCCAGGACAACCACTGGCCTTCCAACGATATCCAGGTTTGAATACTTGATCTGCAGTATCCCAAAATCATTAGAACAAAATTCCTAGATGACATGACGATGAACCAAGAGAACAAGTCATGCACAAGCTTCCCAAGGATTTAAGAAATGCAATGACCTCTTGCCATTGCTTCACAGGAAATGGAACAGAAACAGAAATTCCCTTCGATCCTTCAGGTAGAACAACCTACAGTCAACACAAGCAAAATCACAAAAATACAAAACTGAGTATTTGAGAAAGCACAAAATATTACGTATCTTAATTAGAATAAACTGAAGAGAAGCTTTAATCTCAAAATTAAAAACACAAAGTAACAAATAATTTCAAAACAGTATGCACCAACAAAGCAACCAAAAATTTGAAAAACATGCACTATAATGCTTTTTTGCCTATGAATATGGACCAAATTATTAGAATGATAAATTTTTAACAAAATAGAAATTTTCGGTCAGCAAAGAACCGCCTCCTGAAGCAAAAGAAGAAGGTATAATTTGGTCCAGTGAAGATGACTTGACAAGCTTGCAACAAATGGACAAGCTGCTCTTTCCCTAGATAACCATCACATAACAATATCCTGGTGGAAGACATAAATCCAACGTGCTGTATAGGGAAAAGGCGAATAAATATAACAAAAACCATATCAGTCCACAAATCTCTCTTTTGCAATTAGTCTTCCATACAACAAGTACACCCATGCTTTGAAAAAGTAAGATTTAGCAAAACAAGATAAGAGTTCCATATTCCAGAAGCCAACATATCAATGCTTGGAAATATCATAATGGAAAGAGATAAAAAAATACAACGTTCTAGCCAATTATCGTGAAGACAAAAACCAGTATCAACCCACAAGCAGGTTACCATCCAACTCATTCATTTGTATTCCCACCATATGGAAGACTCGGAATTTGCATGTAGAAGAAGTATAAGTGACGTTTCCTTAGCGAATATGTTACGGCCACAAAAAATCAAAAACCAAAAATGAATTCTAAAACTAAAATGCTTTGTAATCCAGCATCTTTGCTTTATATTAGTAACACGCCAATTTTTGTATAATATGTCGAAAACCGAGACATGTGCAAATCTTAGAAAGAAAATGAAAGAGGAGAAAGATCAGCTTTTATGAGTACTTTACACGAGCCAATCTTGTGATGTTACATAAGAAACATCACACAATTCATGTAGGTTTTTTTTTTCACAAAAAAACCTACATGAATGAGTGTGATAGAGGAAAAATGAACAAAGTGCATATGAGTTAAGATTTTCTTGCCTTGACAATGAGGTCATCAATGACAATCTCACCCATGGCAGGGCCAAATGTGATATTTAGAAAACGCTTTCCTTCTGACTCAAACAAAAAGTCCTTAAGTGGTACACCATAGCCGATTGTAAAAGATGTTCTCCACCCGCCGAACAATGGATATCTAGGTTCAATTTCAAGTTGTGTCTGCAGGAGAAAATGCAACACTTCAGTTCCCATAATTGAAGTACTTTAAGATGTGTCTTCATTTATCTCACAATGTCAGTCTATGAAAAGTCCCCTAGAACGTTCCAGTATTACCTTACTCACATCGCCCCATAAGTGCGACGTTGATATGTTCCCAATTTCATCTCTATAATATACAGAATGAGCTCTTGGGGGCAACCTTGCAATAAGTTGCCTAATTGATGATGCTCCTCTTATGGGGGATCTCAATTGATAGTCAAACCTACAAAAGCACAGGGAAAATAGAGTCTACCTTCTGAATCATTTTCAGCTTAAGGTATCCAATTCCTAATAAAGAGGAATGATGTGGACAGAAGAATAGGAGCAAACCTCGAGAATCCCCCCTTGATGTTTGCACCCCCATGTACAATTCTATAGTGTTCTGTGACTTGTACATTACCCCAATGCGAGATTTCTATCTCTCGCTGTAGTTCTTGAGCAACTGCAAAGGGACCGTTGTTTTCGAAATGAACATAAATAGGAGAGTAAGAGAAGGGTGGAAGATTCTCAAATGGACCATGTTTTATGTCTGAATCCACAAGTTTAGTGTTTGGATATTTCGTATACGATTCCACCCTCCCACCAGGCAATCTAAAACTTAGCGTCTGGACTTTCACCATGTATGGTGACATGAAATAAGCACTATCTTGGTACATAACAAGTTGTGTGTCAGCTTGAGAAATTTCCTCAGGAAATGGCTTTAGAGAATGTGTAAATGCGGCCAACACGTCCAAAGTCAAGAATTCCCCTGATTCCAATCCTTTCAGCAAAGATACCGAATAGAAAGTTAATTCTGGGGGCACTCCCTCAGGTTGGGCGATCTGAATAGGAAGACTGACAGCAGGCCCTTTTCCCTTGCCTTTTCCTTCGTGATAAAAACACTTCAAATGAGCCACGTTTTTGGTCTGGATGCTAGGAAAAACCAATAGAACCTCTGATACTGCACCCGGGCCCACATTTTCCACCTGAAAGAACATAAAGAAGGAATATCACAACCAATTTTCTACAAGGAAAGGTTTGTGCAGAAGAAGACCTGATTCATCATACAAGGAAATTAGAGAAGTAAGCTCTTAGCAATTCGTCTTCAATTGTTCTTCGCAAAGTCATGCATACAGAAAAACAATAAGGAAGGTAAAATAGAGTGATGTACCTAGCTTTGACTACCTAAGGTGAGATTTAACTTCAGAAAAAAATGGCCACATAGAAAAATATGAAGGCCAACTTATCAAGGCATAGTCAAAAGACAAAGTGCAGTACAAAACTAAATCGTTAAACAGAATGCATATATACAGCAATTATGAGATACCTTTAGTGTGGAAATCATCCGGACAACTTGTGAAGACAAATCAATCTGCAAAAGAAGACTCATATGTTGTTAGAAGTTAGAAAATAACAAACATAAAAAAACTAGAGAAGTTTAAGTTTGAGCTTCACATTTTGCTAACTACATAGGTTCAAGGTTGTTCCATTACCTAACACTACTTAATTTGGAATGCCATGGCCGAAATTTGCACATCTATAGTTCTACCTTTTTCCTCGTGTTATTAATAAGTTAGGGGCAGCAACCACTTGTCAAATAGCTAAGTTCACTCGGATTCCTAAAGATTGTCTCTAGATTTCTTTCCGACTCTTTCTTTTTTGGACTTTTTAAGAAAAGCACAAGTAAAGACTGGGTTAATATTCCATGAGAGAGAAACATCTCAATGGTGTGACAGCTGGAAAACAATTAGGCCTAAAATAAGCAACCAATAGCCGAAAATGGGTCTAAGCAAAATCAAGATTCTAAGAACATTTCTTCATCTATGGGTAAAACATCAATTCTAGACAACAATAAATTCCAAGCCAGCCTAAAACCCCACCAAATCAAAACCAGATGCTTCCAACTGACTGTGCCAGTATTAAGTTCCATTCTCACCAAAAACAACGGAAATAAAATAAGTAAAACTCTCAAAATTACACAACCAGACTATGACTTAAACAATCCTGACGCTTCTTGGAGTAAAAGATCAGGGAGGATGATATGGAGCAAGAGATCCCGTAACCAAAACTAAATCATCGATTTAGATTCTCCTTTACAAGCGGGAAAACAAAATTAAAGGAAGTCCACGTGAGAAGACGATCAAAATCCTACCGGGTTGTCAAACCCAAAACAACTCCGTCTAAGCTCTCAAGAATCCACGACCAAACTAGCAACAAATAAACCATCACAATGCTCGAAATACAAGGGCCAAAACCCAGGTGATAACCACACCCTTGATAACAAAATTCCTTTCACGTGGAAAAAAGAAAGAAAAATATGAATGAAACCAAGAAGAGAACGCGGTAAAGAACACTAAAAGCTCTAAAAATAATCAAGTACACATCTCATTCACCAACAGCTAAAATCGCAAGAATATACCACCAATCTAAGGTGAAACCAGCACATAGAGGCTCCGAATCTAGTCGTATCTTTGTATAAACTAAATTCGAGACTATATTCTCCATAGCAAATCTTGTTTCGAAATGGCAAAAAATGCAACGATGAAGCAAGCCTCGCAGATGCCAACCCCACTTCAACCAGATCGAAATCCAGAACCCAGAAAAGATCAGATCCTGACATTCCACTCCAATACACCTAAGATCCGAAAGAAGTAGACACCGAACCATGATAGCGGTCCGAAGACAGCTATAAAGACTCACCCGTCGATCGACCTTGGAGATAACAAGATCGGATCGCGCCTGAGGCAAGAGGATCGCAATACAGAAGAACACTAGGGCTAGGCGGAGCGCCGCCGCCGCCGCCATTAGCAGTTACCGATCACTGGTCGGAGGCCGGACAGATGAGAGAGAGAAACGGGTACTCGTTGTCTGAAGTGAAGGCTAAAACCCTCTGCCTTTGGCGAGGGCGAAAAGAGTGGGGGGGGGGGCTCTTGGATCCTTCTTTCTTGCATATAACACCCCCGTAAAATGGCGTATTGCGAAACTTGTCCCTCTCCTTTGAGTCGCGCCTAACTCGCTGACGTCAGAGGCCACATAGCCCATGTGAAGCCCACTCGATTTTTATCCCTTCGTTTATCTAATAACATCTACCTATAAAATATATGAATTACCACTTATCTAAGTTTTTTATTTACAAAATTGATACCTCAATTATCTTAACTTATTAATATAATACCTACAGTCATTTGACGGTATTCAGCTCATGTGATATCACGTGAGCGGTTTTATTGGGTTATCACTTAAGTACCTACCGACTAAATTACATATTTAGTACATATAAAATATATGAGTTACCATGTAAGTTCTTGAGCTTTTTTAACATTGACCACGATGACTTGCACGTTTTTTATTTCCCATTAGGATTTTGACACCGTTCGAGTTTCCGATCAAATTATTACGGTATTGATACATGAGGTAGCAGTTTTGTAAATAGAAAAACTCACATGCTCAAATGGCAACTCACATATTTTACGTGCACAAAATATGAAATTTAACCTTTATTAGATAACTCATCATATTAGGAAGAGGCTTTTGGTGCGGGTCCTACATTAGATGACGTGGTTCGCCACATCAACATGCCACTTCGGCAACACTAGGATGCCACCCCAAGTGTGCATACTACCACAACTCTAGAATAAATTCTTATTTGCTGGCATGCTTACATGCATGGTGTTTAATTAACAAAAGAAAATGAATTAAGGGACACTTGATAAATTCCACTATAATTAGCAAATTTCCCGAATAACTCACCTGTTCATTTGGATGCAAAGCGCCAAAACTTTTCAACAGTTGAGCTTTCAATTCGGACTTAGAACTCATCATCTCCGCAGATGGACTCTTTGTTGTTTGAGATTAAACATCTTTATGAGTTAAAAGTAGCCAATACCAAGTCTTTTTACCGAGAGCTTACAAAGGTATTGCATTAACATCAGAATCAGAAGCATTCAACATGACAGTACTCATCACCAAACACATCTCTGATGAACAAATTAAACAATTTTAATCTTTAACGTTTACAATTTCATGAAACGTAGTTTATTTACCCTTGGGCCGAAACACTTGCAGAAGCTCCACATTCAGGTCAAAAGTAGCTCCTGGCTGCAAAGCACGCATGGAATTGATTCAGTAAGCAGACAGTCTAAATGCTATTTATCTGAATTTTTATGTATAGCATTTAGTTTTAGTTGATGTGGTTCTTACCGGGATTTCGTTCACCCCTTTCTTCCCATAACCAACCTCAGGAGGAACTTTTACGGTTCTCTGCACTCGAGATGAGATTTGGATGTTAGGGGTATCATTGTACACAGCTTCAGAGACAGAAATATTTACAGTGTTCAAGTGTCGTCTGAGATTGGATAGAATCATAGAAGATAGCATCCCAGGTTGTAAAGGGAAGGCGTGGAAGATGATGATAAAAAAGAAAATTTAGTGATAATTACCTTCCCTCCTACTCGCATTCCTTCAGTTATTGAGTACATGGCAGGTGGAGGCTTCGGCGAAGCCTGGGCGGAATAAAGACCATTGGCATTGTCTACATACTCGCGTTTTCGTTCCTTGCCTGGTGGCGATCCAACAGTGAATGCATAAGGCTACTAAAGCATGAAGGATATCTGTCAGTAGTGGTTCCAAAATGCCAGTTCCACAAATAAGCTCAAAGTATTGGGCATTCTGTGTGCCTGAAACTCACAGATAATTCAGAAACATCTGAATTTTAATTTATGTGCATAAGTGATTTGAGATCAAAACATGCTCAGTAAATCTTTTATTGTAGTGTTTAAATCAGATTGGATTTGCTCTATAACCCTGGTCAAACTCAATTCGCTAGATCACTTTCTAAACATAGAAAATATAATCTTGAACAAGAAAAGAATTACATTCGATATACAATAACATGTCAGATATGAAGTTAACCTGTGCAATAACCCGGTTGCCAGCTAAAAGCTTAGACTCACGACTCGATACAGCAGTAATGCCGCGATAAATACAGTCAAAATGTACCTACAATAGCAAAAGTGGCTATAATGGTACTAATCATTGAGAATGTTTACAATATAGAAATGATTCAAATGGCAACAGTTAACACAATCATGTTTTCTTTTCCACAAGGTTGCAAAACAATCAGGTATCTCATCCTAGACTGACCTGGACAGTAAAGCCTTTTTCAGCTGCAGGGCCCTTGCCCTCAATGAGATCATAGTACTTTAGTCCATCAGCTGTTTTGCAGCTTAAGAGTTACAATAAACTCAAAGTCAAGAAGCAAAAAAGAAATGCTGATAGAGTTCTTGAGAACGGTGAAAGCTCCTAAGAGCCAAAAATGAAAGCCGAAAAAAGTTTTGATATCAAAATACTAGCTAATGCCTCCTGAAAAGTTTTGATATCAAAGCCTTTAACTTCATATCTTACAAATATATAGTTAACGCTTTCACCACATAATAACCTACATTAGTATAGCTCACTGAAAGATATCAACTTGTCATATTCGATTCAAAACACATAGTTTTCAAAGGCAGCATCTCTAAGCATGATATGCAGAATCTTGATGCTAGTTCAGCTCATATAACTCTAGACAGGTACAGAGGGCAACAGACATTAAACCCTATTTGGCAGCTAATCTTTGAAACATAACTTCTATCTGTTGTCAGGCATGTCAATATGATGCAGAGCCTTGACACTAAGAAAGGGCATGAATATAGCACACTATTCGACCTTTATGCTCATCTGCTCATCTATCCAAACAAGGAAGATGTGGATGTACCTCTAAGCTAGGATGAAGGAGAGGTGAGTACAAACCCCTCCATTAGAACAATGAAGCCAATACTCTGTGAAACTAAAGTTCAACAGATTTAAGCCTCGTTCTCTTAGGTATGGTTAGCTACTTGAATCCAGAGAAGAAGTCTAAAAATCCAGCATAATGTTCGTTTCAGATAAGCAATGAAACGACGCTCAGGTTATTAAGCTTAGATGATTTGAGCAACGAAGACACCATATTCTGCCTTGCAATCTTCTACTTTCCAATTTTAATCTCTTTGGTAATTCGAACCATAGGGTTGATAATATGGTCCTAGAACACTAGAAACGGCAATTAAAACGTCAGCAGAGAAAGATGCGTATCAGACAGTCAACATTTCTTTGTCCCCGAAAACGTGAGCATGATACATATCTTTCCACTCGTTCCACACTGCTGCCGTCCCCTTATTCTTCCAAGAACCATCCAACAATTTTGGAACAACGCGCGCTGATCATCGAGAAGCAAAACAAAAACACCAGCTATAATTTTCCAAACAACTTGATTTCCCCATATGGGTAATCTAGCATCTACTCACCTGTCTAGGGCTTAAATCTAAATTCCAAGAATCACCACAAACATGCGGAAAAAACATTAAGAATGGCTTTCACCAATGAGCTAAGAAAACCCACAGAGAAGGGCAGGAAGCTTACAGCTAGTCATGTACTCCTCAAGAGGGATGTTCTTCTTTGCCCTTCTCTCCCTGGCCTGTGATGGAGGGACCACTGCAATCAGGTTCAGTGGCAGAACAGTGACCAGTAGAGCTTCTCTTCTTGAGATGTGAAATGGGAGATGAGTTGGGCTTGGAGCTGTTATAGTTTCTAGTGAAGCAGAGGGGGTGATAGTCTCACCAAGAAGCCTTGTATGGAAGCCATGTAGAGAAGCCATGGCCTTCAGGAAGGCCAAATCCATGTATGGTTTGCAAGCTTATAAGTTTTATCCATTACCCTATCAAACCCCAATCCCAAGAATATACCATGGGGTCGTGTTAGATGCACAACCGGTTTCACTAAGTGCACCTGTTTTTCTAAGTGCACAGGACGTGACTTTTAAAGCACTGTCGAATGTTAAGTGCACCGTGTACGTTTTTTGATATATCCCGTTATTATCCTTTAATTAAGAAACGTGGTTTGCTATATGAGAGTAAAGAGGCGGAACCCCCCCCCTCTATCGCTAAACCCCCCTCTATCGCTAAACCCTCTCCTCCGGCGCTGCCTCCTCTCGCGGTAGCTCTTCCCCCTGAGCTATTCTCCTGTCCTACCACCCGTGAACCCATCCGGCGCCAGCTCCTCCTCCTTATTTTCTCTTGACTCGGCGCTAGGTCCTCCTTCGGCGTTACCTCACCGGCGTGCCTCCTCGGGCTCTACCTCACCGGCGTGCCACCTCCTCCGGCGCTACCTGACCAGGGTGACTCCTCGTCGAGATCCGAACACGGCAACGAGCGGAAGAGGTACCTTTCTCGCTCTCTTGCATTGCAGCTTAGGGTTTCGAAACCGGATTCCTTTACGAATTCCCTAGTGCACTTGAAGGTCTATTAAATGGTTTTGATATTGCTAATTATCTGGGATAGGAGAGACCATCATGTTTCTATTAAATGGTTGAGTATGCTTGGAAATGGTTTTCCTGACAAATATAACTTGCGAGGGTGCTTTTGGCTCTTCACTTGCTGGCGTTAAAGTATGAGCCAGATTTTTTCTACTGTGCTGGAGAGTCCTACAGGCTGTTGATTTGATTTTAGGGAGTTAGGATTGCAATGTCATGTTAGAAGCATGAAGAAGGATTTGAGGTAAGACCGGTGGATTTAGAAATCAATCAGAAAGAAGGGGAAGAAGGGGAAGAAGGGGAAGAAGGATGAAGAATGATTGCAATGCCACGAAGAAGTGCAGAAAGAAAGGAAGAATTGAAATAATAGGAAAGCATATGGGGGAAAAGTTTCCAAGGGGCTAGGTCTGAAATCAATCAATCTACAAAAAAGTAGGGCAGAGGATGATGAAAGAAGTATTCACCACTTGATAGCAGTGAGAGAGAAACAAATGACGAGGAGAAACCTCCCTTGACATTGATAAGATTGTAATCAATTTAATCATCACTTGATTAATCCAAAGCACATCAAATCTAGTTTTAATCATACCTGAAGAATAACAACCTTTTGCCAGGTCTGGAACTGTCTTTGCTGTAGGGTGGACTAAAAGTATAAGCACCCTGTATATGATCAAGCCATCTAAAATCAGAACTGTTGAACTCAGTTTGTGTTGCTTGTAGGCTATCTCACATTATTTACAGGATTGGCATCTTATACATCCTTTAGATCCTGATTTCGTTCATTTTATGCTACCTAGTTTTCCAAGGGCCGGTATCATATTTCTTCATTTTAGATGTGCTGATTTGGCTCATGAAAAATGCAACTTATAAGTTTCTTTCAGATTCACTTTCATTCTGAGGAGGAAGAAGCACCCCACTAAACCATCTGTTTGGGACTAACTTGTGGTAGACGGATGTGCAGTGCATATTGAACTACCGTTTGGTGGGTGTAGCAGCTGTGGGGTCACGGTGAAAGTCCAAGTGTTGCGTGACGACATGTGCGAAATGCACATAGTCAGTTTGGTTTTGATCGTTGTTGTATCTGAATTTTTTGTAATTGGAAACGGTGTATTCACAAAAATACTACAATGCAAGGCTTGATAGCCATCATGTATGTCTCTGTTAAACTTTGAATTTGACTTTATGCGATGAGTATTTTTTATGATGGTGTAACACTGTCAGTCAAATGTGGAATGAGATGGTGCTCAATTGGAATGGGTTGTTTTATGTAGCCTTAGTTGCCGCGACAGTCATCATTTGAGCATGTTTCGCTTTATATACATGCCCCATTCTTCCCACCCACGGGTATACGATATCCCTGGCCTTTCGTCATTTGTAGTGTTAGATGCGCACATTTTACAATCGCACTTTCTTAAGTCTGTTGTGTGAGTTAGAACTTTTACATTCGCACCACTTTTGTTAAAATATTGCTCTAATGTTTGTTCATTGTCACAGACATGAATGCACCTGTCTATCGCCCAGTCAGGTGTAACAGTCGTTGTTACATGCAAGCGGTTGCAGATATCATCAAGAACTGCATAAATGTTAGACATATGTCGGTTGCCGCTCGGACGCCTTTCGAGGCCCTGTTTGACTTGCCCGGCATGGATCAAGACAGAGTGCTGTTGGACGAGATCCTCCTTTCATGGCGGCACGGAGCGTCCTTTCAGCTGGGTCCTAGGCTCGTCGAACTGACGGCTTTCGAGACTGCGCTCATTCTTGGCCTTCCGACAGGGGGCCAACCCATTGCTTTTGATCCGAGGACGGATCCAGGCCACCGGCAATCGAAACCCAAAGTTGACCTGCCGCTTTGGGTTACAAGGCATGTACAGGCTGGTGAGACGCTCAATAGGTTGTGCCTTGAGCGAGTGATTCATAGTCTCGCTGGCTCGGACGAAGTAGACGATGTGGAGGACACTGTCCGGTTTTT
The DNA here is from genome assembly GCA_963920575.1 of Narthecium ossifragum. Classification (NCBI taxonomy): domain Eukaryota; kingdom Viridiplantae; phylum Streptophyta; class Magnoliopsida; order Dioscoreales; family Nartheciaceae; genus Narthecium; species Narthecium ossifragum. The sequence continues at coordinate 2,354,927 of OY986964.1, read as the reverse complement.
TGTACTTTTCGTCTTCACTAGCGTACTGTTTGTGAGGAGCAACTACACCTGCCCGCCGGAGTTAGCGACGTATCTGAGCGATCTTGAGGGCAGTTGGGTCTATGACTGGACTGGTGCTGTATACCGGCATCTGCTAGTTTGCTTGTCCCTGACGGCTCCAGAGTTGGCAAGCCGTAAGAAAGCTCTTGAGGGTGTTCCGACGAGAGGGAGGGCCACAGATATATATCTAAACGGTTGTCCCTTCGTGCTCATGGTGCGTTAGTCTACTGACCTAACCCTACAGCTTCACCTATTTCACATCTCACTTAGATCATTTAGTGTCTATTGTCGATGCAGATCTGGTATTATGAGTACACCTCTGCATGTAATCAAGCTCCGATGCCGAATGCATTCCCGCGGATGAGAAAGTGGGTCGGCGTTGCAAGAAAGAAATCGAAAACTTTGGCTAAGTCAAAGGCGTGGTTATCGATAGAGGATGTACGATTACTCGTCTTTTTTTTGCACGTTTAGTTAACCACCTTTGCACTCTCGACTATTGTATTTGTTCACCCAGTCTACTCAGGTCCCTCCTACGCTGATGTTGACCACTGAAGAGGAGTTGTGGCTACAACAAGTGGATACCCGCCGGGCTCAGGCTCTCCGCAGCGGTAACATAGACTCCGCTGGGCCTTCTTCTTCCATGAGCCGGCCCAATGAAGAAGACGTACATGCACAATATGTGTCAATCATATTAAGCATAACTTGTGTAGCTCATCGGTTATACTGGCAGTTAATAATCCGGGGATGTATTCTAATCAGGATACAAAAATTGCCGTTTTGAGGAAGGAAGTGGAGGTCCAGCGGAAGATGATTGAAACACTAACAGAAGAAAATGCCGCATTCAAATCTCAGTTCCAGATGCTTAATGCTCGGATTGATGGAGGGTCGGCAGAAGACACGGTGCATCGTGCCGAGGGGAGCGGGAAAGCGGCATTTGAAGATCTTGACTCCATTGAACCATGTCCCCAAGTGATAAAAGACGTGAAAGTGTCTCATAGACAGGTATTTGGTAGCCGGAGTTTATAATTGATTCTGAATCGCCGGAGTTTTTCTATGACTAATGAGTGTTCTGATGCATAGATGACGAAATGTAAAAGATTCCGGGGTTTGGATAAGATTGAGGCCGGTGAAAAGACTATCATTCTTGAATACCTTGACGGTATCAAAAGGTATTGAGCATTTCAATCCAATAATTACATAACAGCCTACATTATCCCTTCAAGATGTGGTTTGATGTTAACCAATTCAATTGCAATTTCAGCGCGTCTGAAATTGCATGGGACGGGCCACACGTACATTTGACGGCTCAGCACATCGTTGACCTATTGAGCAAGGCAGAAATTATCGACGACGTCGTGGACGTTATGATGACGATGTACGCGGATGGCCAACGATTTGCTTCGACGCGGTCAGTCCGTTCGACATTCTCTAGGAGCTACCTCCATGTAAGGCTGATTAAATCGTATATTTGCAGGTTAACTCTCTTTTTTCGGTTTTCGTGTTTGTTATAGCTAACGATAAACACATGGTACGTTTTTTTGTTGTCGCAGAGATATGTGAAGGGGGGCGAGCAAGTTCAGATCAATAGACTACTGAGAGATCAGCTGAAGCAGTGGAAGTTATCGGACATGCAATTGCGGTTCATCCCATTGAACTCCAACAACCACTGGCATCTACTGTACGTCGACATAGCAAACAAGGCTATGTTTCATTACACCTCGATTGCCGCCGATGAGTTCTTTGCAGAAGCCCTTGAAATGGTTTGTATGTGTAAGTTACGGTTTAATAGATTAATTTTCCATGAAGGTGTATCTCTAATTCGAATTTGTGTGCGTAGGCCTCGTGGGTACGTGCTCATATGCGCAATAAGCACAAGTCGTTGTCACGTGGTTGCGAGTGGCCACTTTCCACTGTACAGGGACCGCGTCAGCAAAGATTGTCGTACGTTATACATTAAACCTCGTCCGATGTCATATGCAATTTTCTGTCTAGCGTATCACTTCATTGTACTTTTGGCTTGCAGATTGGATTGCGGCATTTTCGTCATCGAGTACATTGGCCGACTTCATAGAGGCGAGCCCCTTGATTTCAATGACGAAGATATGTTGAGGTTGAGGGCAGAAGTAGCTGTCAAAATTATCGTAGACGGCCAGAACCGACGAAATAAGTAGGACGGTGTTGATCGAAACACTCTGCACATTCAAGTTCCTGACATACGCTAGCAGTTTCCCAGGTGTATCACGAAGTCCGATCGCGTAGCTTAAGCGATGAAGTCATAGAAAACAATCAGAAGACCGGACGATGATGTAATATCTCTTGCTAATTTGTCCGAGGGTGTATCAAAATGTGAGATATCCTTCCATCGGCAATGTTAAAACTTATGTTGGATGAATGGATGTTTTGCCCGTGTGGAGAAGAACAACTCCTTGGCATAGCTCATTAGCAAAGACTGTAAAAACATGAGTTATTTACTAGGACAGGACATTGATACCTGTGTAATGATGGTGGAATGCTACTGTGTACATTGCAAAGATCGGTATACAAGTACCGACCATTATATACCATTATCTCTACTAAGTTACCGACAGAATGATTCCCTGATCGGTATAACGCTAAAGATATCCCTAAACCCTGATCGGTATACGCTTACATATATCGGAATCGGTTCTTTGCAACTGATAGATTGATGCTCTTACCGGTTATGGAGTACCGATCAATATGCGATGCCTGAAACTTATCTGTGCAATGAGATAGGACATGCAAATATCGGTATACAACTACCGACAGAAGGATTTCCTGATCGGTATGATACTAACGATATCTGTGGAGATATATCGCGAAGTGGAAATTGCAAAAGATCGGTTATACAAGTTCCGACTGTTATATAAACCTATCTGTGGTTTATTACCGACGGAAGGATACCCTGATCGGTATATACACCTAACGATATTAGAAACATAGTAAATGGGCGGCACTGATGTATTATATATATACATATACTGCAATCGGAACTTTACTGCCGATAGAGTGATATCCTTGCCGGTGCTGAAGTATCGACCAACATCGGTATAGAAGTACCGACCTTTAGATATAAGCATCAGTAGTTGCCTAACGTCCTAAGGATCCTCGCGTCGGTATTTGAGTACCGGTCAAAAGTGTGGATGTCGGTAAATAACAACCGTTATGTACCGAGCAAAAAATGTTTGGCCCAAAATGTGGAATGTAAATAATGCAAGGAGTGAATCATCAACATTAGCAATCTATATACAACATCTGCATGAACACAATCATCATCAGCATGTTCAACACGAGATACTCAGTACCATTACACAGTGTCATCACCGATAGTTCAGGAGCATGTTCAGCCGTTAGAAAAAAAAATTTACAACAATTGCTGTTACCACAATAACTAGAACCCAAACAACGATGCGTATTTCGCGTAATTGGTCACATACAACTTGGAATTTTAGACCCGATGTGTCCTCTGTGACTTTGCCAGCGGTTGATCGTGCATCGTGAGAAGAAACAGTCGGTGAAGTAGGACCGGGAGTGGAAAGTAGTACATCTTCCCAGACAAAGAAACCACAGCCATGGCGACGATCCGAGCATGCATAAAAGATGCGACCGGGGTTTTTTGAAGTCGAAGAGGTTCGCCGCACGACGTTGAGGCCACATGTACACCTTAACAGAAGCGGACGAGGAGATGCAGAGGAAGACGAATTGGACATCCGTCCGAAACCAGCTCAACACAGAGATCAGTCTATGTATTTGTTAATACCTAGCAAGTAGGTTGTCAGCTTCTTCAATCAACCAATTGATGAAGCACAACGATGGGAGTGAATGATGGTGGTAGCCGGCTGCCCTCGAAGATGGATGGGACCGTTCTTGCGCAAGACCTTTTGTGCGCGCCGGCGAGATGGATGGTGTTAGGCGCCGGCCCGCCAAGATGGAGGAAGCCGCTGGAGGAAGCCGCTGGAGGAAGCCGCCGGCCAGCTGGAGAATGAACCAATTGATGAAGCGCGAGGGGAGTGTGAGGACCTGCCCCTCTATTCCTATAGCTGGTGGTTGATCCCAAGGGCAATTTGGGAAATTGCGCCTTGGCGGTCCCTAGCTTGGGTGTTGCTTGATGGTTGATGGTTGATGGTTGTGTTTGTTAGAAAGGTTAGGTGGACCCTAGCTTGGGTGTTCTGGGCTTGGGCCCGTTTTCCAGCCCAAGTTTGCACTTCTGGGCAGGGATGATCGATCCTTTGGTCATGGAGGATCGATCCTTCTTGTGCTTGGAAGTCCTTGTCGGTGGCTTTCGAAGGACGGCCACCACGGTGGCCGTCGCTTCCCCTGTCAGGGGAGGGAAGACTTTCCCTCCCCTCCCCCGGCTTTTCCCCGGGTTCGCCGGCTTTTCCCCGGCCTTACCCGCCCTTTCCCCCCTTCCTTTCTTCCTCTCTTCTTCTTCTCCCTCGCGCGGCTCTGTTTCTTCCCCGGTTGAGACCGCTCCTTCTCCTCCTCCGTTCTTCCTCCTCCGGCCATCTTTCCGGGAGCTTGAAGGCTCGTTGGGTTCGTGGCAAGTCGAGGAAGGTCCTGGGGTAGGACTTGTGGATCGAAGCTGCGTTGAGGAGGTAGGGTTCTCATTCTAAACTCCGGTTGTTTTCCGAGGTTTTGAATCCGGTTTTGGTTTTCGTTTTAGATCTCTTGTGGAGTTGGTGTTTTTCCGGTTTTGAAGCCTTGAGGAGCTTCGTGGTTCTTGGATCTACCAGCCCACCAAGTCTGGTGGGGTTTGGTTGTGTATTCCGGCGGTTTTCCCGGCCGGAAGTACATCGGAACCCATCATGATCGATCTTCCTGGGTGAAGTGATCGATCCTCTGGTGTTAGTTTGCTGCGCCCAGCCACATGATCGATCTTCTTATGGGAGGAGATCGATCACGGGGCCTGGGTCAGTCTAGTTACCCTTCGTCCCGAGAATGATCGATCTTCCTGGGAGAAGGATCGATCTTCCTTGGTGCGACTGGAAGGGTGCCCTCTGTCACCAAAAAGATCGATCTCCTTGGAAGGAGTGATCGATCTTCTTTGGCTCGACAGTGAGGGAAGCTCACTGTTGCTTGAATGATCGATCCTCCCTGGGTGAAGGATCGATCCTTCAGTAGCAGAGAGGGTTTTCAAGGGTTTTGCCCGCGGGGCTTCGCATGTAATGGTCTTTACGGTTTTACCCTCGGGGTTTATCCTGTAGTGATTTATGCATGAATGTTTATCGCTTTGTGGTTGAACTGGGAGGGTGATGCCTCTCAGGTGTGTAGAATAAATGGGCTGACGGTATGCCCTTACCGCTTTGTGGTGAACCGAGGGAGTCATGACCCTCGGGAGTGTTTAGTATAAATGGGCCGAAGGTGTGCCCTTGCCTTGTTGCTTGTTTACAGCTTTATATCTATCTGCCCTGTTTTGCTTAACTGTGCATTAGACATGTTAGGCTAGTTTGGGTGGGTGTTTCCCCCTTGTACTCCGTACCCAGGTGCTAAGTGGAGGTGTCCTGCACGGTTCCGTCCCTCTGTTGGTGCAGAGGGTGATCACGCATGGAACCTTTTCCCCTGTTGGGTGCTTAGGGTGATGAGCAAGGTTCATGTCGGGAGCCCTTGGGGCATCGATAGGGTTATGGAACCTTGGCAGTCCTTAGACTTAGTGCCTGGTCGGGAGTCAGGGATCGTGGCTCTGTGGCTTGGAGTGATGGGAGGTGGTTGTCGTAACCTCGGTCGTTCCGCCAAGTGTGGAGGTCCCGCTTGGGGAAGGGTGTCCTACCAGTAGCGTCATGTCCACCCTGTGTCAGGGACAGTCGGAGTTTGTCCATCCCTAGACAGTGGCAGTCGGAGACGTACTCGGGACAGGGACCCTTCGGGTTATCGATAGGATTTATGGGATCCTTGGCAAGCCTCAGCACTTGGCTTCAGGGTTGGTCTTTGGGTTTGTCTTTCTTGTGGGGGTTGTGGAGTGGGACCCTGCTGAGCTGTTGCTCATGCCTACCTAGACTGTGTTTGTTGCAGGTGCTGGTGCCCGGTTCTCCCAACCGTTGCCCCGTTGGTCGTCCAGTGGCAGCGCGCCGGCTCCTGACCATGTCTGAGGGTCAGGATGGCTTTGTCTGCGCCTTCGTGGAGACCCCGGTGGGCAGTGTGGCTTGCTTTCTTTTTTTGGGGACTGTTTACCCCCTTGTTCTAGATCTGTTGTATCTAGGTTTCTCCTGTTGTAACTCTATTATGTGTTTGTAATAGATGTTGTTAGCTTTTGTTTCCTGCTTTCGCTCTTTCTCTGTGGTGTCCAGCTGTTTCCGCCAGCTGGGCCTTTGTCTCGGCTGTTTCCGCCAGTCGAGGCTAGTAGTTGTAGGTGTCTTCCCCTCGCGGTCCCCGGCCCGGGTGCGCTCTGCGGGTCGGGGCGCGACAGGGAGTGTGAATGAACCAGGAAGCCGCCAGAGAGAAGATGGATGGGATGTCTTGCGCGTCGCCGATATGTGGATGGTGGTAGGCGCCGGCCCGCAAACAGTGGAGGAAGCCGCCGGCGAGCTGGATGATGCCCTGCTATGGTCACAGACCATTCATCGCGATCGCGGCTGGGTGACGGGTTAGGAAGATAATAGTTATGAAGCAGCTTAACTGATATGTTAACATCGTTTTCGAGGTGGGACAACCAAGTATTACTTGACGTGATCTCTTCCATCACGTTACACCTGCTGGCAATCAGAACCCCTTCCTAAGTAACACCTGTATTCATTACATTGTCCATTCTTGCACACGATCTCGCAGAGGACAGGCCAAAGTATTGGCGATGTCTAAGATCGTGTAGTCACCTAGGCGATTGCACCCAAACAAAATGTGAATGTTGTGCGTCACCTGCAAAGCAATAGAAAAAAATTTTGCCACCATTTGTTGCACATATGAATTACCACTAGTATGTACATTGCAAACATTAAAGCCTGAAATCCATACCATGGGTCCTGGACATGAAGGGCCCGGGACTCGGCACGATCGCCATGCCGTTCATCACTGTTTCTCTCTTTACCGGCGTCACCATAGCAATATGCCTGTTATGCTGATCGTGAGACATGGGCAAAAAAACTCTCTCATTTGGCATAGCTCTAATGCTCATTAGAGTCTCCCTTTACTTAGACATTAAAGGTAAGCTACATGTGCTAGGGAGTGAGTAAGTCCTCTTCTCTATTTAAAGCATTAGAGTTCTTGACGATGATGTGCATTTCTCTCCAGAAAAGAATCAGTCACATGCGAATAGTAGTGGAAATCATCCTTCACATGCTAACAGTTCAAAAGGGAACATAATAGTTTGATTAATTAGGACTTTTGCATTAACCTGTCAAAACATTGATGTGTGGCCTTGTCCTGTCTATGGCATAGGGAACATGATAGTTTGAGAAATTCTGTCTAGCATCACTCACATTATTGGTGGCCAATCAAATGTCTATGGTAACATTATTGCTGGCCAATCAATTGTCTATGGCAAATCATATACCGGAGATAGGAGAGTGCAGGCCTTGGTTGCGGGCCTGCCAAGTGGGATGTCTAGTTCCAGGGCAAAATGGGAATCGTCCTGATCAGAATGATTAGTTCGTGGATCCTGAACCGTCAGAGAGAATCCCCACTGCTCATGATCCTGAAACGTCAGAGAGAATCCCCACTGGTCATGATCCTGAACCGTCTTTCGAGGCAAGCATCACTCACGTGCTCTCCCTGAAATGAACAGACGAATGGTCACATGCAAACGGTGGAAAACAGAGCTCACATGCAAACAGTGGGGTGCATCACTCACATGAACCCTCAGTGGAAATAATGCTGTATGGGTAAGTGGAAAGCAAGTGAGTGATGAAATTGAATTTTGGAAAGCATCACTGTAACCCAGCAGCATGGAGTCAAATTGCAAAAGATAACATCCTCCTTAGAGATCCAAAGAAAGCTCACTACCAGCTTATCAGACCTCTAGTTGTTTCTCTCTTTACCGGCATCTTTCTTGAAGATTAAAAATGCAAGACATATGTGAGGTTCATGTCTACGTTTATGATCTAGTGCTGAGATGACGGTGAGGGGGAAACAACTGGAGCTTTGGTAAGTACGGACATAATGCTGTATACGATGTCAACAGGCCGCAGTATGGACGTTCATCAGCATTATGCTTGACGGTAAGTACCACTGCTTATGTTGTCATTTGTTAATCTCTTTTCTACTTTTCTTCGCAAAATTGATCATGGCTGACGATATATCGACGAAAGCATCAAGAATGAGGTTATCATAATGGGAATCGTCCTGATCAGAATGCTGATCGGTAGTTGAATACCGTCAGGGAATCGTCCGCATCAGAATGCTGATCGCGTACCTTTTATACTGGTATCGGTAATTATCTACCGATAATGGTAATCATTCCATCGGTAATCCAATTCCGATGGCCGACTATTTGCTGCTTCACAATAATTACACCTTAATTTACTGCACATATGAATTCACACACCATCAACATTGAAATAAAAGCTAACATAACATTGACGATGAGTCCTTTTCATTCCATCGGTAATCCAATTCCGATGGCCTTGGTTTTTGCTGCTTCACAATAATTACACCTTAATATTTTGTATATTAATTAACACACCATCAACATTGAAATAAAAGCTAAAATTACATTGTAATGAGTCTTTTGCTGTCTAAGTGTTGTCTTCCAGGGTGTGCTCATCTGCAAATTGATGGCCTTGGTTGCTAGTTGAGGCTCGCGCCCGTCTCACATACGCTAGGCGCGTGTCGCGGTGCCCGTGAGCTATGCTATATATTCGTCGCCACCTGTCCCGTAGTTCTTCGGTAGTCAGCGCTGCTAGCTGGTCATGCGTCTCGTCGATTATTGCCACCAGACGCTCGAACTGCACGAAGATAGACAATGACAACAATCACTCGTAGCTTATAGAATAAGTAGGACAAGGTACATATGTTGTAATGTGCTTACTGTGGCAGGCAAGTACGCATTGCGTAAATCGGCCGTAGCGGATTGGGTTTCAGGATTTTGGACCTTGACATGGGAGATGGACTTAAACCATTGCATATATTCCGGCATGCATTCATCTCCCCTGCTGGCGGCGACACCTGTCCTGGTTACACTGAGCACGTGGGAAGGCCAGTCGTCCCAGAACCGCTTCGTGAAATGGAAGACTCGATGATATCCTCGTGCATTTGCATTGCCGCCCATGTGGGACTGGGTTGGTCGTAGTGGTTCACCAGGGATGCCCTGTCGAATGCCCATTTGTCGAACCACCCTGTCTGGGTGATATGGCTCATAGAACTCCGGGGAGCTCAGTATGCCAAAATAAAAGCTAATATCGTCTCGAGGAAAGGGCCCACCTCGATGATCACGATACGGATCCCACACCACCTGCAATAATGAAATGAACATATATAGGTGTTTAGGAAAAAATGGACATGATTTCGAGGTGGTTGTATGGACACGAACTAGGTATAAGACATATTACCTGGTGTGCGCTCAATCGATCAAGGCACTCGCGATAATTCTTGATGTTATTTTCGGCATCCCCTTGCCTTTTTCCATGCAGCCAACGATAAACACATGGTTGGCCCAAAATGTAGCGCATATTACGCTGCACTGGCACTATAGAAGGGAGGTGGTCGTATATCCAAGCCTAAGGACATAGCAACATCTGAAGTCAGTCAGGCACTTATGTTATAGCTATTGACAATTAGCTCATCAGTATTAAACATAGCATACCTCAGGTAAAGTGAGATATCCACCGATCCCGGATGTTCCCCATCTACTGGCATGTCCAAGCATTCGGTATAGGTATACCAGTGCCGCAGCTCCCCATGCATACTTGTCAACATTCGCAAGATCCAACAGTGCTGGCAAGAACGACATGTGGACCTTGCCGCCTGACTTGTCGCAAAAGAGGGTACACCCCAACAAATAGAGTAGATAAGCCTTGACTGATCTCTCTAAGCCTACCTTCCCAACCTTGCAATTGTATCTCAGCCATGTCATCCGAATTGCATACCCTCCAAACTTCCTCAACTCGACGCTCGCATCTTTTTTGTGCACTCCGAGATGTTCAACCAGCATTTTCGTTGCACACTCCCGACTCAGCTTCTTATCCTCCAACGGTATGCCGGACACAGGAATGTTCAAGATGGCAGCCATGTCGGCCAAGATGATCGTCATCTCACCGCATGGGAAGTGGAAAGTATTTGTCTCCCGGTGCCATCTCTCGACAAATGCTGAGACAACGGCACTGTTGATAGACTGGTAGGAGCATTCCCTCAATTGTCCTAACCCTGTGGCATTAACGGCTTCCATAAATTCAGGCGCGTCATCGTCAAACCAACTTTTGGTCGACGACCCGTGAGCATAAATCTTAAGTGGCTGCCCGCGCTCCTGCATTAGAGCATCACGAGATAGTTAAGGAATTGACGCGCAAAATACTACACAATTAACAATTAAATTAGTTAGCATACCCGTCCTCGCCATATGCCATAAGCAACGTGAGTCTTGAACTCGGTGAGCACAGACGTATCCACGGGCCCTCCGGGAATAGGGCCGCCGTCATCATACTCCGCTGATGCAACTGTCTCCACTGCCTCCACTATGGTATAGGACTCCGCTGGGCCTTTCTTTCTTTTCCGGTGAGACGCCGTCGGGCGCTGGCGCTTCGAACCCAAGGCGGAAGATGAGGAGGCCATGCCGCGGCCACTTGTACAACCAAACCAGTAAATGAATAATTAAGAAGTTCAGATCAAGACTTAAATCGAAGACATGTACTAAATGACATCGGGGGAATGCTACCGATCAGGACTCTATATGGACGTTATGTAACCACCGATGTGCCCAGGACATTTAAACGAAGACAACCATTCAAAGAAAGATACGAAAAGACATCGGTGGATTACTACCGATTCGGACTCTATATAGACGTTATCTAACCACCGACATTTAAACGAAGACAACCATTCAAAGAAAGATACGAACAGACATCGGTGGATTACTACCGATTCGGACTCTATATGGACGTTATATAACCACCGATGTGGGGAAGAAGCCAAATATAGAACCACCCTCTCGGGTGCAAATCCGCAGATTAAACAATCAATGACATTCCACGACGAAAGACATTGTAAAGATTCTTGTAATATAAACATAATTATCGTCGCTTTCATTGTACTTTAGTATTCAAATATCAATTTAGGGCGTGGAATTCATACGTTGATGATGACGGAGAGGAGAGGTTTCTCACGTACCTTTGGCGGAGTCGATGGGGTGGGGGACGGTCACCTTTCTCGTGGGAGAGGGGGTCGTATGTCGAGGAGGACTTCACCGTCGGGAGTAGCGGCCGGTCACCTTTCTCTCCCGATCGTTAGTGTGGCCTTCGTTACGGGGGTCAAATGTGATTTATTGAGTGAGTGGTGAAGTGTCAGTGGGGTTTTATATTTATCGCTTATTCCGCATCGGTGAGTGAGTACCGACCATATAGTCAAAATCGGTAAGCGCGACCATATATAGGCGGAATCGGTAAGAGGTTAGTTATTACACCAGCTCTAACACGTTTACATCGGTGTACAACCACCGATCCCTCCGAGATTAGCTCGGTTGTATACCGCCGATGAACATGAGTTCATTTTACTGGCCGAAGCCTCTATTGGGAATTGCTTCAGCCCTGCACACATATGAGTTGATCAACATTTTCCTGGGCGAAGCCTCTTTTGAGATCAGTCTACATTCACTTTCCCGTAAAAAAACTTCACTCTATATATTCACCCATAACGGATTGAATTACAAGGTAACAGCCGAAATTTTCAATCCAATACTTGAAAACCAAACTTGATTGTCATTGTTTCAAGTCACAGATACATCAACAATACAGGAAATAGCAGGCAACATCCGATTTGAAGAAACTGACAGCACAAAGGGCCGCCGTCGGCATGGCATTTCTTCTTAAAGTAGGAAAAACACCAGATGAAGTCGCAGTTTCCCAGGTGAAGCCACTAGCCCAAACTAGAGCAAACATGGAGTTGGAGTCAATTTGATCGTGGGTTGAGGTGCTCGTGCGACACGTTCATCAGCATTTCATTGTACTTCGTGGGTGAGGAGCTCCTGTCACACGTTCATCTTCCTGCAAAAGATTGCAAAACAGCAATATAGTCAAAATATACTTGCAGAAAAGAACACCAACTGCAATAGAAGAAAAGAACATGATTACATCAGCTTTTCAGGCCCCGCTAGACGAAGAAATTTTTCATAGTAAATTGAATTGCAGCAGCTAACAAGGATGCCGACGTTCCTCTTCAACCCTATACGATGTAAAAATTGATCGACACATCAGTTTGCGGTTAGACGGTCAACAGCAGATCAAGTACATACAAATTATAAAGGAACCACTGAGTCGGACAAGAAGACACACACATTGTCACATCTCGGAGACATCGCCGTCAATTTCAATACTTTCCCTTGTGGCGACGCCGGGGCCCATGATATCCAGGAAATGTTTGATATTCTTCTCGTACGTATCCCAGCCTACAGCAGAATCACGACGATTCTTCTTCCAGCTGCTGGCTATGGGTGGCATGGAACATCCCGGCTGCATGTAGAGCATCACGAAGTGACCACCATTGACAAACCCAACAACGATGATCTTGCGCATAAGGGTCGGATGTGGAGGACTCCTTAGCGGTAAGAAAGTCAGGCATTGCCTTGCTGAAATGTGGAGTAGCACAACATCGTACCGGGAAGCTATAAGCGGACCCATATCTGGCATAGTCATCCACCCATCGGTAGGAGGGAAGTCCTCATAGTAAGCCAACCTAGTTGCGAGCTCTGCAACCCTCATTTCCCCCTCATGATATACATCACAATACTCTTTCCTGAATGCCATCAACTCACAACCAAGTTCCTTCCTTATCTGGACCCAGTTGTCCTCACCGTAGCCCAGCAGCCCAGCAATTGCTCTAAAACCACAGTTACCGTCATGTTTAACATCTTTGACATGCATTATGTATGGCCTCAGCCCTTCTGGAAACTGCGATAGATAATCATTACGGAAAGAAGTAGAAGCTACACAGCCACGAGTCCGAATCACTCTCCCCTTTGGCTTGCTTTCTGGCTTTGCCTTTGTCTTGCTCATCACAGCGGCACTGAGGCCCACAGGACATGCAGTGTTATTTACAGACTGGGAGTTGCTACCATTGCTATCATTGAAGGAGGGGGCATATTCAAAGGCAGATGGGTCACGTCGGGTGGATTTTAGAAGCTTCGTCGCTTTCGCACTCAGGCAACCACGTGTCCGTGTCTTCACCTCTGGCTCTATCAAAGGAGTACATTGTGGTTCTTCTAGCTCCATTAGTTTCCTTAGTAGATGAATCTTCCCACCATTATCCAATGTCGCAAACCTTTTGTCTATGCGTTCAAGGGAACCTTTGCATGAAAGGCTTGGTTCCTCTTTGGGAGGTGTTGGCAATAGATCAAGCTTCCGTCAGTGGCGATATATGCATGACAGCGGTATGGCCCGACCTTCTCGCTTGTATTCAGCAATCTCATGGGCACAGGGCAAGCCATGAGTACGTCGGACTTGACATCCGCACGCAACATCGTCTGGGCCAATAGAATCCGCTCTTACTGACTCCGTGTGCACAATTGTAAGTGCGTCCCTGGAGATTAAGCCCCTCAGCTCCCGGAAAACTGCTGGCTTGAAATTGTGTTGCGCGATATACTTGCTCTTCTCAAAAGAAGCAAGGACCTCTGTGCGCTGAAGCTCGAGTAGGGCATTGATCGTCGCCCAAGAGGAGACAAAACTGCAGTTAGATGTCCTCAGATACCGCTTCAGCTTCGCATGTGCACTCTCGACTCTGTTCGTAGTTTCATTATCGAAGTGCATATAGTGGCGTGTCCAAGCAGTCACAAACAGCTCCTTGTACTTAACCAACCACGAGTCCTTCACATAATCAACAGCAACCCTGTACCCGCAGAAAGATCTCTCCAAGGCTTCGACATTTTGAAAAAACTCATTCTCGGTGGGAGACCAAACAATTAGTTCCCAGCTCACCAAAAAAGATTTCCATTTCACTGATGTCTCGAACAATTTTTTGCAATTTGCTGCTATGTTCTTGTTTATGTGCCACCTGCAAAGCATGTTGTTGGTCATGGGAAACACGGTCCGCACAGCATTCATCAAGCCCAAATCTCTGTCAGTCACAATAACACGAGGCAGCATGCAACCCTCCAACATTGTCTTCAACTTGTCCATGGCCCATGCGAAGGTGCCCTCCTTCTCCGACTCAAGGTACGCAAAAGCGCCTGCAAACGTGAGGCCTGTTCTCAAACGAAGATCATATAAAGGACATGTCAAATGCATTCAACAATGGATTCACACTGAAGCTGCAAAGCGAGTGATTCATAGTTTGCTACCTGTCGATGTCACTCCAACTATCTGCAATAGGGGAAGACGGTACTTGTTGGTTTTGTATGTACAGTCCATAATTAGGACCTCGGGGAAGGCACGCAACAACTCGATGGAATGCGGGTGTGCCCAGAATATACTACGAACAACTGATGTGTCATCGTCACTCGTATGCCACTCCGTGTAACCATAGGCATGTAGTTGTCCCAAGAGTTGTTGCATCTCTGACCTGCCTGCTCTATCGAGAACTCTGTGCTTCCGTCTAGCATTGTACACGTGTCTCATAGTCGAGACATTCAATCCATTCCTCTGCTTCAGAGTGTACAATATCTCCCTGGGCTTTACTAGACTCTTCGACATATCGACCAGGACTTGCTGCTCTTCTTCTGATAATCTCCCTGCGTACGAATGGCCTTCAAGATGAAGGGCGGGTGGGTGGTTATGCACCCCGCATTCCACCCTGACCATCCATTCGTCGTTGCTTGCAAGCTTCACTCCTTGGAGTTGGAAAGGGCAGCCGCATTTCTTTGTGCCACAGGTTTTCCTCCGTTTCGCTTGTGCATTCTCCGGGTTCTTCCTCCACTGTTTTGAGTCCCTATATTCGCCGCTCCTCTCACATGCTAAGGTGAGTCTTGGTTTTCTGCCAAGAGCCCCAGCCTGCGAGTTTTTCACGACTATGACTGACCCATTCTGCCTCCCGACTTCCTGCGTCCATTGGATAAGAGATTGTCGACTGTAGAATATCTGCATGTAGTGAAAAACCCAAGAGTAAGAGTATTATCTACAATTTTTTTGTTGGAGATGAATTGTAGATATGCATACCAAAGTGGTCGTGAAATCAGCCGTATGATCCGTAATAATAGCGGTTCCAACACCACTACCAGCAGTGGACGCATCGTACTGCACAGCAGGTACAACATGTATTAACTAATAGTCAATGATTCAGGTTCTTACAATGCCTATATAGGATGGACTACATTGGATGCACACTTTGTAATTATTTACGCCCTTTCTAGTGTTGCTACTAATTGGGACTAGACGTGATAATTGAGCTCCAGGTTTCGTGCAAGCACAATCTTCCACGATGCGCTGTACTCGCAACCCATGTCAAGTCATGACAGGGGGTAACATAGCAGTTTCGAACCCTTGCTTCTTCCCTGGGTATACGATCGGAAAATAACAAATGAACATGCACACAAAAATAGGTAGATTAGGAAATTATAAACAACATGAACAATAGGAAAATATATGATGCAATCACATATATGCTGATGCCCCCTCCCCATCCCTGTACCCCTTGTCATGTGACGAACAGGGGTAAAATTAGCAGTTTCAATAGCAATGATTTCTCGCACAAACATATCAGTACATGCGCACAAAAATACCGGTGCATGCGCACATTATAAGCAACATCAAACAAGAAAAATATATAACCATTTCGACATAGCTGTTCGGAAGAGGAATCAAATATGCACTGCTCTATTGTAACCAGCTTGAACCTTAATTCTCGTCATGTGAAACAACAAAAAAGGGGAAAACTTGTACCCATCAACAGCAACAAAGCGAGGACTATCTATGTACCTTTGGCGCCGGCATTTCGTGGGACTGGTCGAAGGACCAGTTATCTGAACCCATCTTTCGCCAGATACTGCTCCAGAGGAGATGCGACGTACGAGGGTTTGTGAGGACCAGTGGTGCGGTCGAAGACCACGAGTCTAACGCAATGCAGGCAATAGGAGGAAGTCCACGCAGTGACAGGTGGGGGTGTGAGGTATACGAAGAAATGAAGGAGAGGGAGAAGGAGAGCACATCCCTTTTCGGGCCTCAGGGTACTGCAGAAACAGGACATGGCTAGAGGTAGGATACGGTTTATGCTGGAGAGAGGTATGAGACGGTTAGTAGAAGCTAATCATCTCATTAAGGTTGTTGGATTCTTAAACAGGGGTACTATAGAGATTTAGCTGTGAGGGTATAATGGGTATTAAAAAACAAAATTTGATGCAGTGCACGTATCAAAATCTGTAGTGCATATAAAATTCCCCTATACCATGTCATCATGAAGCTTGAACTCATGACCAGAATACCCCCTAAAAACTATTTAGTTCCACTGGATACACTCATCCTAATAATGTGAAACACTGCATAAAAGGAATTGCTGATGAATTCCAGAGATAAATTATCTCCTACCAAACATGGAAGAATGATAATTATCTATTTCACTCATCAACTTCAGTATAATATACAAGTTCCAGTTCTCAAAACTTTCAGCAATGCGCTGACTTCAATCTGGGCGTGATACCAAGAAGTCAAGATATATATTGGACGAAATGGCTAGGAAAACTGCCTCCAAGGTACCTCTGCGGTAAGAACCATACAAAGCTGGCCTGAACAGTGTTATATCACATGCTACAGGTCATCACTTGGTTTGGATGCCTTTGCAAAGGTGAATCCATCTTCGACATGCAGATGGTATTCATCGTGTCCAGTCAATAAATCATTGTTGGTGTTGTGTTTCATAATGGCCATAAGAGTGGACATCGATGTCGCTGGTGGGACGTTAGCTTCAACGTCTGCATTCTCTTGGTCTTGAGAATGCCGCCTTCTTGAAGGGGTTGCAGACATGCCAGAGTGCCCAGTAGTTTTGAATCGCTGAAGTGGATGCGTGGGGGAAGAAGCAGCACCGGGGCTTCCTATTGGGCTTGTAGTAGGAGACCTGGAAGGGGAGCTATCGGCTCCCTTCCCTTGCTTTTTCTTGACAGCCTGGTGCCATTTCATCAGTGCCTTGGATGTCTGCTCGTCGAAGATGGACCGCTTCATCTGCGACCCCATCTGAAGCAGCAATCAAATCAGAATATGGTGAGGAGGATGCTCTCTTACCCAACCAGCAGGTTCAAATAGTATAAAAGTCTTGTGTACATGATCACGTGGCATCTCACTACCTATTCGAATGCAAGTGCAATGTACTCTAATCACATTTGAGCAGGTTAATAATATAGACAGATGTCAACCATTGCAGCGATAAAGAAGTACCTGGGAAACAAGAGCGTAAAGAGGAAGCGTAATGTAGCTACACAAAAATTGAACTCCCAACCTGCATAAGCTCATATAAAGCAGCCATATGTTAACGCGATTACAGATAGTACCAGCAAGCTCATTTAAGGCGTAGTCAAATCAACTATACAGGCCCTCCATTGTTCAAGCAAAAGATCAAAACTCAAGACAGATTTCTAGAGAAAAATTTAGTAAAGAGCACTATTGAATTCTTTTGTTAACAGATCACTTTGTGGGTTCCCGTGCACATTAAGCTATGGTCATTCTTCAGCTGATTTTGGACTGTGTAATCT
Organism: Narthecium ossifragum; assembly: GCA_963920575.1. NCBI lineage: Eukaryota > Viridiplantae > Streptophyta > Magnoliopsida > Dioscoreales > Nartheciaceae > Narthecium > Narthecium ossifragum. The sequence goes on along the minus strand of OY986964.1, from coordinate 2,337,124 downwards.
TCAATGCTTCATCATTCTTTGATATTTGCTCTCGTGTTCTTAAAGAAGCATAGTTCCAACAACTTAGTTTTACCCCACATCCATACTTGCATTCTTATGGCATATATCGTTTCTCTAGCATCCCAGGCTCGTAAAGTCATCATGAAAAACTAGAAAAGTGCATCTGAATTTACCCACCAAATTAAAATTTATATGTAAAGCAAAATTAAGGGAGGCAGGTAAGTGATTCACATCAAATGAACATCTTCTAATCCTTCAGCTACAAAAGTAAAAAAAGAAAAAAGAAAAAGAGTACCATTAAAGAACAAACTGCTTTTATTTGGGATGAATCAAACAAAAGAGAATGACGTAGATTATGTCATACAGAAAGCAAGCAATTGCTTCAACTATGAGCAGAATTGCAGGTTTAAGCTATTAGATAGAGAAAAAACAACCCCCTAAAAGCATTTTTATTAAGGTATAGTACAGGGACGAGAACTTATATATGCAAAGCTTACCCAAGACAAACTCTAGCAATGATGAGCTCAAAATGGTCATGAAAACAAGAATTCAATCCGAACTCATACTGCCCAAGAAAGAAAAAATTCAAGTTAGCAAACCAGGGAGTTCTTTGGTACTGATGCTAAATCAAAATGACAAAAAACATTAAGAAAGAGAGAAACTCTACCCATATCCAGAGGAAGTATATTATTTGGAATGCATTCTGCACATAAAACGTGAGGAGATTTTTCAACCACTCGCAATGATTTTTAGCAATATTAGCTATTAAAGAATTACTTTTGGTCAGGACGCAGACAGATATTAGGACAGATGCACTGGAAATAAAAGTCTATCGCATAAAAAGCCTAAAAATGGTACGTCTTAATTCACCTTAAAATCCAGTTCCTACAAGGTTTCCATTCTATCCAGTGCATTCTAAACGGTATTTGAAAAGGAAATTCCGATTTGTTTATCATCTCACAGATAAAAGAGCATTAGTTTACCTGAAATAATGTGAAATGGATGAGCGTTAGAACTAGATGAGGACGGCAAAACCAAAAATGGTGGTCGCTAAGTTGCACTAGAGGAGTTCCCTGGATCACTGCGTGTCTTTCTTTAATTTCAAGAGCCATCTTAGTGATGATAGCCTGCAGCTTTGTCCCAACCGCCAAAATAATCTGCATAAACAATCATAGACCAGGTTATATGTTTGCTTTTTCTTTTATCCTGTGCACTATGTTTGCAAGTTATGATTATTGACCAAGGTCCCTTACAATCAAGGGCATGACTGATATCCAGAACAATGTCTGCCACCCTGGTATCATAAAAGCTGTTAGGTACACATCAGGTTCATTGAAGCATTGGGTACTAGAATGAAATGAATACAGACGTAAACACACCTTTCACGTTAAGAAGCAAAAACAGCACAGCAGAAGCCCATAAGAATGGACTGCTCAGCCATAACAAGAAACATTGTTAGCTGTGGACATGATTGAATTCATTGACAATATAACAATAATATGAGAAGAAGACACAGGATACAGATATCAGGATTGTCGTAACTGAGAAATATAGGCAATGCTGATAAGACGGGCCAGATATTTCATGAGGAACTCTTAAAAGATGAGTTTATAGCAAGGATTTAGCTGACATTAGCCAAAACAACACTCTAGGTCTCCAACAACTTCTGAAAAGTATGGTTTAACAAAAAACAAAACCCAGCTGTCTCATAGATTATAACCACAAGTAACAAAGAAGTGATTCGGGTACTTTTGTCATAATGTTTTATATCTACTTGCTTCTTGCATGTGCTTTAAGAATTAGTGCATATGAAGCTAGTTCATCCCATTCAACATTTCGATATTGCATTTTAGCTCTCTATCCATCAGATCCAGAAGTTGCTGTGTGTGCTTGGTGACATCTCTTCGTTAAATTTCGAAAGAATAATAAGGTCAAGGTCAAGATCAAGGTCAAGAATAATAAGGTCAAAGCATGGATATCACAAGTTCATAGGTAATGGTTTTCCTACCGTCCTGTGTACCCTTTTCAGTACACTGGTCAGAATTTAATGGTACGATAAGAAAATGCCTTTAAAATACGAGTGCAAAAAGAAAAAGAAAAGAAATATTCCATTCTACCTGATCCCAACAACTACCTTGAAATCATCCTCTAGTGATCTTTTGATATACTTTTGGAAGTCAAATTTACTTCCAGGAGCTAAATGAGCCTGTGCAACGCAAGAGTCATTGGCACTTAAAAAGACTAACCTATGAGGTTTACATCTTTCTTGGGCAAGGGAACACTCACATTGATGAATCCATGGCGCATGCTTAAGTAATCAGCCTTGCGAACTGATCTAAAAAATTGCCGAAAGAAGCTTACCTGAAAAACGTGAAGGTTACATGCTGTGAGGGCCATAGCACAACATGGTATTCGTAGCATATACAGAGATAAGCATTAGGGACAATATGGTATACGTAACATTTACAGAGATAAAATATGACTTCAAGTAGCCCCAAGCGACACCACGATAACTGTAAATATGCAGTCCTTGTAAAGATTATTAGCTCCGTATTTTACGAGAGCATCTTTCTTGGTTAAGTGAAATAACGAATGATATAGTGGTGCGAAGATCTATCTCAAAATGAAAGTGCTAAAATAGAGATTTACTCACGATGTAAAATGATATGGAGATCCTATTCCAGAAACTTGTATGTTGTCTCACAAAAGATGTTTCATGAGAGAATCTGAATCTTGCAGGATCTGCATGATTTAAATGGACAGGGTCAAGATAGAGAGTATATTGAGAATGATCAGAATGATAAAGATAGCATTTTAAACTCCAATGCCAACCCTCAAAAAAACTATAAGAAGGATCGTACTCTTCACTCTACCCCAGTTAGCCAACTCCACATACTCATGGCAAGATCTTCATGGATTAAGAAGCACTCATCGGTAGCTACTAAGTATTTGCTAACTCACTATAAGCAATATTCACAACTGATATGTTAAAATCACTGTTTACAGCATTTAAGATATGCAAAATAAGAGCTTAGAGCTACATTGTGATGGGATTCTAATTCTGGTAAAAATGTAACTGATAGAGTGCAACAGATAGCTGAAAACTACTTGGTATGAGAAATCTCTAAACTATGGAATAGTTGGCCTGATATGTAGAACATGGCAAACATGATGGTTCCCAGGCATAGCAACTTACCATTAGAGAATTCGTAATCAGAAGATGCAGTTTCCTTTTCCCAATCTTTCCATCCACGGATCTGCATGACAGAGATTTGTTAGAGATTGAACTTTTGTGCGCTACATGTGTTCCTACAACAAAGTGTATGTGCATACTCTAATCTGTACTCACCTTTGCTCTTCCAAGTGCCATTGTAATAGCACTATAAGCTACATGAAAAACTGCCAAGAAAAATATGAATATGTGCAATTGATGTAGTCCATTTAGGGAAACAACTGAGACCTTCCCCTGTTGACGAAAATATATCACCAAGGAAAAAAGTAGAAAACCCTGTAGTCAGAATTAGTGGAAGATACATCCATCAGGCTATAAAAATCCAGGGGCAATATTTGTCAATTACATGCATACAATCAAGCAATCGGCTCTCAATGACCACTTCAAATCCTGTATAAGTTATTAAGTTGATGCAGCTTACCTTCATTTTCATCTAACATGTTGCACTGAGTTAGGAAAAAGTAGGGAATTGTGCAAACAAATGAAACATGCATGGAATCAGAAACCTTATGGCATGTGTCAAAAGTTGATAACGAAATAATAGGATAATTTGTTCTTCAGTGTAGGAATGGGCTATCAGCATTAAATAGAGTTCTTTTGTTCATTTGACAAAACCCTCCTTCTGAAAGGCAAAATAAATCTCATTACACCCTACATGACAGCAAGAAGAATGTGTCCAGAAGCACACCGCATTAGACAATCACTTACTGGTGGACATGAAGAACCACTTGCTTCTGCCGATAGCATCCTGCGCATTGATTTGACACCAACAAATGCATCCAACAATAGTCTCTGATGATGACCTTCTCCCCCACCTGCTTCCACTGTCTCCTCTCCCCCACCTGCTTCGACCGTCTCATGCTTAAGGGCACAAGGCAACATGGTATCTGCAGCTTCCTCCGATATGCAAATTTTAACAATGTAGTTCTGCCCAAATGTCAGCAGCAAGGATATGAAACCAAGAATCATCAACTCTGCAAAGAAGAAGAAGGAAGACAACAGAAAACGAAAGATTTTATATTAGCTGCAGGTTTATTTCCAATCGCACAATCTAATGCATATGCAGATGCTACAAAATACTCTTTCAGACTCTCAAGAGTCCTCAGCAATCCTACAACCTCGATGTTCTAAACTGTTTAGTTATTCCATAATTGTCTGTCTGCAGCATATACATTGCTAAATACAATGTTGGTATTCGAATCGCTCTTTTTACATTTATCAATACAAGCATTTCCCCCTTCCACTAATCAAACTATAATCATATTAAGAACAGAGCTATGTATACAAGGTGATGATTCTCACCAGCTTTAACCTTCTCAAGAGCTTCAAACATGGCTTTCTTGCGTTTTTCTGCAAACCACTGCAATTGACATACATGGGACATTAAATGCATTTTTTCCAACCAAAGAGGGCGTGTGAGAGAAAGAGAGACAACTATCACAACTGAACCTAAAAAACGGAAACTAGGGCGCGTAAATAACCAATATAATAATGCTCTGAGAAGGATAGGATTAAAACAATCTCTACGTCCAAGAGAACAATCCATGGAAAGGGAGAATCTAATCTAAGTCTAAAGACCAGCCAAAGATGAGAACATTTGACCTCAAGCCCTAAAGATCCATTGCAAAACTTGACTACCATGATAGATCGAAACATCTGAGATTCGTATTGACGCTATATAGAATACCCGAAACAACCAAGAAGAATCATGTTTCAGCTCATTTAAACTACAAATAGGGAACCCAGCCAGTGCAAGAAATACACGCCATTCATTTAAAATAGAAAGCACCAATGATCACAATCAAAACTACCACACAAGAACAAGAACTCAAGAACCCATATTGCAGAGCTCAAGAAGAAACACAAAAAGATCGAATCTTTTCAAGGAAACAATCAAAGGTAATTATCAAATGGGTACCTCTCCAATGTGATGAAGGCCCTTCTCCAGCAATATAGATATCAATATAATGACGGCGCATACGGACGCCACCGCCCAGGTGGGCGTCTGGTCGAGCTCTCTGGACGCGCCGCCACCCTCCATCGCCAATGCCCGCCGGAGGATCTCCCAGAAGAACCACCTTAGGATCCAAGATGTGGTTTTTTCTGAGGAAAAATTGAACCTTTTTCTTGGCAACAACGATCCTACCCGTGCTCCTAACGGTCAGGAAACCCGCGGGCGTTAATTTTTAGTATTATGTCAAACGGTCGCGGAACTCCGAGGCGGGACAACGGACGAGTCGTGTCGGAGTTTGGGTCGCACCAAATATGTGCTAAATTAGAACTCAATTGGATTCGTTCCCAATTAATAAGCAATAATATCGTATAATGTTGGTTTCCGGATCAGCTGTTTTGTTCCGTACAGCATACAGCTATTTGAGTCGTTGATGTAAATGCTCGTGGGGCCATGCTCGGAGCCTGACTAGTCCTACTACGCGCCAGCTCAGCATAACGGAAGCTGTATCCTGTGAGATAGGAAAGAGCTGATCGTGTCTCCCCTCGTTTTAGTTTTTAGCCAGGCGTCTCTCGATATTATCGAAGAGATCATACGAAGTCAGCTTAGAGCTCATTTGTACTCAACCTCTCTCTCTCTCTCTCTCTCTCTCTCTAGCTTCGCTTCTCACGCCGTTCAAGAAGCAGGAGACGGCCATGGCGGCCATTGCGAGCTCCGTCGTCCCCGCAGGCGATCTCCGGATCCGATCCCTCTCCGGTGTGCATCTTCTTCTCGCTTAATTAATTGCCTTCTCGTCATATTTATATCGAACTCTAGGGCTTCAATTCTTTGCCGCTTTAGTTTTTGGTCCGGCGGTTTGCTGCTCCAGCGTGTTGAGCCGATTGGCGATGGTTCCGAAGATTTTTTTTTATGATGATTGTCGTTAGAATCGGGTTGAGGCTTGAGCTACTAACGTAGTGTGCTGGTATCTCTTTCATTTTGCTTTAATTATTCTAGAGGGCATTAGCTCTTAAAGTACCACTGAAAATAAGAATTTATCCGCCAAGAGATAATTTAATTGAGCGGTGTATGACAAGTATTTGCTAACCAAGTCTTGATGAATGTGATGGAATGATGGACCTTACCTGCAATAAACAGAATATGGGCTAGGGTTGTATCTGGTGTTAAGGGTAGAAAGTTTTTCTGAATTGAGCGCAAAAAATGTGAATTGAGCTTGCACAAAGATTGGAAGTGCTTGTGCAGAGTCCAGAAGCAAGCAAATTTTGTTGAATTTCTTCATTCAGAGGGTGGATTGGGATCACCTATGATATAGGATACTTCTGCTGGGGCATCCATAAGAAAAATTCGAAGTTTGGATGCCTGTAGTGTTAAAAAAGGCGAGGATAAAGAAAGCACATGTTTATCTAATCAGAATAGGTGGTATATGTTAGAATATGACTAGGAGTTTTGGGGATGAGTTGGGATTTATTTTATGAGAAAATTTGGAAACAACATGCTCATTTCAGGCATTATTTTTTGCCTTGAGACAATCGAGAGTTCAGAGACTATGGCCGAGAACTGTATGGTCTTTCTTTTCATCCTGGATCAATCTGGACAAAGGAATGTGAAATGGCCTTTTCTAACTCAATAAAATTTATATCTGCAAAGCAATTAGTAGGTAAGTTATGGAATATAAATGCATCTAAGTCATGAAGGGATACTATGATGGATTGTGCTTGCGCAGTATAGATTAGAGGATACCCTAATTGAGGAGAGGGCTTATATTCCTGTTGGAGAAAATGAGGGGAGAAAGATTTGTGGCTGTAAAAAGCGGTGAGGAAGGATAGGCAGCTTGCGATGACAACAAAACTGACCCTTTCTAGAGATGACATGTTGAAAAGATTTCTTGAGCCAACATCAAGTACTTGGTATCTAATTCACAATTCATCATTTTTTTCTGAAATAAGTGATACCACCAAATATTAACTTTGTTAGGCAACTTATTTCTTTCTAATTTCTGTTATATGATCTTTCTATTTTATACTACATTCACTGGAACCTGTTGTTCTGTTATGTCAACTCTTATCCTTTATAACCTAGGATTATCAGCCAGGAATTTCTCTGGAAACTCAAGGGCCAGAAGACATGTGTCTGTGCCAATCTAAGATTGTGCTCTTGTTGAATGATGTTCTTTGTTTTTTCTTTTTGTCCTTTTTAGAGACTGTTTTCTTCCCTTTTACGGGGGTTATGTTACCCTCATGGCTGTAACATCCTTTGGATACTCATTTCACCTCATTTTTTCACCATTGCACTATTCTTATGCCAGATGGAAACAGAAGGGAATGCCTTTTAAGCTTGATAGATCTCCCAGATAATAAATAATCAACCTCCTTAATCCTTGTGCCTTTAAGTAAATTGTATCTTACTCTTGTCATTGTTTTGGAAGGTTCACCCCTGAAGATGTCAGAGCAATCTCTTCTAATTTCCTGCCCGGTAAATCTGTCTCTCCGCCCCATCCGCCAGAGAAAGTCAACCTATCAAAGCCCATTGATTGTTCGAGCTGGCCTAAGGTATATGAATCATCAATGGCGTTTAACTTTACCAAGATGCTTTTTTTATATGATTTTTTGTGAAAGGTATATCAGAATGGTTTGTCCTGTATGCTGGGTTCAGCATAATATATTTCTGTGTGCAGCCACATTAAACCTTTTTAGCATATGCTAGATTGTGTGTTTGTATGTTTGTAAACCTTTGTGAACCATCTCCATTCTATCAACAGGAATCAAACTTGTGCTTATTAATTTTGGTGGAAGCACGAGCAACATTGGAGCGAAGGGTGATGGGCGTAGAAATAACATTAAACTGGTTTTCTTGATCAGCTTCATGACTGAAAATTGTCGTTTAGTTCTCGTGGGCCAGAGTTTGGGGGTTGGGGAGAGGGAGGTGGGGTCGGGTGGGGATTGAGGGAGGGATTGGAGAGTGACAGATGAAAGATGACTTTGAGTTTGTTGATCGAAAACCTTTGCATATTCTCTAACTAAAAATTAATATCAATCATTTGCATATGGTTGAGATTTTGCAAGTCCATGACTTTGAGTTATCTATTTCATGTCGCGGTTCCTGCTGCCATAGAATCACTTGCCTTGGATTTTCTTCTTTTCTAATTACTGTAGGCTTTTGCAGCTACAAGAAGTATACCCTCTTCCGTTTCCTGTAAGAGTTTCTGCTTGTACTGTAGGGATGGAGAAAGGGTGAGTAATGCAAGCGTTTTTGTTGGTGGCTTTGTGCTTGGTGGAATAATAGTGGGAGCTCTTGGTTGTATCTATGCTCCTCAGGTACTCTTTCCTTCTCTTTTTGATCATGCTTTCCGCATCCATGTTTGTCCAATAGGTAGTATCAGCTATTTTGTGGGTTTATTATAGTTTGAGTGCTATAACATGAAATGTTTATGAGCATGAGAATGCTGCGTTTTATTCAGAATCTACTCAAGTGTATATATCTTTGTAGGGGCTTGTGAGCAGAAAAACCTAGTTGCTCGTGAGTTAACCTTTAATTTCAGCTGATGTAAGAAGCAGTAGGCAGTTATCTGAGTGCAGGAGATGATAGTTACTATTATCCTTTTTCTGGATTTACTGTTATTTTGGAGAGTAAGGAGGTCATTCAATCAGCTGGACCTGTAGGGATGAGTATGATGTTAAATTGCATTCTGCTGTGACTAGTGGTGGTCGGCGGTATGCTAGAGCAATTTTAAGCCGACAATGCATGATAAGATCTATTTACGTTTAATATGCGGATTTGTATTTTAGGGTTTGGTGGATGTTCTCATTGCAGATCAGCAAAGCACTGGCTGGGGCTGACAGGAAAGATCTGATGAGGAAGTTGCCAAAATTTATATATGATGAGGAAAAGGCTCTGGAGGTAGGAATTGTTTGACCTTTTCGTAAATCTAGATCAAACTGCACCAAAGCAATACAACTTACATGTTCTTCTTGTTTGATTAATCAATGAGTTCTAAAACTTATCTACTGTTTTTTTTATATCTTGGCTAATATATCTTCTTATAGTCTTGTAGCAGTAAACCCAAGTGCTAGCTGTTTTAGTGAAGTAACACCTTACAGAGCCTGGTCTCTGCTGACTGCTCATGCTAGTAACGTGGTGTCACTGCTCACTATATCTCTTTTATCATTGTGATGGAAATTGTTTGCCGGGGAAGGGGGGGGGGGGGGGGGCTGCCTTTTACTACACTCCAGGGCTGGAAGTCTGTTGACTCCTCACAAATCTAGCCCAAGACAAAGTTGGTTTATTTATCATTGTGATGGAAATTATTTTTCTTGTTGGGCTAAGTTTGTTGACTCCTCACAAATGATCCATATGCAGTTTGTTTTTTTGGTGCTTCTGTGCTTCATATATGATTAGTATCGACCATAGGGTTCTAATAATTTGACCATGACAGAGGACACGAAGGATATTGGCAGAGAAGATTGAGCAGCTAAACTCGGCCATCGACGATGTTTCTTCACAGCTTCGAGCAGATGATGCTCCAAATGGAGCTGCTGTGGCATCTGATGAAATCGAAGCGGCAATATGAGCTGAAGCAACATCACTTTAGGGCGCACTGATTCTGCCATATGTGGGTGGGCATGCTTTGCTCTTCGTTTCCTTCCATTTCAAGTAAATAAAATTAACTACTCATAGTGTTTGTCGATGTACCTACTTATCGAGATATCAAAATGAAGAATTATGTGGACATTTGCAAGTTGCAAACTGATCTATTTGCCAATCGGGATGACAATCATACACAAGATGTCTCAAACAGGGTTGTTGTGGGCAATTTTTTTTTTTTTTTTTTTTTTTTTTTTTTTTTTTTGATTAGATGAACCCGAAAGTCTCGAAACCCGCCGACAAAACCCATCACCTTACGACTGTATGGTGTGGTCAAAATTTTAGATTCCAGCTGTATACTGTCAAACTACCTGTATTTGCTAAGCATGTCCTCGTCCAGGAAAATTTCGCTATGTTTTTTTTATTAGCAATACTAACGCAAGAACTTTTCAAGGATTAGGATTGATGATGGTGGTGATCATCCTTATCATCAATTCATCGCCATCATGTCCTCTAAACAATATAGAATAACAATTGGAAGCCATCTTTTTTTTATTATCAAAGATAATGCCGGCAAGAAAAGAGAGCACTACTAACGCAACTGGTCCTCTCACGAGGAACTGCACCTATTAGCCAATGGTTGCTATCAAGTCCGGATCTTCTTTTCTATCCGAAGGTGTTGATGATCCTTTAATCACTGTCACAGGAGTCTCGCCGTGAATGGGAGCCGTCATTTGGGGCAGTTGTATCTGGCCCCGTTCCTATCAATGCCATCTTGGACGATCTAATTAAGTTTTCCATTGGCCATAAAAAAAACTTGATATTTCTGCAACCCGGATGGAAACAATCGGAATCCTTCTTCCTGAAAATTTGGGATGGAGGAGACTATTTTAGCATGGTTTGGCCATTTTAAATCCAATCTATTTGTTTGCTTGGAATGATCCTCCTTTAGGAGGTGTTAACTGAGGAGGCTTTATATCGTGGAATTGATTTGTCCAATTTTATTTGGAATCCTGGGAATGACGTGTGGTCATACGTAGGATTATCGTAGATCACTGTATCCTTATTCACAAGCCTTTTAGGCTCATTTAATCAAAATAAATAAAAAAAAACAAAAAAATTGAGGAGGCTTTATGTTATGGGAGTCTAGCATGAATTATCAGCATAACAAGCATCTCATCACTATTATTTTATCCGTATAATAGTAGATAAATAGAACTATTCATGACTAGTAAGTGCAATAAAAACCAAAATTTGGGTTACTCAGCTTAATGAAAAAAATTTGCATATTAAATTCACTTTAATTTTAATGTTCTAATTTAGAGTCTCATAAGTCACGTTCTAAATTACAAAATTAAAACTAAATAAATTCTGATAATTTTTCGTAAATTCTTATTCCAGAATTGGTTAGCTCCTTATTACATAATTGGCCCCTTTTGGATCAGAATTCCAGTTCACGTTGGTACGTAGGAAGGATCAAATCAAGAAACTTATCCAAATCCAAATGCAGTTCCAATCTATGACATTTTTTATACCAGCCCAACTCCAGTTTTCATACGTTGACACGTAGACCTTCTTCCTATCGCTCTCTCTCGCTCGCTCTCGCTATCGCTCTCGCTCTCTATTAATGGGCAGCGTGTTTGTCTCCGGTCCAACCATTGTATCGCGACCCCTTTCTCATGGCTTTCTCTTCTCCTCCGGCTTTCCAACTCTCGCCTTCCAGCATTGGATCAACCCATTAGCACAACTGCCATCTTCTGCAACTCTTTCATCTGCTAGCAGACCAGCTCTCAGCAGGTAATACCCCTGTCTTGCTTCTTTCATCTTAACATATGTATCTGGGTTTCAAGCTTTGATTTTAATCTCCATTCCTTGTTTTCCCCTTCTTTTTGCTTTTTTTTTTTTTGCTTTTCTTTTCTATCAGATTGTTTTGAATCGTTTGCATGGTTTGTCGATAGTTTTTAAGTTAAGCATCTTTCTAAGATGCCATTTTTGTTACACAAGCATATGCGTGGATATTGAGATTACTTCAGGAATAACTGGGCTTCTCTTCTTATTAGATGGAGTGGAATGTATACCTCTTTACCTATGATCAATGATTAAAAAGGTGACTTTTTTCAGGGATTTTAGTTTCCAGATTGGAAGTTTGTCGGTTTCTTGAGATTTTTCTCTGGATTTTGTGGAACGAACAATAAATTACACTCTTGTAAAAGTAATAGTTGCCCAATTATAGGAGGGCAAACATTTGATTGCATGTGGCTTTCAACTTTTTTTCACACATGGGCTATGTGTTTACTATAGTATTTACTTTAATTTTCACCTTTGTGTGATAAGTTAGAAATATGAGGAGTTCTTCTACTTGCTTGGTAGGAGATGTAATTGAAAGGTTAGCTAGCTAGGGTATGGGAGCTGTTCCCAACAACAAGGTTTCTCTTGAGAGATCCTTACAAGAATGGAAAGATAAGGGAGTATAATCCAATGTTCCTCTGATCATGATATGCAGCAGTTTGAGCTTTGGCATGGAAGGTTGCTATTGATAAATTAATTAGCGTCCCAATCTTCTCGTATTAATTTATGAAGTTGCTTGTCAACAAACACTTGTATTGTTTCAATCCCTTTTCTCAATAAAAAAAAACAGGCTTATGAAATAAGCAATTAGAGATTACGAACTCTAAATCATGTTTCTGCGGAAGATATTGACTAATTAGATTCCGGAAAAAGTATAATAAAAAATAAAAATAAAAACCTAGCAATAAAGATATCATCTAATTTTCAGCTGATGCTGAGGTACTGATGTACCTATACCATCCTTTGTCTGGTATTACTGTAGTATGCTCCTCATGCTGCCGTGGTATGTATAAGGTTTTCTGATAATCTAGTCTGCTATATGGATAAATCACTGATGAAGTACTAACCTTGAACAAAAGTTTCTTTCAAAGATGATTTCTTGCTGGTATCCGATTAAACCTGATTGATATGGTGGTGAGGTTTTGCATTTTTGGAAGCTTGGCAACTTTGTTTTCATCATGACTTTACCTCCATAACAGGGTTTTCTTACTAGATGGATCACATGAAACATCTGAACTCTGCCAGCGAGAGAACTGCAAAACACTCTGTTTGTTAATGAATCAAAATCAGGACATCAGCTTGAATCTGAAGCTACTGAAGAGAGGGGGAAATGGGGTTCTGGACACTCTTTGTTTTGGCATCAATGCCAATTGTGCAGGTCTTGATCATAGGACTTTTGGGGGCATTTCTGGCTACTCGATACTTTAACATCCTCACTGCTAATGCCAGAAGAGACATTAACAAGGTCCGGAAAAAAAGGAAACTTTGATGAGTAGCCTGATTTCATAGACTTTTTGTGCACACTGATTCAAGAAATGGAGATTTTTGCTACAGATTGTGTTCGCTGTGTTCACGCCAGCTCTCATGTTCTCTAGCTTAGCGCAAACAGTCACCTTCGAAGACATCAAATCTTGGTGAGCCTCTTGCATGAAGCTCAAATCCAATGCATCAACTAAATATAGGTCCTTTTGTTCTTGTTGTAAGGTGGTTCATGCCTGTGAATGTTGGGCTTCTAGTCTTCATTGGTGCATTCCTTGGATGGGTGGTGGTGAAGATAGTGAAGCCAGAACGCCATCTTGAGGGCCTTGTAATTGCTGCATGCTCTGCAGGTAACTGATCATCTTTTCCTGTTGGAAATTTAAATCACCTTTTCCATGTACAATTTACTGTATAAATTTACGTCTATAAACATCTCCGGTTGATAAAAATACAGGAAACCTCGGCAATCTTCTGTTAATAATTGTTCCAGCAGTCTGTAACGAGGACGGCAATCCATTCGGGGACTGTGCCATGTGCAGTACCCGCGGCCTCTCCTATGTTTCTTTCTCTATGGCGGTAAATTATGATCAAAACTCTATTCTTCACATACAATTTTCAGCATATAATGGTCTAGAGGAAGAAAGACATCTCTTTTGTAACAATCTTGTCATATTGGCTTGTTCATGCAGCTTGGTGGTTTCTTCATATGGACATACACCTATGGCATCATGAAGAAAGCATGTTCTTTGTGTGCCAAGGTCCAATCAGGTTCTAATGGGGTCTCAGAAACTTGCACTAGGGATTCAGATGCAAGTGGGGAAGGTCACATTGTTAGGCAGGATAGTGAAGAGGTTTACAATGAGCAGGAGGCTGCATTTTTTGCATCAACTAAATCAGTGGAAACATCAGGAAGCCAAATTGTAAGTTCTATTCTCAATGTACCCAAATTTTTGCCAAATCTAGTTTGTGGCACTGATTTGAATGTTAGCATCTAGCTCAATTCCTTCTTGTATGCAGTTCAGGTTTCAACTGCAGAGAACTTGCGAAATCCGGTTGTCTTTATATGTTACTGAGGAACCTCCATGATGGTTTTCTGCAGTTACTTCCCCTGTTATCAGCCAGTGGAAAGCTCAGTGGCACCAATTCACCATTTCTGGAAAAACTAAAAGAAGGTTTGTTCCAGATAGCCGAGCAATTGATGGCCCCGCCGACCGCTGCTGCGGTTTGTCTACCTCTTGAAAAAGTTCAGATTGTGAAACTAAGCACATAGGATGCCACCATCTAAATTTTGCATTTGTTTCAGATCATTGGTCTCATCTTCGGAGTGATACCTTGGCTAAAATCTATAATCATCGGCGAAACAGCCCCTCTTCGAGTTGTACAAGATTCAATCGCCTTGTTAGGGTAAGTAAGGAAATTCCTTTCCCATGTGTATGTAGATCATCAACAAGCTTCATTCTTCATTTTGTATGGCAAGTATTTTTACATTGGCATACTTCTTTGGTTGACAAATGCAGTAATGGAACTATACCTTGCATCACTCTCATTCTAGGAGGCAATCTTATAGAAGGTAATCATCCAATCCCCTTCAAAGTTTTGCAATAAGATTTCTGTGGTAATTCAGAACCGAGTGAAGATTAATTCTAGTTTTCTGAGACATGAGCAGGCTTCCATAAATCGACCGTGAAACCTTCCATAATAATCGGGATCCTATGCGTGAAGTACATAATTCTTCCTATCATCGGCATTGGTGTAGTAAAAGCAGCAGGTGAACTTGGTTTTCTGGCACAAGATCCTCTATACCGTTATGTACTACTGATACAGTTCACAGTTCCTCCAGCAATGAACATAGGTAAACGTAACACAATCCCTCCCTGCTCCACTCTTCTCTACTTTTGCAAACTAAATAGATTGTTTGTAACTTGGAGATGAAATGGGGATGCAGGAACCATGGCTCAACTGTTCAACATGGGCCAGCAGGAGTGTTCTGTTATCCTCCTATGGAACTACTTGGTTGCAGCTTTATCACTGACATTCTGGTCGACCATCTTTATGTGGATATTATCTTAGTTCACACAATTATCTTAGGAACATCAGAGTCACATAGAAGAAAAGACGAATACAAAACTTCGCTACTTGTAAGCAATAGAAGAAAGTTCTTAGGAAATAGCAAAGTCTCTTGGGGGCATACCAATACCATACCAACCCAAATTTTTTCTTCTTGTCATCTTTTATAATTTGTCATGTATTAATTTGTTATTTGCCGAGCTGTGCGTGTTTTCAACAAAAGAAACTTTCCCCATTAGAGCAACTAACATTCTTTACCTAGCCTTTTGGCTCAATTTTAGCAAAAAAAAAAACTAACATTCTTTTTTTTTTTACTTCCCCCCGCCCCCTTTACATTTATCCCTACAACCCTTTAGCTAAGTGGTTAGTAGTAGCATTATTAACATGTTCCCTATCCCATTCTCATTCCCTATATCTAGGGAATATGATTATAATTTGTCATCCAACAGATTTCCTATCCCTATAGTCATTCCCTATCTCATTCCCTAAAACCAATTGTTCCCTATATTTAGGGAACCAAAACCCATTCCCTAAATCTTAAAATAGTATTATTCTGGCATAAATAATATGATTAGTGATTCGGATTATATATATGTGTCTATAATATATTAATATTAATATATATAATACCATATATTATATATATAATACCATATATTATATATATAATACCATATATTATATATATAGTATTGTGTGTATATATATACACATACATATATATATATATATATATATATATTATATATTATATATAGTACTAGGTGGTGGGCCCGTGCCACCTGGCACGGCTAACTGCCCGCCCCCAATATCTCTATAATAACTTACACATCAACCCACTATCCTTTCTTTTTTTTATTTAATGACAATTTTATGACACGTGTATGCCACGTGTATGTCATGTGTGTATAAGTTTATGACTCAGATTATGAGTCATAAGGGATAACTATCATCGGATCTTATAAGATAGATAAGGATGTATATTTAAAACTAACTTAGGGAATTATGATAACAATATACAAAGTTAACTTAGGAAAATATACATGTAAATAAATTAATAGAAGGGAAACGATTGTAACCGTTATTGCTCCTTATAAGGTTGACTAGTACTCACCTGTGCCCCTGGCACAGTTTTTAGTTATTGTTAATATAAAATTTTAACAAACTCCCTGTTAATATAAAATTTTAACAAACTCCCTGTAGTTTGTCTGGTTAGACGGTTGTGTTGACCCGTAGGTGGTCCAGGGTTCGAAGGTTGGTCATAGCTTTTTGTTCACTGCCACCATAAAGGTTTATATAAAACAAACTTAGAGAATATGTATAAGGAAACTTAGAGGGCGTTTGGTTGCTTGCATCAGTTGATGCAGTGCATCAGTTGATGCAGTGCATCAGTTGATGCAGTGCATCAGTTGATGCAGTGCATCAGTTGATGCAGTATTAGCATCACCTGTTTGTTTGGTTGCTTGTATCAACTAATGCAGTATTAGCTCATTTTCTGTTTGGTTGGTATGTATTGCATCAGTTGATACAGCTGTTTTATATCATTTTTTTTCTTTAGCTGTTTTTTATTTAGCTATATTTTTTCTTTGACTATATTTATTAAATTATTGAGCACGTGCTAACTTAATAATTTCTTAATTATTAAAGTAAAAAAGATCAAGCAGGTGTGAGTATTAACCTAAAATCGTCTTAGCAAACTCTTAACTACAAAGTATCAACCAAATCTTGAACGACAGTGTCCAATTCTTTACTTATCTTCCGGGCTTAATTCGTTTATGATAATTTTTTTAATAAAAATCAACAAAAATACAAGCAAAAATAATATATTCATGTAAAGTTTTTTTCCCACGAATTTTCGGATTTTCTGGTTGGGTTTTCAGATTTTTCAGAATTCATATATTGATTTTTCGGATTTATTCAAGGTTTTATTAATTTCGAAAATAATATTTTAATTCATATAGTGTAAAGTTTTTTTCCCACGAATTTTCGGATATTCTGGTTGGGTTTTCAGATTTTTCGGAATTCATATATTGATTTTTCAGATTTATTCAATGTTTTATTAATTCCGAAAATAATATTTTAATTCATATAGTGTAAAGTTTTTTTTCCACGAATTTTCGAATTTTCTAGTTGGGTTTTCAGATTTTTCGGAATTCATATATTGATTTTTCGGATTTATTCAAAGATTTATTAATTCCGAAAATAATATTTTAATTTATATAGTGATGCATCAGCTGATGCTGCATCAGCAGAAACAGCCATTTTGACTACATCTGCTGATGCAGCATCTGAGCCTCTTTTTGCATCAGCTGATGCATTGACCAACCAAACACAAGTTTGTATCAAAAGGCTGCATCAACTGATGCATGTATCAGCTAATACATGCAACCAAACAGCCCCTTAGGGGATATGAATTAATACATGTTAACAGTTATTGCTCCTTATAAGGTTGATTATGTTTGTATATATATACATATATATATATAAGTATTATATATATATCTCTAATATAATATATATATAAGTATTATATATATCTCTAATATAATATATATATAATATATATACTATATATAAATAATATATATATATATATATATATATATATATATATATATATATTGAAAGTCATTAAAAAATGATTGAAATTTTAAATTTTTAAATTTTTAAATGATATATGGAATCAATATAAGAAATCTGTTGATTGAACAAGTCAAAAAGTAATTTCTTATATTAGTAAATAACATAAAATCACTTTAAAGCAGAGATAGAAAAGTTGCTGAATGCTCTCCGTGGTGGTAAAAGAAACTAATAGAAAGGAACCTATTTTTTCCATTTGTGTACTTGTGTGTGAGAATGGAAGTGGCATTTGGTCTATTATGCACATAGGATGCTGTTGTGACAAAATTATTACGCTCGTTTATAAGTCCTTCCATGCACATAGGATGCTGTCGTGACCAAATTAACTTAAATATCTAAAAACCTAGAGGCGCTTCCCTGTCGATTACAGTGTAAAGCTTTCTTCTGATGGCTAAAGCATGAACCCTTTCTTTTTTCTTTTCTTTTTTTTTCTGACAAGGATGGGCTAAAGCAGGCTAAAACAATATGATAATACAGCAGAACAAATGTAACACGGACTAACGAAGGGTAAGCTCAAGTTTTGGCCGGTTGGGCTGAGGTTCCACCACCTCCATGTGTATCTTAACAGTCTGCAAGACACCATAACTGATGGATGTGCCGGGCTTTGTCACTCTCTGATGTGCCTCGTCCACCGCCCATTCGCTTCCTTTGTCTCCTCTTGGCACCAGGTATACCGGACCTTCTATGCCAAACCTGCACAAGATACATGATCAAATGCATTATCTCTGTTCGTGTTCGCTGCGAATACATGTGCATCTTTGTTTCATCAGGATGTAATTTCTAGAAGAAACAGATTTTAGTATCATGCAATAAAACAATGAAATTCTAGATAATGGACATGCATGTTATTTTTCTTCTTGTCAATATACGGAATCTAATCTTTGTTGGCACCTAATTATACACGAATATGTTTCTGCACACAAGAAAGTAAAAGGGAAGAAACCATACTGGGGAACAAAGACTATGAACCCATTCGATCTGATCTTCACTATCCTAGCTTCCGTGTCCGTGGGCCTGCAATGACAAATGCAGCTTATGTTCTCCAAGAACTAAAATAATGGGTGAAAAATAGACTTCCAATGAGTAATTTTACTAACCGCTTCTTAAAATAGATTAGTGTGTGGAGTTCAACAGAAGCTCGGCTTGCCATTTGGGCATTTCGATGCCGAAAATTTAAATCTGCATAAGCATAGGTGCATCAGCAAACACACGAACAAAAAGGACCACTATGCACTGGGAAGGCAGTGCCTTACTGTCTGCAATGCTTGTAAGCTGCGGTCTGTCTTGAAAAACCGGTGGGAGCTTGGATATTCCAAGAGCAGCAGCCAGTAATCTATGCACAATGACATCTGGCAAGAAAAAGCTCTCAATTGTTGGATGAAATCCCAGCTTCTCAAAGAAGCTGAAAAACTACATAAAAACCTTGTTTATGTATTGACCAGTGAGTTCATAATAATTTCTGGGACTAAGTGGGCATTTGACATAATTATACACTAATCAATACATGGCAAAAAAAATCATGTATCGAAGTGGATATTTTTCACAAGAAAAATATATCTCAAAGCATTGAACCCTTTAATGCATGCCATCAATGGGCACCATTCACCTCATTGGACCCCTTAATCAGAGTAAAATGCCAAACTGCGCAGCTAATGGCCCCTAATAAGTTTGGCCGCAAAGGCCATATACAAGTACAGAACATAAATTCTGAATATGTGATCAGCAACACTATACGGAGAAAGCAAGCAGGCTAACCTAACCTGCATATCTGCGTATAGGGGAAGTGAAATGAGTATAGAGTGGCGCTGCAAGTCCATAGTGGTAAAACTCAGACTGGCTTAGATCTCCACTACAGAAGTAAACTGCCTATATACAGCAAAAAGAGAAGTCAGCTGCCAATAGTTAAAAGACGCGAAATGGTAACTCTTTTAACTCTCTAAAAGCCAGTCACCTGAGTCATGCACCTTGTTGCCATAATCCTGATCAACTTATTGAAGTAGGGATCATCACCCTGCAGAATATTTTGCATTAGAAGCCCCAGGAAAAATACAGTGTGAACAAAGCAACTACACAATGCCCCGTCTAATGCACTAATCAAACAAATTAAATAAAGATATCCTTACAACTGCTTTATCAAGTGAATCAGCTAATGCTTTTGATGAAGAAACATCCAAATCAAGGCCAACAGCAGCAGCTGTTCGCAGCAAAGGTTCAAGCATTTCTTTCGTTGGGCTTGGATGACGCCTGATTCATTTCAAATGTTCATCAAAATACCGTCAGTACATATACACATTTCTTCTTTTTCTTCTAAAGATCTCTCTAGTTCGCCAAATAGAGTTCTAGATAGCCAAAACGGAGCCAGAGATGCAGCTGATTTTCTCTATCAGCAATATTCAGCAACTGAGCTAAAGAGTAAACTATAACTGAGGAGCACTAAGATCAAGAGAAGCTTCACACAACCAGAAGTGAACTTTGAGGTCCTATACTGTTCATGTGGGTTAAGCCCATCCAATAACTGGATATGGAGATTTAGAGATTAAAACATGAGCAGTTCTTAGGCATATTTAAATTTTCAGTTCTTGACACAAGCAGAAAGCAAAATCACATGAAAGTGTGGATTTCAAAAATGAAAGCAAATGCCATAAGTGTACCTTAATAAAGAGCAGAAAGGAAAATGGTCTAAGATTTTTCCTCCTACAGAAACATTAGCAGCCAGCATAAACTCCTCAATCATTTGATTTGCCTCACGAATTTGGTACATACCTACAGAAATAGGACAAAAACAACAGTGAGAAATACAGAGATGATATAGCGGGCAGTCTATGATGCAAGTGATATCAGACGCACCAATGTCGAGAGGATCATGAGTTTCAGTATCAATCTGAAATTTGACTTCTGCTGAAGCAAGAGTGAGAGCTCCTCTTTCAACACGCCTGAGTCTCATAGTCTATAAAACATAAAGGTACCTCAAACAAAGTCCACAAAATAATAAAGATAATTCTTGATCCAAACTATTTTAGAGTAAAAATGAAGCAACAATATGGACAAAGGAAAGTAGCATTAACCTGACCTTTGCTAATGAATTCAAATTTCGCAGGTCAGTTGTTAGTGGATCCATCAAGCGGCTGCAAGCAATTGAGACCAAATGAGTTCCTAAAACTTAAATGAGAGAACATGAAAACTCTTAAACATAAGACTTTCCACTTCAAAAATAAAGAACTAATGGAAACAAAACCAATCATCCAAATTAATCCCATCTGCTCAGAGAAACACGGATTTTGGGTATCTCATATAGAAGACAATGCATTGCTTATTAAAAGTATCATTAGCTTGTGCTGCTGTGATATACATTCCAAATACACCTGTACCACATCTAACATAATACGAATTCCCCCGTTAGGAAATTCAAAAACCCCAAAAAACAAAAACTGACATGGTTCTATAAAGGATAGGTTACAAATGACCTAAACCGAACAAGTCAGATAAAGCACCTATCATCCATCCTTGCTTGTGCTTCCACATAAGACAATGCAGCACAGGATTTGATAGCACTCTTTGTGTATCTTGTAGAAATGATCTCTGCTTCCAGGGTCATTTCCTGTCATATATAGACATGTGAAAAGATGAAATTATACAATGTCTCAATACAGTAGAAATGCAGAAAGCTCTTAGCCCTAGCAAGCTAAAGCTCAAGCTGATAAGAGAAGAGTCTCCAAATAAACCCAGAAAAGATATAGAACTATTGATGATAAAAAAAAGAACTCAAGGCAAATTCAATTTTAAAGCTCCAATTTGTTGGAAGAAGAACAAGAATGACAAAAGAAACTCATAACCAGAATACCAAATTCACTTATATTTAACAAATTATACCACACAATTGATATAATATTCTGCTGACGACAGTGGTAAGCTCACGGGCATACATGTATCCCTTAGTTGCATGGAATCCGAAAAGTAGCTTTCAGAGAAACTGTGAAATGCTTGCTGTCATTCAAAAGCGCTAAGAATACATACCCAGATGACAGAAAAGGCCAGCCTCTCGATGTCAGACCGGAGAGAACATATGTCTACAAGAAACAATATCAAAGACAAGGAATGCTCTCAGAATACAATATTTTATGAAACAAAGGCATACTTTGTTACCCTGTATATATATGAATATATCAGTTAAAAGAGTGGTCACCTTCAGTTAAAGGTTTCGGAAGCATGTCAATCCTTCTCTCGACAAGATAGACAGATGTACCCCTTTGCGAAGCCTCCTCATCTAGAGGAGTACCAGGAAGCACAAAATTTGTCACATCAGCAATATCTTTGAACTCATGTTAAGGACATACAACTTCAAGTCTTCAAGAAGCCTAGGGCAAATACGAGAAGAGAATATACAAGAGAAATGGTAAATGAACGATGCACCACCAATTCATACTATTTGCACCCCCAACTCCCCCAATCCACCAAAACACATAAACAAGAATGTAGAATCTCTACAGACAACTCGCTGAAACAGTACAAAAGTCGAGAAATTTCAAAAAAGTGGTGAACCATCGTATCAGCTAAGTACAAGCTGGAGATAGTGGACTCGAATGTGGGCTGTTTGGTAAGTATCGTGCAGGTAATTTTCCGACACGATCAAGAAGAGCAAATGGGTTTCACCTGAAACCCCACAAATCCCTTTTTTCCTTCATGTTCTACACCTTTTAGAACTAAGTGTTATCGATGGCTCTATATTTGCGTATACAAGAAGGACAAAAGCCCCTATCTAACCCTATGTGTCCTCCTTTCTTCCTCCTCTCTTTCCGACGCCTACCTCTCAGTCTCACCTCCTCCATGCCGTTCACACAAAGGGTTCATGTTCTACACTTTTTAGAACTAAGTGTTCTCGATGGCTCTATATTTGCGTATACAAGAAGAAGGACAAAAGCCCCTACCTGACCCTATATGTCCTCCTTTCTTCCTCCTCTCTTTCCAACGCCTACCTCTCAGTCTCAGCTCCTCCATGCCGTTCACACAAAGGGCATGCTGACACTCAACATAGCCCGTGTTGGAAGCACTTGAATCGTTGACACCATCTAAGATTCACCAAGAAAGCAACAAGGCGTTTTATCCTACCCAAATTCAATATCAATCGAAGCTGCATTTAACAGGGCATTTTACTAACAAAAGCATATTTCTAAAGGGTTATTTGCATATACCCCCCTGAAAAGGGTTTATTTTACGTATACCCCCCTAAAAAAACAAAATTTGCATCAGCAACCTTGAAAATCTTGATTATTTGCATATAGCCCCTCGGGTTAATTGGAAATGGAATATTCGGTGCGCAAGCTAACGGAGGCTAACAGTGGAAGCTGAAATTACAAATATACCCTTACCCCTACCCCTATATATGCTTACTTCTCCCTCCTCCGACCCGACGATTGTTAGGGCAAGGGCTTCAAATCCTCTGATGACATATCTCCTCATCCTCCGGCGACCTAGCTATTTCCTCATCGGCAGCAAACTTCTCCCAATTTCTCTCTATTTCTCTTGATTTCTGTCAATTTCCATTCTCTATAGATCGATTTCCTCGTCAATTTAACCATGAAGAAGTCTCCATCTTCTTCCTCCACCTTAGATTCGCACAATACACCCTATATGACTTGTCATTGACATGAGTCCTGCTCCATCTGGCAATCCAATCGCACCAACAACAAAGGCAAAAAGATATGGGCAGTTCTAGATATAAGGTATTAATCTCATTGTTTTTTTTTTTACATTTCGAAAGGTTGAACTCCACTCCATCTTTTACCCTAGTCTTATTTTCTCAAAGCATGGATGATGCTAGTTGCCATCCAAGCCCATGCAGTAGCTCTAAAAACCCTTGCCCCAATAATCGTCGGGTCGGAGGAGGGAGAAGGAAGCATACATAGGGGTAGGGGTAAGGGTATTTTAGTAATTTCAGCTTCCACCGTTAGCCTCCGTTAGCTTGCGCACCGAATATTCCATTCCCAATTAACCCGAGGGGCTATATGCAAATAATCAAGATTTTCAGGGTTTTTGATGCAAATTTTGTTTTTTTAAGGGAGTATACGTAAAATAAACCTTTTTCAGGGGGTATATGCAAATAACCCATTTCTAAATTATAATAATCATATTGAGCAAGTATTGCAGCTAGGCAGTAAGCAGAGATAATTGAGGATACGAACTCCCACTTCAAAATTTCCATTTGGAAGAGGTGTGCAATGCAATGCGTCATCAATATCCTTGCAACCTGAAACAATTAAAGAAACCGAATAAATTAACGAAGCTTTTCTATGGTAAGAGGAGAAAAAGCAAAAAGAGACCAATGACTATCATAGCACTCATAAGCTACTTGCCTGGTGGATCCACACTGAAGACCCTCAAATGTCGCAAATCTTCTCTATTAGGACTAGCTAGATCGTCAGAAGACAATGTCCAGGGCAAAGGTGGCAAGCAAGCAAGAACTTGTGCAGTAAAAGGCCTTGAATTAATATCGTTTTCGATCAACAAAACCTGTCCATGCATAAATCCCAGTGACTCAGTACAATATAACTGAATTTCTTTAGTATACTGCTCTCATCATCCACATGATCTGTGAGAGTGACGTGACCCTTATTTGGAGTAAACAATTGTGGAAACTACAAAGGGACTGATATGTACAGATTCTTCCAAACAATATTCAATATGGACCAACCTCGCTCTCAGTGTCTCTATCACCAATTTCTCCTATCGTTCGTACATAGTGACCAGATGGATATCGAGATAAATGATCCCATGAATCAACAGCAACAATAATTCTTTTGTCCAGAAGATTCCCAAGCTGTCTAGTTTGAATCCGAATTTTAGGAATTCTGCGATCTTTGGAGACAAATAAAGCATGGGCAGTGCCACCATTACCTGCAGGCATAGGCATTGGCTCCAAAGACCCACAATAACTGCGTGAAATCATGAAGAAGGTGAACAGTGATGAAAACATATCGACACAAGAACTATGAAGGACGACATGTCTCAATACTCTGCTTTTTGGTAGCATTAAAATCGACCTGAGTCTACCATTTCCTGGCAGTTTGGTGGATGAAAAACGCATATTCAGTAAAAGCAAGCTTACCACATTTAACTAAACCAAAAGGCATATAAAGAATGAGGAAGCTTGCCACATCTCACTCAACCAAGAAAAATAAGTACTAACCAATTTCAAACCAAAGCAAGAAAAGATAAGACATTGGTGAAATCGTGACCACTAATGGCTTGGAGACAGATTTTGACATTTAACAAGAGACAATTCTTGCATACGTACATTCTAAACACTAAAAACATGAGACGATGAAACGAGAAATCATGAAGGATCAAAAGGAGCAAAACATAGCCAACACGCTGCAAATACTTCCTATGCAGATACTGCCTACGCACTTTAGTACTAACATCCCATAGTTTCATCGTCAGCATCATCATCACACATGATTTAGTTGGTCAAGGAGACTAATTGGAGTTGAGCATCCAGACAAATTTCGCTGACATGTAATATTAGGAAAGGAAGAAAAAAAGCACGCTATCATTCAGAAGCAGGTTATTTCCCTGGAAGACTTACGAGTGCCAATTACGCTTTATAATGCCAATAACCCGACCAGATGGAAGACCAGAAACAGGTTCCACAGCTACAGCAGAGGCTTGTGATAGATTTTTACTCCTGGCAGCATCGTCAGCACTACCAGGAACCAAGTGCACATCTTCCTCCTCATCTT
Source organism: Narthecium ossifragum (assembly GCA_963920575.1). Classification (NCBI taxonomy): domain Eukaryota; kingdom Viridiplantae; phylum Streptophyta; class Magnoliopsida; order Dioscoreales; family Nartheciaceae; genus Narthecium; species Narthecium ossifragum. The sequence goes on along the minus strand of OY986964.1, from coordinate 2,311,590 downwards.
CCTCTGAGACAAGGTGGCAAAATAAGCACAGAGTCAACATGACCAAAATCCTCAAATTTGGAAACTCAAGATTACCATCGTCAGCAATGATCAAGGACTTCCCTTCATGCCACTGATCCCTAGGGAGGACCTCCACAGCTACTATATCGCCATCAAATGCCCTATTCATGTTAGTCCTACCATAGATTACTATTTCATCACCAATACTCTCACTGCCGACATATGCCTCGAACGAATTGTAGCGGTTGACTCGAAGCTTTCCCTGATGGTAAATTCCACGAAGCAGACCAGTGGTGACCTCTGACATAGGCTTGTGCTGCATTGTAGAAGAAAAAATTACGTCGCAACAAAACTTTTTCTTCAGCACAACAAAAACAGAACATGCTGCAGCCAAGAAATATCTTCGAGACTAATCTACCTCAGTCGAATATCTTTCATTGGGTGGTCAGCATACCTCACTATATAGAACTTTCCTCTTTGATGGTCTCAGATCTTCAGCTCCTTCCATAGCTACATATTCAGAATTTGGCAGAGCAACCAAGTCGAGCAGATCGGTCTGCCCTAATGATCTAACATACGACTCAACTGAAAATAGATGTATCCTGGATAAGCTACCTTGGGCATGCCACACTCTTCACAAAGTCAATGCACAAGGATAAAACCTGGCAAGCACCTGTCTCTGCAGAAAGGCCCTCCTCAACAGCTTTTCTCTTGTTCTCCTTGTCATTTGTGATAAGTAAGACACGAGTGCTGCCGCCCAAGTGACTTTGGTACCAATGCGCAGCCACCCGAATTGCTGAATCAACACTATAATGTTAACAACCAAACAAGACCAATCTCTTATAATTTAGCAATCTAGCTTTAAGGGCCTTAGTAAAGATAAGTTGTGCTCATGGCATTGAAAAATAATCATGAAAACAACCCCTATAAGAACTCACTAAACAAACAAAGAGGATGGACTTAAATAGAATCAAGGAAGGTAAAGACCAAAAAAGATACCTAAACTAGGATATATAGTATATCTCACCAGTTTTTACCAGATTACCTATTTAATTTAGAAAAAATCAATAGTTACAATGATGACCTACATGGTGCAGTTATAGACCTACATCCTACATGGTGCTTCTATAGACCTATATCAAGTTGTGTTAAAAAGTAACTGAATGCAGTGAAGCTGTTTTTCTCAATAACATGAACTAAAAGTGGAAGAGGTGGTGGCTAGAATAAAATATTCTTCTTTTGAATAATAAAAGATAGACCCACACTTAGTACCAGTCCCAGTCAATAAGTTATAGTTTCCTTCATAAAAAAACAAACCGTCATCGAACTATAAATAAATGACTGATTCAAACTCCTCCACAAAGTAAAGGACAATAAAACAAATGGTGATCCATATAAACTTAACAACCTAGGGAAAGATTTAGTCAAATGCCATGCCAATTAGGCAAAGTTTCTCTTATCTACAACTATATGTATGGGATCATACCCATATGATATTTCATTCCATATAATTTCTTGTTCAGCATATACAATTTCCTTCATTGCCTGCACTAAAACCTAAAATAGAACAAACTATCAACTCTAGTTCAGGATATGACAGGAAAAAGAAATAAAGATTCCGGTGAGAGATGGAGCTTATTCTCCTCGTATTAGTTTGAGTACTTCAGCCCCCCATTTAAGTGCTCCTAGCAGTCTAGTTAACCAGAAATCATTGTTCTTCTCTCAAAAATAGAACTTTGTAAGTATACCTCTGTCATTCCGATCGTTTGGGCTTTCCCCAACCATTTCCTTAATATAAGTATCCCTGGTTAACACAAAGTGACAGAAGATAACATTTAAACAAGTAAGACAATGTTAACAAGGATTAAAGCTACTGATGTAAGCAATCAAATGTTGTAAATTTCCATAAACCATGCGAAAAAAATACCCTCAATAGCTGGTAAGATGTATACAAAGAACTAAAACTACAATTATTATTTGGGACCAGACATATTGTGTTCTGCTTTCTAGTTGATATTACAGGAATTGAACCACCATGTTATTCAAGAAGCCAAGTTCATCTAGCAGCAAATAGATAACGTCAATAAATCTACCACAGGTCTTTCATGAATCAATGAACTAGAGAAACCCATCTAACTCTAAATTGAGATGACTGGAAGTGTCATAGAAGGCAAGAATCCAAATATGCTCACTCAGATGAAGAGATTTGAGTTGACCCATTAAGCTTCTCTCACTTGAATGATCCAACTAGTTAATTATCAAATCAAGAAAATCCATCAAAGTCTTACTTGGAACAAGAACGAACTCCATTTACCCATCAAAATATTTCTCTTCAAATGATCAGAAATTTTAAATATCAGAAGGAATCAATCATAATCCTTACTGCACAAAAGAAAAAAGGAACCCACTAAAACCCTCAACATTGTCACGGGAAATGACAAAACGCCCACAAAAACCCAGTCAACCCATCAGAACCCTTCCTCGACACACGAAGAAGAGAGAAAAGCAAATAACGTAACAGAGACAGTTCAAAAAATTGCACCCTAACATGACGTCATCTTACTTATGGTACTCGTTGGAGAATACAAAGAACTTCCTCAAAGAATCCGTGCACAGGGCTTTGACTCTATTATAAACCGACAAATCCTTGTTCCTGACCTCCTCCAACACCACTGATAGCACCACAACATCATTGATCGCCGGATTCTCGAGCAAATCAATCTAAAAACAAGCCAAGAACCACAAACACCATCACAAACTCATAAAATCAGCGACAAAGAACCACTTCGAGGGTTTAAGAAGACAAGCAAGACCTGGTGGAGGACGACGTTAGTGTCAACCACGAGGATGGTGGAGGCGGTGGCACTGAGGCGGGCGGATGTGGTGTCGCAGGTACTACAAGCTGGCGAGCCGCAGTAGATGTCGTCCCGGAGGTAGTGCTCCCGCACGACCTAAAAGGGATTTAAATTAAGGACAGGGGATCGCATAGAGAGAAACAAAAAGGAGGAGAGCTAGGGTTAGGGTTTTGGAGGGACCTTGATGACTTTGCCTTGCCTCGTCTTCTTGACGAAGGACTTGCTCTGCAACATCTTCGCGAGTGAGGAACGAACGAGGAGAGAGAGGAAAGAGGGGTTCGAAACGACCGTTTGCCACTATTTACATGGAGGCGGCGACTTAGCCTAGTTATCTTGCCAAGCTGGCACTCGTGGGGTCCACGCGGGCCCGCCTAGATTGCCAACGGGTAGCGCCAGCTCAGCAGCAGCGCTGTTTCACAGCTATCCATCCATTAGACTACCGTAAGGGAAGGTGGGGGTCAAGGACAATAGGTTCAGAGAAAATAGAATTAATGGACGAGGATAGGAAAAAATAGAGAGAATAAGATTAGTATAATAATGATAATTCCGAAATCATAATTTTAATATTTAGATAAAAAATGAGGTTAATGGAGATAAAGTGGGGTTATCCCCTTAACCCCGTACCAAACGAGGCATAACGGATCAAATGGGAAACCTGGATTCGGATCTACGTGACGCCCAACCCAAACTCAGCTTCAAGATAATTGATGACAGCATGCTCATTTTTTTCTTAAATTTTTTCTTTCCTATTTTATGTTCTTTTAGGGAGACAGACATAAGCAGGTCTCTACAAGCAGCAGTTTTCCTGGCATGGAAGTTCTTTTTAAGACTGAAGCTGTTTGAACTTAATCCATATCACATAAGCTCACAGAATTATCCAAAAAAATCTCAAGAAACCATGTACAATGTCTCAGAATAATTTTTGTGATATATCAAAACAGAGGATCTGAGTTCGAACATGGGTAATGTCATGTACTAGAAGAAGAAGAAAAAAAAAACCGGTTTTCGTTGTCTAAGCCACAAAACATTGCAAAAAAGGGGAGGTGAGACATGTGTGGTGCAGCTGAGACTTAGAGCAACACAATCCTCTTATCCCCACATCATGCGTTTTGGCACCACACACCTGCCTTGTCATGTGTGTACTTAAACAAGTACCATAGAAGAAAAATCTGTTCCTGGTTGCAGCAATGGGTAGCCATGCAGCTCTTGCTTCCTCTAGGATCCCATCAAGCACAAGGATCCACTCCAAGGCCACCCACACCAGCCACACCCACCCCTCTTCATGCTTCTCCAAGGTAACATAAACCAAACCTTTTATCAGTTCTTCATCACACGCTGAGGGTTGTTCTTCTTTACCAAAATCAGTTGTTTACCTGTGTTGCTATGAAATATTCATCAAATGATCGAGAAAATATTCATGCAGAAGCTGGATTTAGCGGAGTTCTCCGGCCTTCGGTTCAGCACAAGCGCTACCTTTGCGACGCAGAAAGAAGCATCCTTCTCCGATGCATTGTCTGCACAGTTGGCTACCAAGGTTAGAATTGGATACTTACTTTTGCGTGTTCATTTTCAAAACTACAGTAGCTCAAAAAATAGCTCTTAGTAACGAAAAAAAAATATAGAGAAAAACATATATTTTGTCAATTTTCACATCTCTATTAGGAAACATTACTAGGATCCTACAAAGTTTTGGGATGTCGAACTGCTCATCAAGTGAAGTGTCAATCATTTAAGGTGAGGAATTCAGTAAATTTCAGTGTCCCAGAAACGAGATTGAAAGACCCGTAGCTACTTGTACTAAAAAGCAAGTAAGTGTGATCCCCCCTAGACAATAAAATATGCACGACTATGAAGGCTTGATATATGATACCTCTGTACAAAATTTCCATTATCTTTCCTTTGATGATACTTGTTTTGGCAGTCCATTCTAAGATTCAGAACCACTTGGGAATTTTGTTCTGAAGGACAATAATCTCATGCACAATACCTTGCCTGATTGGCTGTACTGCAAATAGTATTTGATTCATAATGTGCCATTTGGAATTCATCATGTACCAGAGTGTGGTAGCTAGACCTGTCAGAGGGGAGACAGTTGCGAAGCTTAAGGTGGCTATCAATGGCTTTGGGCGAATTGGCCGGAACTTCCTCCGGTGCTGGCACGGCCGCAAGAATTCCCCTCTTGATGTTATTGTGGTCAACGACAGCGGCGGTGTTAAGATGGTAAGCCAAACTCTTTCACTTTCAGTTCCTTCATCACACATCTGTAACATTTAAATTCTGTTCCTCCAAACCAAAAGCTTCAATCATAAGAATTCCAAATCAATGAGCAAGTTCTGCTTTTGTAGGCTTCGCACCTTCTGAAATACGATTCGATGCTCGGGACCTTCAAGGCAGATGTGAAGATTGTGGACAATGAGACAATCAGTGTCGATGGCAAGCCGATCAAGGTCGTCTCCAACAGGGATCCTCTGCAGTTACCATGGGCCGAGCTAGGCATCGATATAGTTATCGAGGTATCTGACAAAAAAATTTAGCTCTCTTTCGCCATCACAACTAAATGAATCAAGGAAGCTAAGAAAATACCTGTTTTCCTATTGTTTCACCAAAGGGAACTGGAGTGTTTGTGGATGGCCCTGGTGCTGGAAAGCACATACAAGCTGGTGCGAAGAAGGTTATCATCACAGCACCGGCCAAAGGCGCCGATATCCCAACCTATGTCGTTGGGGTGAATGAAGGAGACTACGATCATGAGGTGGCGAATATTGTGAGGTTGGCTTTCCTACAAACAATTTATCCAGTCATCTTTTTCATTGCATCTTTACATTCTCATATAAACTGAACTCTTGAATTCTTTGGTCATTCAGCAATGCATCTTGCACAACAAACTGTTTAGCACCCTTTGTGAAGGTCATGGATGAGGAGTTTGGTGAGCACTGTCTTACTTGTATTTTCTGCCGAAGCCAATTTATTACTGAACTTTGATGTTTGTTTTCTGCAGAGATTGTCAAGGGAACAATGACAACTACTCACTCATACACAGGGGATCAGGTATGAAAAGCTGAAGGCGAATGAAAATTTAACAAACTTACTGTTATACAGATCAAAATTTCCCAAGGATCGAAGGAACTAACGTCTAATGAATCGGCACATTCATGCATAACTATTGTTGCAACAGAGACTGTTAGATGCATCTCACCGTGACTTGAGGAGAGCAAGAGCTGCTGCACTGAACATAGTCCCAACAAGCACCGGAGCTGCCAAGGCTGTGTCACTTGTGCTGCCACAACTCAAGGGAAAGCTCAATGGCATTGCTCTTCGTGTGCCCACACCTAATGTCTCGGTTGTGGACCTGGTGGTGAACGTCGCGAAGAAGGGAATGACAGCCGAAGATGTCAATGCTGCATTCAGAAAGGCGGCCGACGGCCCTCTGAAGGGGATCCTCGCAGTTTGTGATGTGCCATTGGTCTCGGTCGACTTCAGGTGCACTGATGTCTCCTCCACTATTGACTCCTCCCTCACCATGGTCATGGGAGATGATATGGTGAAGGTGGTGGCCTGGTATGACAATGAGTGGGGATACAGGTAACAATCATTGCCGATGAATTAACTCCTTTCTCAATAGAAGATTGCCTTGTCTTCCTCCTCTCAATTTGCCTTAATGCTCTTCTCTTGTAGCCAACGTGTGGTGGATTTGGCACATCTCATAGCAAGCAAGTGGCCAGGAATGCCAATACAAGGGAGCGGTGATCCGCTGGAAGACTTCTGCCAGACAAACCCAGAGACAGAGGAATGCAAAGTTTATGAAGCATGATTTCTGATGTTCTAATCCTCATGTCAATATTTGTAACTTTTACATGGAAGAAAGAGGGAAATGGCACTCAAATAATTATGTAAGTTTGAACAAAGCACCTGATGAATGGGCAACAATTTTTCCACGGACATGGTGAACCTGCAATCCTTTAGTTTTGATATGCTACTGATGCTAAAGCTCCACCTTGCAACAATGCTTTGTGTTTCTAGCAATTGACTTGCTATAATTCTGTGACGTAATCAAATACAGAGATAATAGTGGCAGAGGAAGAACATTATGCTGCACTTAAGATGATGATGCCGAGGAACTAATTATAACTTTAATGGAATGTGCAGAAACTATATTTGCAAGAGGAGGATCAAAATCTAACAAAAAACCTAGAATGAGCATCGCGCGGTTTAGAAGAAAACCATCCATGCTGACATGCTTTTTTATTTTTTTAGAACACCGCCATGTCAGCAAATCACATAATCAACTTTGAAACATCCAGTAGTAACTGTCTACCAAAATGCTTAAGTTACAACATGCTTTACAAAAATAGCTCACCGAACACAATCATTAAATTGCAGGTTCTTCGCAAAGAGACAAATGGAACTAGTTTCCATTCATCACCAGTAGTTATTCCAAAACAATTGTTCCCATGGGGCTAAAATGAAACCCAGATTTCCCATCAAATCTGAGCAAGTCTTCTATCGACAGCCCAGTTTTTCTTCTTCACTTTGGATGCACGAAAAATCCTGAAAGCTTCATAAAAAACTGACTGGAGGACCCAGATATAAGCAGCTAATCCCTAAGCCAGGCAGCTAGAAGAAAAGGAAGTTGTTGGTGTGTGTGGCAGGCTCCAAAACTTAGCTTTGTAAGAGTAACTGAGAAAGCATGATGCAGGAGATCTGCGATTACAGAAGCCCAGGATTAATATTTGTATGAGTAAACTGTTGTCTCAAGCTTCTATGCAAAAGTGAAACTGATTTAACATGATGTAAAAGACTATTTTTTGCAAGCAAAATAGGTAAGCAAATACCCAGGAATAGTTGCAAAAGTGTACCATTATCATGATTGATAATTTCAACAAGTTTAATCCACACCCACCAAATTAATAAATACAAGGATATATGAGCATGTAGTAGGGGGCAAATGATTGTTGGGCAATAAAACAATTGGCCTCTGCCATGACATCAAACAAATTTGTTTCCTTGTACGACATTTTTCTTCATAATACTTAAGAGAAGTTATATGTTGCAATCAAGTGCCATAACGTAACCACCTTTCTCAGATAACTAGAGACCTTCGAAACTCTAAGGAAAACTTAGGGCGTGCAACCCAATGTCAAGCACACAACACGTGAGACTAATTGATTCATTAGGTATGGAAGAGTAAGCCTATGAGGCGGATTTCAACTGACAATAGACAAGGGGTAGGCATCACTCCAACAATATCAGTTATGCACTTCAGGAGCAAGACAAAAATCTGTAAAGTAAGGCCAATGACCATGTTCGACACAATTTCAATTGCTTCAGAGTAGGCAAACAGGGAATAGAGTCAAGGAAGAAGTTGTTCATGTAATAGACCAATATACGAGCTTTTGTTTGTACTGAGTTCACGGCAGGACAAATCGACCAAGAAAACTCATGACATACTAACTTATGTTCACCACATGCTTTGAGACATAGTAACACTTTAAGGTGGTTGGTATATGAACATGAAGATGTAGAAAAACTCAAGCAATCATGTTTTCAGCAAGTTAGTGAGCAACCATGATTTAGGAATGAGATTCCAGTTTCCAATTTGCAGCATCCAAGCAACCAGCAGTGTCTTAATTTTAAGAGCTGTGATCAGTTAGCAACAGGTCACGATCTTCATTAGCACATTAATGAGCACAACAAGTATCCATATAATATGACAAATAACGCGATCCTAAGCACGTTTCTTTGCTAGGATATCAGCCAAATATCATACCAACAAAACAGAGAAAACAAAAGGAATAAAAAAAACAAATTGGTACACTAAATTTCAAGGCAAAATGCTACCTTTTAATCACTACTGCTGCTGATAACCCTCGCTCCGACCCTATCAAGCGTGGTGACTGTGGCATTAGCCTTCAGTTTCCCTTCCGTCAAGAAAGCCTCCACCATTCTCTCCCCAATCTCCCTCCCCTTTTCCTCCGCATCAATCACTGCCACCGCGGTCGGCCCGGACCCACTAATCGTGCATCCAAACGCCCCCGCCTCAAGCGCCGCCTTCTTCACTGCCACCATCCCTGGTATCCAGGGAGCCCTCGTTGGTTCCACGATCCCGTCAGATGACATCGCCGACCCCAAGACCCTCACATCCCCCTTCAAAACCGATGCCACCAGCGCTGCCGCCTGGCTTGAATTACAGACGTGGTCCTTCATTTTTATATTTGTCGGCAGCTCTTTGCGCATCCTCTTGGTGGGCGCTTCGAATTGGGGACTCACGAGCACAAAGATCAAATCTTTATCCTCAGGGAACTCCAATTGTATGATCTCGAACGGGTCGTAGCTGCGGATGAGGACGAACCCTCCGAGTATAGCGGGAGCGATGTTGTCAGCGTGGTACCCGCTCACCTGCTTCTCTGACTCTAGACCAGCGAGAACGAGGTCGGCGGGAGGGAGTGGAGAGCCGAAGAGGGCGTTGACCGCAGTGGCTGCGGCGGCCGCGCTGGCTGCACTGGAGCCGAGTCCGCTACCCAAAGGTAGCCCCTTCTTTAGGTGAAGCGAGAGGCCAACCGATCGGACCCCGAGCATGCGCATGGCCGCAATGCCGGCGATCCCAGCGCAGTTGAATAGAGGGTCGAGGGATAGCTTGCTGGAGGGGTAGGAGGACGTTATGGAGGAGATAGAGAGGCGGCCGGGGGCAACGGAGGGGTCGACGGAGAGGGTGACAACGTCACCGACGCCGTCAACGGCGCATCCGAGGAAGTCGAAGCCAGGGCCAAGGTTAGCGACGGTGGCGGGGGCGAAGGTAGTGACGGAGGTGAACACCGGGGAGGGATCGGAGACTAGGGTTGTGGATACTACGCTTTCGGTTTGGGATAAGGATAAGCATGAGATTCTTGGAAGACGGCAGTGGCGATCGCCGTGGCGATGGGTGGAAATCTTCGCCGGCGAGAGGAGAAAGGCTGCCGCTGCCGCCGCCGCCGCCGCCATTGTTGGTGAGTTCGAGGAGATGCAGAGATCGGTTCAGGGTTTAATCATCGTTTATATAGTAGATTCGAAGTCACTCTCTTAGATGGTCGGGTCAATTCGAAACCCGGTCAGATCTAAATCCGGACCTGATCCGACTCTATAAGATATAGGGATCAAACTTGATTGGACTTGCATTTAATAAAAGAGACGTGACAAAATGCACACCTACCAGCCCTCTTGCCACGTCAGCCGATGTGGGCCCCACTGGTTAATGAATAGGGATAGGAAAAACTTGATGATGATAGGTGAAATGATTATAAAATAATAATGATTACTTTTGAGCTAGAATGGAGATAACCTTTATCAGTACACCTCAACTGCCTGACGATCACGTATCCATATCAGATACTATTTTTGAGCAACATGGGTAGGATCCCCCTTATCCTCGTACCAACTCATACCAAACATGGGCTTATATTCTTATTTTCCTTCATAGTCAGTAGTTAATCATGTGATTTTTAATAGGACTTTAAAAGAAAAACAAGTTTCATGCTTCTTATACGATTTAATATCAATAATATGCTGATTTCTTACCTACTTTGGCCTCATTTTTGTTAGCTACTGCTCTTTTATAGGTTTCATGGTAATTTATCAAGCAATTAAATTGGCTTACAGACCTGGCTGCGTCTGGAGATCAGAAAAATTCAGCAGTCCCAAAACATTCAGCAAAGATATCTCATTCAGATGATGTTCTTGATTTGAACAGAAATTTCTAAGAAAGTACTTGTATTGATGTTAGCATCCATTGTAAATCACTCTGTGGTGTTATAGCTTAAAAGCACTAGTACATTCTCCTCTATAAGACTACACATATCTGAAGAAATTGAGAGCAGAGATTAGAAACTTGGCACATTGCCAGCTAGCTTTCGATATCAGCGGTGCCGTTGGTTGTTTCATTCACTTTCTGGCGCTTCTTCTTGGCCTCTTCTTCCATCTGGTCGACATATGAGAAAAACCTCCGGATGCTGCCGCCTCCAGAGCTTAAACTTCCTCGACCAGGAGTCTCAGGTTCCTGCCCAGAGAAGTGACGGATGAACTGCCGAAGCATGATGATGAAGTATATGAGGAGAGCCAGGAAGCAGGCGATTCCGCAGATGAGAAATAACCCCCAGAAATTACTCAGATTGAGTCGGTTTGAATCAATCTCATTAGAATCTGATGCGCAAAAAGTATTCGACAGCCACTTGTCATGGATCCTTTGGAGATCACCATTCTCTGAGAGGCTCAGAATTGCCGTTGACATGTCAATAGCCAAGGGGGAGTCTCGCGGAAATGCCTACAATGAAAATTTGGCATCAGAATATTTCAGTAAGGAAGAGATGATTTTTATTTTTTTCTCCAAGAACTTTTTTCCCTATTTAAGTTATTCGAATTCATATGCGGTTCACGAAATACTATCTTGCTTTCTTGAACACATACAAGAGTTCCACTGACAGTAATGAAATAGAGAGGAAGAAGCTTATGGTTTCAGGATTGTCTACAGAGGAGAAGCTTCAATCTCAAAATATTTCTTTTTAAAATTTTAAGCATACAGATCTCTTATCTAACAGTCAGGACTGAAAAAGGCTCGAGGCTTAAAAGAAGTCGAAAAATACTCACAAATCCCCAGCCGCTTTTAGTGAAATCCGAACCAACAATTGAGAATTGGCAGTTGGTGGATAGGAACAGTTCGACATAGGGGCGTTCATCTACCACAGCAGAAACGCCACCATTATTGGGACCAAGCTCAAGTGCTCTAGCATATTCTGCTGGCGAACCAAGAGCCTTAAGCCTTGACTTAGAAATGCGAAGTTCCTCGGACAGATAATACTCGGCAAATGAGCCTATTTGGAACCCAATAGGATCATTGCTGGCAATCAAACTGTCAATTCCTTTGATAGGAGACGACAGTTGTTGCACTGTCAGGATTGAAGTCAGGCTTGCTGTATAGCTAGACTGAATAATTAGAACAACAAAAAGCCATATTATCAGCACAGCACGCCCCATAGTACTCACAGTGTCCTCTCCTGAACAACAAAAAAGAAAAGGGGCAGAAGCTTTAGCAAAGTAATGAACCTCCTTCCTCTGGCTGTAAAAAACTAGAATCTTTGATACATGTCTACTCACTGTGGGCGAAGAAAAAAGTTGAAAAGCTGAACCTGCAAGGAAGAAACATAGAATGTTATAGGTGGTTTGAGTAACATGGAAATAGTTAAGATTGTATCATGTGACAAGTACTCATTATGATTCAGAAGACTACAATCGTGGTATGCAATAAACACTCCAGCAAATAAATGTTCAAGATAAATGCAGGCATCATTCTATAAAACCACTACAAAATAACATGTTTCCGAGGAACAAAATCAGCTCTGTATGCCACTCTAAGCCAGTTACCTTGCAGGTATAAGCAGTATGCTCCCCTATACAGAAAGAAGCAATATTTCTAAACATTTGTTCCTTGGACAATCTGATGTTCTAAGTAATAGAGTTCTTTCTTGTCATTGAAATCTGCAAAAACTCTAGCTTATTATTTTATCACACTGTCTTTAAGATATATCATGACTAGTCACTTATAAACCTACATAAAAGAAACTAATATGCATGTTGAAGTCAATGTTCTAATGTGCATAAACAAACGGATGGAAAATCTGAAACAATAAGTTACACTGACTGGTAATTTACTATGATTACATTAAAGGAGTCTTTTCTTGTCTCTACTCCTTAAGTTCATTTACTCGGTTACTGAAGACATGCTAAAACGTGGTAATCAATCGAGGACGCTGTCAAAACTTCCACTGTAACCTTACCAGAGGACGGTAACTAGCTGTTTCTTCGGTGGGCCACGAAACTCAATGTTGAATCTATGCTCAAGAATCCAAATTACTGCTCCTACAAAAAGCAAGAACAACCCTGTAACACACCACATCTCCACAGTAAATGGTTGCAGGAATGCCCACGCATGTGAGCTACGCCTTTTAACAGGGGTCACTACTACAAGCCCAGACTCAATGTACGGTTGTGTAAAATCAACAATTTTAGTCCGGTTCGTCACAATGGCAATGTCACCTACAGCAGCATCGAAATCCTACATGGAAAAAAGAGGAAAAATAAGCAAACAACCAAGGTTAGCAAAGAAAACTTTCTAGACCTACCCATAGGATCATAGCATACGCAAACTCACTTTTGATGCAACCATCTGTACAAGCTCCGTGTAACTTGGGTTCTGACGACCATTGCCAAATGGTATGAACCGATGGGGAACAGCATAGGGCAGCAAGTTGACAGCAGCGTCAAAAACATCTATACAGTAGCCTGTCACTATATCGGAGCCTGGTGACTTCGAGACAAATGCACGGTAGCTAGCCCTGTTAGGCACTCCAATCCTCAACTCTTTCCCATTATTAGGAAAAACCCATCCCCTGGGTTTCGTAACTGTATCCCCAGGCCAAATGGGGTCGTAAAGTCTTTGAGTAACACTAGAGCGATTTGGTGGCATTGAGTAGAGCATATCGGGAGATACAACTGATAATCCAGAATAATTGGACCAGAATCCAATCATTCGTAGCCCAGTTCCAACAACATTGATGATATCATACGCCGGATGAATGAGATTGCCATAAGAATCAAATCTGACTCGCCCAGTTAGCCCCACAAAATCTGTTTTCCTAATCTCATCCAGCAGAAGATTTCCTCCATCAAACACACTCATTGCTTCGAGGTGAAGACCTCCTCCCGTCAGGTCACGAAGATTAGGATCCTCAGAAAACGAAATTATGCCACCGTCATTAAAAAAGGCATCTATTGCCTTAGCCAGCATCCACACAGTATCATACGCATAAAAAGCATAAGAATTGAGGTGAAAACTCCCACTACTTTCTTTCTTGGTTAAATTGCTCCAATTGGAGATGAAATAGCTCTTTCCTTTTGAATTTGCAGTGTGCTGACGCAATGTAAGAACTCCTTGTAATGTGCTCATCGTAGCTGAATCTAGAGGTGCTAAAGAATCTAGAACAGCAGAAAGCCAATCTGTTGCTATCCATACATAACCATCTGTCATCATCTGAAGAAATTGCGCCACAGAGAAAATTAAGCGGCCTGCATTTGGATTCGCATGCACGACTATAACACGGGATTCCATCTGAGCAACATTAAATAACAAATCCATGACATCATTCCTATTAGCAGTCGGTGACAATGCGGCCTTATAAGAGATCTTACGGTGCCTCTCTTCGAGTTTATCACCTAATGCTGCCAACCCATTTCTTCCATAATCATCATCTAAGTAGATGGCAATTACCTGACTCCACTGGAAATAATCAATCATTTCGGCTATAGCAGCCATTTGGAACAGATCGCTCTGGGTGGTTCGGACAAAGAAGGGAAACTGAAGAGAAGAAAGTGCAGGGTCAGTGGCGGCGAATGAAAGCAGGGGCACATGGAGCTCATTAGCGACATATGAAACGACATGAGCGATCTCAGAGGACTGGGGGCCGATGATTGCAACAACATCGACCTCCATAAACTGCAAAGCTGTAGAAGATACTAAATTTCAGAACAAAAGTATTCAGCGCCTATGAATTGGTTTGTATCCTAGTTCTGAAAAGACTCAGTCATGTCATGGCAAAGATTTGGGTGGCATAATACCTTTCATAATGCTGATGAAGCCACTGCCATTGGTGTTCTGCATATGAAGAACCAGCTTCGTGCCTCGGAGAACACTGGGATCGGAGTTAACATCCTCCACCGCAGCATCGATTGCAACCTTCGCAACCCTTCCAACGGAAGAGTTAAACGCCAAAACGGCTCCAATGTTGACAACAGCCGGCCTTGAAGTCGCATTCAGACAGCTTCCACTCGATAAAATGCCAAAATAGAGAGCAAGGAGAAAAAGGAGTTTCATTGTGGGAATTCCCGTAAATTGAAGAACAACCCACTTCTCCAGCTAAAAAAAAAAACAAGCAAAACCAAGACGCAGGAGAACTACAAGATCACAGGGGCAATCATCGGTGTATGTGAAAAAATAAAAATTGAGATTTTCCAGGAGTTCAAGCAAATAAATACAGCTGGTTCAAAGATTAAAACTTGAGAAAAGAGAACTTCAGATAGTGACACACACCAATGCACTCAAAACCCAATCTATTGCACCCCACCCACAAAGGAACCACAAAAGTGTAAAACCCCCCCCCAGTAAGCCCTAAGAAGGCAAAATCATTCCAATCTTACAATAGGGTGCAAATCAAGCATGCCCATCTCTGTTTCTCACCTATCCAAAAGGGAAATGCTTCAAACAAAGAAGCCCGAGTCTACAAGAACCCTACCACCTTACCACATACCAATGTCCCAAAGAAATTTGAGGATGAACAGAGCATGCCTTTCACATTACCCCTGCTAGTGAGGAACTTTTAAGGTGGAAGACCAACTACTACTACATGATCAAAGAGGAGGTAATGACGTTGGAGAAGTGGAAGCAGTGATGCTCTCATGGTATAGTGGTCTTGGTTGTAGGGGTATAAGAGGAGACTCTGTGGGAGCAAAACAGCAGAGTACATAGCAGCGTATGGGGGCGAATCTAATGGTCGGAAGGAAGGTATTTTTAGAGGATAAAAAAAAAAAAGAGGGGACGCATAGCTTGCTTTATCGGGTGCTCCGCTCTGAAAAAAATTGGATTCGGAGACATGTCACCTTACGGCTTTGGGATATATTCACGTGCCAGCGCTAATTTATATACATTCTGATGCGGCTTGTGCATTACATTACATCTTGGTGTATATAATATACATGTTCGTATCGATTTTTTTATATAGTTCATCGATAGGCTAGATTAATGAATTAGTAGTCAACTCAATCAATTAAATTATTCATCTAATTCATCTAATTCATCTAATTCATCGATAATATCTCATTATCGATGGACTCTATAACCAATCAGTATAATTCAATCGGTAGGGTTCATTGATCTGAACATCGATAGACCACTATCAATGAACTAAATAGAAAAATTAGTAGTTGACTACCGATGAACTAGATAGAAAAATTAGTAGTTGACTACCGATCATGTGACATGTCTGTTAACTTTATTCACTTGTGTCCACTTGGCGTATGAACGTGGCAGTTCATGCTGATGTCACGCGTGTGGTAAATCTCAACCGTTGATTTTCATTCGACGGTACATATAAGTCTTGGTTTATATACCGACTATAGGGTAGTAGGTTCGATGAGCCACATCAGCAAGAGGCAAAAGCGAATGAGAAAGAGCCACGTCAGTAACGTGACGAAGAACGGGGACACGAAATAATTACCCGAGCATTAGGCAGGGGGCATTAGCTATTGATTAGTGTCGTCGTTTCATCCGACGCAAGCGCGGTGTGAAGAGCCGCAAAGGATGGGTGGTGGGTCCGGTCGAACACGTGTCGTCGTCGCACTGGCCTCTGTCCTCCTCCACCTCCTCTCCGCCTTCTTCTGTGGCATCGCCGCCAATCCCCAATCCCAGGTCAAGCTACCAATCGTTTAAGAACCCTACCCTAATGCTCTATTACCTCGTCTCGTAGATCTTGCCCTGACTCTTAATTGATCCGCAGGCGAGTTGCAGCAAGACGTGCGTCGCGGAGAATTGCAATTGTGAGTGGAATCGATCGATTAGAACCCTAAGAATCGTGCATTTCCATGCGATTCGTCTAATCTATCCATTTTCTTGGAAATATTCTTGATTGTTTCCTGCAAAAAATTGCAGCTTTCGGAATCCGATATGGGAAGTATTGCGGTGTTGGATGGACGGGATGCCCCGGGGAGAAGCCCTGCGACGATCTCGATGCGTGCTGCAAAGACCATGACCAATGCGTCATGGACAAAGGTATACTCTCTCTCTCTCCCTCTTTATCTCTCTGTCATCATATCTGAGCTTTCTAGGATTACTATTCTGTGTTGTGATAATCAACAAATCATGCGTTCAATCATGAATCTTCGCCAACCGATTTAAACATAGAAGACATCATGAAATAGGAGCAGCAAAAGCATGAATAAATGCTCTTCTCTATATGAAGTTTGAACATTGCCATAATCGTTGAGTCTTGATTCTTTTGGGAGTTGAGGGAGGTCTCATTGCATGATTCATGTCCAAAAGAAAAGGAGTTTGATTGTCTGAAGTTATGAACATTGCTATAATTCTGAATCCCGTATTAGGTCTCATTGCATGACTTATGTCCAAAAACTAAAAATAAGTAGTTGGGATGTCATTTGATGGCATGATTGCTCGGGGACTCGTCTTGTGTGTATTGTTACATGTACTGGATTTAAGAGGATGCTTTCATCCTGTTTTGCAGCTTCTTTTACAAATTAAAGATCGGCTCATCATCAAATACATTTATGTTAGATCCAATTATTTTTTTACGGTTGTATCTTGTTTATCATCTATTGATGATATGCTGTGGGATTTTTTAGGGAGATATATGATATTGTGAGGACATGTAAGCTTTATAGCCATTTTGATTAAGCTTGAGACATGACTAAATAGTGATCAGAAAAGAGGGCAGTGTCTTGTGCTCAAAATCTTACTGTTAGCAGCATTTCTATTGCATCTCTTTCCAAAAGAGCAGTAATAAGGGCGATTCTCTGACTGAACTAAGGTTAAGACAACTTGGCACTCTCTTGGAACATTTATGAGCATAAAAATGAATGCATCATGCACCACCAATAGCATTGCCTAGTCCTTGAAGCCAGGACATAGAAAACTTGCCCCTTTTCTTCTCCTGCTCTTCCGTGTGTAGGCATACATCAGGCCTAAGCCTAAAAGGTTTACTTCCATCTATGAATTGATGGCGCATGCCACAGTGTATGCGGGCAGATGTGTGGAAATGATTCAATGTATTATTAGCCTAACATACATTTTTTTATTTGATTTCATGTGACACTCTTGACACCTTTCAGCTCCAAAGGTGTCTAGGATACAAGTAAAACACTTTACACATGTGGAATTAAAGCAACTGATTTTGCCGAGGCTGATGCAAAATGCTGATATTCTTGAAACTTTGCAGGGCTTATGAGCATCAAATGTCATGAGAAGTTCAAAAGGTGCATTAAGAAGGTAAAGAAATCAGGGAAGACTGGTTTCTCAAAGGAATGTCCTTACGAGACAGCCATGCCGACGATGATACAAGGGATGGATATGGCTATCTTGTTTAGCGAAATCGGTACCCAAAAGACGGAGTTGTAACTAAAGATGCTTCAGAGACTGCATATGCGGCTATGCCGACTTATGGATGGAATTGTTATACCACAAATTGTTCTCTGCTGACCAGCTTCATTTCACCTCAAATGCTGGATAATGATCTGAACATCACTCGCCGAGTTCGGGTCATTTTTTTAGTGATGTTCAGATCATATGAATCTTTCAATTCTTTTGAGCATTTTTATACACTGGAGCAAAATCATTTTTGTAGTGATTATTATCAACTATTCATTGTACTTTTACTCATTGGTGGTAAAGATGATTCAGTTGTAATGCCTCTCAGGTTGCTTCACATTGTTGATTCTTCTACATGGTTAACAACATTTTATTTTCCTCTAGTTTAGCAAGTTAGTCATTTTACATCTAATATTTTAGAACGTGACAAAATAGATTTGAAGTTTTCAATTAGGCATATTTGAACCCAGGAGGGTGACATGTTAGTTTAGGTAACGACGTTCATATCATCTCCAGCACTATCCTTTCCGATCCGTTGTCTCCGAAGATCCAACCAATTGGATTGACTTTTCATAGCCTTGTGATCTCTTTTGTACCATCACCGTCTTTCGATGATCTCGTTTCACCATCGGTCGAGTTTCGACGCGTTCTCAGCCATCCAAATCAGCTCCGGCGCTGTCCCTTCCAAAACTGCCGTCTCTGACAACGAATCCGGCGATCCAAACCATTGAATTGACTCCCCATAAACTTGCTATCTCTCCTGTCTCTTTTACCATTGTCGTCCTCCGATGACCTCATTTCACTGTCGATCAAGATTCGACGCGTTCTCAGCCATCCAAATCACCTCCGACGCCGTCCCTTTCAAAACTATCGTCTAAATCACCTCCGACAACGAATCCGGTGATCCAAAACCCCGGAACCTTTCGATCTCTCATGTACCGTCGTCATCCTCTGGTGACCTCGTCTCGTTGATGATTGAGCTTCAAATCACTCTCAACCGTCCAGTTCACCGTCACTCGGATTAACGCCGCCCCGCCTGATTTCAAATCGACTTAATGTCTATTTTATCATGTTTTAAAATATTAAGCGTAAAATGACGAGTTTTCAAACCAGACTGGTGTAAAGTCTTATTAACCCATCTTCTATATCCATAGAACTTCAATTCCCTTGTGACGCGTATGTTTCATATTTTTCACGTTGGAACGTATGGCCAATGGAAATGCGCCACGTACGGCCAAATCCTTCACAGGTCAACGATACGCGTCCCTGCTGAGGGACCCACCAGCACGTGCTTAATTCCCACGGTGCAGATCACCCCCCGACAACGGATCCATCTGACGGTTGGGGTTGGCCCAGCCGTTTGCAATCAATCCCCCCTCAGCTACGCAAGCACTGGCCCAATACCACGTGCCAGTCATCCGACAGTCCAGCTTGCGACCCTCGTGACCCGGTGACGGGATATTACCGGTCACCGACACCCTTCTCCGATTTTTAAATAAAAGAACGTTGTGCGGTTTTCTCCACTCGCTCCCTCTCTCTCTCTCTCTCTCTCTCTGGATTTTCTCCTCTCGTTTCTCCGAATTTTCCGCCATTCTAATTGGAATTTATTCAAAGTTTTTAACCCTAAATACCCGACTAGGAGGAAGAAAAGGGGCATTTGAGAAAAAGGTGGAATTTTGTTTTTTGTTTTCTTGGGTTTTGTGATTGAAGCTCGGTGTCGAGAATTGGTGTCAAAGTTGGATTCTTCTTTTAGTTTTATTCGGATTTTAGGAGATGCTGATCTGTTGATATTAAGGACGCTAGGGTTTGAGGTTTAGATCCGTGGGCCTATTATATGGTCGAAAGTTTGGATTTTGGAGCTGGTTAATTACTCGATGGTTGTTAAGAGTTGTGGTGAGATCGTGGAATGTGAATGTGTGTGATCCTTCTAATGGTGTTTTCGATTTGGTTTGGTGGGTTTTGTTTTTGGAAAGTGAGTAGCTTTGTTGCGATTTCTTGGGAGAAAAATTTATGTGAGTCGTGAGAAATGGAAGAATTCCCTGTCCTTAGATTTTGAGTCATTTGTTGAACTCGATCCAAAAATTGCAGAATTTTGTAAACTTTGATCTCGCCAGAGCTGATCGGTTCTTTGGTTGTCAGTAGGACATCTACAACATTCTTGGTGGCAGCTGAATTATGATCTTCCGAATAATCGCCTCTAAAAGGCTGGAACCTTGAACAAGAATCTGGGTTGGATCGAATCGTAGCAATACTTTCAAGTTCTGATAAGGATCAGAAGATGGCAGCTGGGACCGACTTTTCGCCCCCTATCTCAATGTTAGATGGCAGCGGCTATGGAAGCATGGAGAAGAGGTCTCCTCGGGAGATTGACGAGCCTGAGTCATTGGAAAACAAGGATCAAACGAAAGCAGGGAAGCCCCCTCGGCACCTTCCTGTTTCACGGCATTGTGTGAGCACCGCTCGGTTGACGGGATCGGTCGACTTTGTATGTTTCTTGTCGAGTTCTTGATTTCCTGGATGCCACTTTTACTTGTTTTATGGAAATTGACTGGTAGCAGCTCTTTTGTAGGACATGGATATTGGGAGTTTAGGATTGACGTCTCCACCGGACTTGCAATCTATGTTCTTGCCTGTGTTTCGGTCTGGGAGGTGGGCGGAGATTGGGCCAAAGCAGAACATGGAAGATGAGCACATTTGTATAGATAATTTAGTTGATCATCTTGGAGCAAAATCAGATTTCCCCTCTCCAGGGGCTTTCTATGGGGTGAGCCTTTATAATCTATCATTGCTTTGTATTCAATCATCTATTCACCAATGAATCCATTGATGCCGGTATTATTAGCCAATAAAGACATGTATTATAGATCCAGTTTGTAGTCAATCAATGCTTAATGATTGCAATCATAATACTGTTCATCCTTGGTGCTTGTTTTTTATTAGTCATAGCTTTTGGATTTCATGGACTGGGCAATCAGGAAGCTCATTTTGTTTGTTAAGCTTGTTTTAGCAATCTTGTTTTGTTTTGTGCGAACCATTCTCAATTAATGATGCCAACAAGATGCACATTGGATATTTGTAGCACTTCATTGAGAAATCACTGAATTATTCACGTGGTCAGGTTTTTGATGGCCATGGTGGTACAGATGCTGCGTCCTTTGTCCGAAAGAACCTTCTCAAGTTCATAATCGAGGACTCTCACTTCCCAAATAGCATGGAAAGGGCTATAAAGAGTGCATTCCAGAAGGCCGATTATGCATTCGCCGATGCCTCTTCTCTTGACAGTTCTTCTGGCACTACAGTATTGACTGCACTCTTCATTGGAAGGTTAGTTCTTAATTCAACACCAACCTATCTAATGTCCATGAACTTAATCAGTATACATTCTTTTAACTCTAACTAGCTTGATCTCCTAACAAGTTTAAGACATTGAGTGCATTGGTAGTTGCATGGCATCATTGATTTCCTATGTTTCTTGATTCTAACAACAAAAGTCCTGTGCTTAATCACCTTCGAAAGGAGAATTGTTGAGATCTGCATATTGGAAATTTGATGCTGTCAATGAGACCTGAACCTTAACTACTCTAATTTGCTTGGTATCTGCATACATTGTTCCTATTCGGCTATTCCTATGCTTAATCACCTCCGTTAACCTTGAAGGACCTTGCACATTGCCAATGCCGGCGACTGCCGGGCAGTGTTAGGGAAGAGAGGACGAGCAGTGGAGCTATCCAGAGATCACAAGCCCAACTGCAATACAGAAAGACTCAGAATCGAGAGGTTGGGTGGCGTCATCTATGATGGGTACTTAAATGGTCAGCTCTCGGTAGCCAGAGCTCTCGGTGATTGGCACATGAAGGGCCCCAAAGGCTCCATCTGCCCATTGAGTGCTGAACCCGAGCTCCGTGAGGCAGTTCTCACCGAAGAAGATGAGTTCTTGATACTGGGCTGCGACGGCCTCTGGGACGTCATGAGCAGCCAGTGTGCAGTGACCATGGTCCGAAGAGAGCTCATGGCACACAATGATCCAGAGATGTCCTCCAAAGAGCTCGTCCTGGAGGCTCTCAAGCGGAACACATGCGACAACTTAACCGTGATAGTCATTTGTTTCTCGCCAGACCCGCCGCCAAGGATCGAGATCCCCAGGTCCCGAGTACGGAGAAGTGTATCTGCTGAGGCATTGAATTTCCTCAAGGGGGTGTTGGACAGCAATGTCTGATACAGAAGAAGGACTAGAAACTTTTGCAGTTGAAGGAAATAAAGCTATGTATATGTAGGTGTTCTGTGATATCCTTCTAGCGGAAGCTTAGGTTGATTATGTACATCTATGGTTTAATTATTTGTACAATTGGGAAGCATCATTTGTATCTTATGGCATCAATGCATGTAAAACTCGGGAAATAAATGTCCAAGAGCTCTTCTTTGCACAATGAAATTTTTACCCCTCAAAGTGGGCATTCTTGAAACTGTTAAAGAGAGACAACTGAGGAACTGGTGTCCAGAGCATGAACTTTGGGAGCCTTTTCTATAGAGGACCATCATCCAAATGTCTGGCAACCCACCCTTGCCTATAAAGATTAAAGAACCATCCGATCCAGAGCCTTTAGTTCCATTCCAGTGCTCCTATGCTTTCTCTTTTTGAGGAGCTAAGGTGGGAGGTGGAGACTGTCTCTTTCATTGGAAGCTAGCTCCTTGTTAGAGGACTAACATTAGCAGTCAAATATGCCCCATTCATATCCTTATCCGTAATCCCTTTGAAGGAACCTCTGATGAGTTTAGATCCCCTACAATTGTTTCCATCAAATCCCCCCTACGATACCCAATCTCCTACCCTTCATTATATCCAACTGTCTAGATGATGCCTCTGATAAAGAAACCAATTCTTTGCAAATCTTACCAATTTGTTTTCATGTGAGAATGGTTTGCATAACACTTGAGCTTTAATTGCCAAATTTGCCATGAATATGTGGTATGTTCAGCTATAAGACATCATAAGAATAACAAGTCACAGACCATCCTCACACACTCACACATAGCCTGTCCATCGGCATTGATGTGAAAGCTCTATTACCCTGTACCCAGAAACCTTATGCTGCTTCAATAAAATAGTAAAAGCACCCAAATCACCATACCAAAAGACAGGAGATTATGTTGCGAAGAGGTCAAGATGAGAGCTGTCAAAGGTTAGTGGCCTGATAAGTTTATTATTGAGGCGTGGCCTTTGGAAAGAGCATGAGAAGGGATTCCATTATAACCACCTTCTGATTGTTCACATGATGCCATGCAGATAAGTTCCACGAAAGTGCAGAGCAAGTGCATGAACATGCCATAGAGAGCATAAAAGAAGATCTGAAAGAGGACCCAGATGTGCAACTCATCTAGCTGAAGTCTTCAGATTTGATTAGTTTACTGAAACAGTTTACAGATGAGAGGACAGATGTCAAACCATTTAGACCACCACAGCAGTCACATGACTAACCCAAGCTCACTAGGGTTAGAAGTACATTAATTTATCAAAATTGTCATTCTCGTGAAAGGTAATAGCTATGTAAAAGCTGGGCAACATCTGTCGATAATGAGAAGCGCCCACTCAGTGCTAAAAAAGATGCAAAGTTTGGATCAAGATAAGGAAAACTAATCTGCGAACCTCGACTGATGGCTAGCTCATGCTTTCAGCCCCTTCAGGTATTGTCCAAATTAAATAAGAATCTAAGTGGTTGCCAATTTAGCTTCATAACTCTCTATCATCATTCATATAAGAGGAATCACTGCAAGCAACACAAAAAATCTGGTTAACTCTTTGTTTAAAGACCAATGTGGCACAGTCAACAAGTTGTCATTAAGATCCTGCAGGTGTCTGAACTGAAGAGCACAAACACATTTAAACATAATGTAAAAAGAAAATACCAACTGCACTAGTCCTGCTGACTACAAAATTCAGTCTACCAGAATGCGGACAGCAGTTGCACACAAATTGTGGGAGTTTGGCCTTATAGATCTAGGCAGCTTGCACTGCTATACAGGCCTAATTACAGAAAAGGTCTTTATGGAACTGTATGCAATGGTGTACTTAAGTTGCAGTACTGCATTGGTTGTCAAGATGCAGCCCATGAAAATTATGACCCCGACCATATTGGAGGTATACCAATGCAAATCTACCAATCCAAGATATTCCAATTTGGGTATGATATTGATGCAAGAGTACCTGTCGGAGCTGCAATGTTGGCTCAGATTTTGACATAAAATATTGCTTACGCCCTCAGATCGTACAGAGCCTTTCTTTATCCACTCTGCAAGCTGTATCATTAGTTGAGCTAAGAGCAGCCTCGAGCACAAATAAAACCAAATTGCATATTGGATAGCTTACAAACTGGAAAGTCACGTTATGATTTGCTTGCTTTAAATTGAATGCACGTCTAGGGAACAATTGGTATCAAAGTAGATTTGAGCGACAGCCAACATCTTTTAGCAGCACCTGATTTCTCAACCATGCAAAATGTTGCTCATCAGGTTTCTATGTTCGTCAGAACCCATCATACAGGTACTTTTTATTCCGTGAGAGGAAGAGCAGTTATGACCATAGTTTAACATCAAATGGAGTGAAGAAGAGAGAGAAGATTCATTCATCTCTGTTGAAACAAAGATGATTAAATAGAGATTTTTATTGAGGATCAGTTTCATTTATAGCTAGGCGTGAATTACGAAGTCTCAGACCATGTTACCTCAAACCACACAGCTATAGCTAGCATGGATGAATGTAAAAATACTTTCAACCATAGTTAGGATCAGTCATTTGTTAGTGCCACAGGCTTCTTGTAATTAATTTGATACTTCCTTATTTTATTTGGCACTGATTAATGAATGCAAAAGTAATATCGACAGGATTTACTATCATAATTATGGGGGAATATTAGTCAAGCGAATCTTTCCAAGGTAACCATCTTACACATTTCCACTAGGGTCTTCCTATGGTGGTGTACAGACCAGAAAAGAAACCAGAAGAGAGTAAACTAAAAGCAGGATGTTTGCTAACTCACCTCATCTTCCGTTTCATCCAACAACCTATAACAATAAAAACAAAAAAATACGTCAGACAACATTAGGTAAGTCCAAAACAATACTTACAAAGGAAATTTAGAGCACTTTCTGTTCAAAACAGTGTGATTCTTTCTAATAGTCAGTCAGACTCAGACCATACTCAAAAGTATGGTACATTTCAAAGACACGAATCTCATAACTGCAGTTTATCAGGAGATTTCACACCAAAAAACAAGTGAACTCGTCATATCAGACAGATTTCCATCCAGGACCAAACTGCTCATATAAATCACTACACAGAATGGCTGTTATAGAAGAAACTAGCATGTCTGAATGGATCTCGGGTCAGAATTACTTCATTAGCGACCCATTACAGTTGAAAATTATACTCAGCTCATGCATACCTTCCACAGAATGAGGATATATCTTTTGAATGTGCACGTGCCTCTTGCTTATCTGCATATGAATGTAACAATTTTAATAAGCTGTATAGTGTTTAGAAACAAATATCAATGGACATCTGAATACTTAACAAATATCAAATAAGCAGGTACAAAAAGATGGACCTGGTTTGATAAGCCAGAAAGATTAATCTCACAGATATAGATGTCAACAAAAGTGCAACAGAAAGCTTGTATGAGCCAAACAAACTTAGTTATATATGCTTAATTAAGACAAAAGGTGCTTGGTCACAGGGACGATGTGAAACACTGGTAGCAATTACCAATCACATGGAACCTCCAGGTAGTAAGCACTATCCAGATGTAGTTATTGTTTTATATAATTTATCTACAAATCAGAAGTAATATTACGACCCTTGTATTAGCATATGACGAGAAAGATTGAAACTAAAATTGATACTTGCAAATGGAGAATGTTTACTAATACGAAAAGATGATAAATTAACTGTACTTCTGGAATCTAATAACCTTTTTTTCTTATAGATTTATCTGCAAGAATGCTCCATTTAAAATTGTTAAAAGATCATAAAGCGGAAAATTACTCTTGAGAGAATTAAAAGACATTGTATGAGGATGTGTTGCATTAAAAGCTCATCATAGTTCACCTGCTTTAAGCCTATCCCAATCCTTTACTTTGACCCATGCCTCGTTCCCTGAATCCACCTGCAATAAGTGCGGCGCATTGGCGAGAACAAAATTATTTCGGCTTTGATGTCAAGTAGCAACCTTGGGTATACTGAAATAGATGAACATAACTGCACCTATAATCAGGCAGAATCCTATTTTGTATGTACATAACAAGATAAAATGAGAAGAAAAGTACAACCTACTTCGATGCTGTTGACAACTTGACATGTTATACTACATAGCTGAAATTCATGACGGAGTACTTGCCTTTTCCAGTGTATAATCTTGCATTTTATCACAGAGGCCGTCCAAGAGGTCAGTAACTCTCAGCTCGCTTACTCTAATAAAATAAATGTGCAACACTTAGATATTGGCTAGCTATTGAAAGAAAAGTAAGAAGCAATGCAAAGCATTTGGCATATAATTTTATTAGAAAATCCTAGGCTGGCATTTGAGGTCTACAAGAACAAAAACATGTGACAGAATATCTTACAAACTCGGTCTCATGCATCAGACATTGAGTCAAGAGAAATAATTCTTCAGACTATAATACCATAATAAATCACTATGACGAAACCAGAAGTGCACATGAATGATTCTACAAGTTTTTTACTGGATGCAAATTTTTTAAGGACAACCCAAAAACTTCCTTTCTTCATATGTAAAATTTAAAAGCCCAGGAAAAAAATTAATATCAATGATTATGTGCAAATCATGACTTTAACCTGAAAGAACTGGTGCTTGCAGGAATCAATTTTCATAACAAAACAACGAAACATCAGCATAGGTATCTCACCCTTGGAGTATGCATAATACCAATGAATAAAATAGAAACAAAGATATTTTTGACTGAAGAATATTTTCTGACCAGCTCACTAAGTATGTATATGCACTGTTTTCGCCTAATATATGTACAATTCACGGTCTTAAGGCACAATCTATGCTGCTCGATACATAATGTCCTTGTAAGATATCAGAACTGTACAAACCCCAAACATGACACATTAGATTAATTGGAGTTTCAGACTAAACAAGCGCAAGACAAACTTTTGGGTCTGATACTCTTAGTCTTTTATTTCAGCTTCGACTGAAGCTAGTATTGATTACAGACTTTTCTTCAACGAAGAAACTACGAAAAAATGAAGTAGCCTACAATGACTTCACTAAAAAAGTTGCGTCCTCTAAACCTAAGTCCTGATTTCACTCTCTTCTCTCGATGTACAATAACCCACCACCAAAATATCTAATCCGCCACCATGGATGACTTTCCCCAGCCTTCTGGCCTACCAGTCCAACTGGTCATATATTGTTTGCATATATACATATAAGGAAAAGCGAGAGATAGAGAAGCCACATGAATGCTATTTTGAACATCTTATGCTCCATGCTTATGCCGAAGTAATTGTTTAGCGTTGACATGATATGTGGACAAAATTGCATACGAAGGTGAATACCTTATGAAGTATGACTAGCAATTTTCAAAGATATATCAAGATTCAAAGCCATGTAGACCAAATGTCAAAGACAACCGAGTGATAAAGTACATAGATCAGGCTCATGAAGATCCTTTCAATAAGAAGAGAGGTTGAAGAAAATACAAACTGAGAAATTATATACTTGTTTAATGAGTTTTCTGACACTCGAGCATGACATAGACTGCAAGCAAAATTTAAATGAACTGAAGATGAAGGTTGGAGTAGTACTTATAATCAATTACTTTCCCTTCACGTTGACCCTTAGAGTCCAGACGATGACGCAGATCCAAATGGTTCCTTGGTTTTTCCTGGATGAAATCGAAATTAGTGAGCATGTAATTGTTACAGTGCTCAGTTCAGATTGCTCAACAAACTATACGATATACCTAAAATGTGAAAAAACTATGCATGAAAGAAGCTGTATGGTCATAGCCAATAAGCCATAAACAATCTATTTCATTCTGACCAACTTAGCATGTTCATTTCATAACACATTAAAAGAGAAGACAAGAAGCCAAATATGAATGGAACACTAATCCTCACACTTATTAGATGTTCAGAACAGGTGGTTCGCAATGAACGAGTTCATTGTCTTAACCTGAGTTGAACACTTGTTTTGGGAAATAACCTAACATGGTATAGATTTGTCCTTTCAACTAAGTCCCTTCTCACCAAAAGTGTTAAAAATTTCTGTCAGTTTCTGGAAATTCCTTCTCTGAACTTTTTATCTCCAGTATTTTCATGTGGCATCTGTCATATGCTCAAGCGTGAAGAAAAGAAACCATACATCTCAACAGCACGTCTTATGTCAAAGCTGAATATCTTGCCAAAATAATAGCTTATAGCTACGAGATAATAAAAAAACTTAGTGGTGTATAACTGCATTGAACAAACATATTGACATTGAAACATGAGAGATAGAAATGAAGACAGTGAAACTTACCTGGGCAAGTCCAATCTCTATCTCAGCCTGCAAGCATCCAGGAACAGTTAGCACCATACTTTTGCATGCAAAAAGAAAAGAAGTCATAAAAATAAACCATCAGCCACCTTTCTAATTACCTACAAATAGGTGATGTATTAGGAGCCAAGTCTAGCTCAGGATATTATTTGTATATTTTCTACAGACTATCTGGCTAGCCAAAACTTTGTCATCAACAAATACAAATATCAGCGAGAGTTTAAAAAGAATCTAAAACAAAATAATTTTTTTTTGAAACAGTGCTGTATACGCTTTGTCGACAGAATCTATCGATCATTCTACGGTCCAAGAATTAATTCAAGAACAATTCTTTTTCCGGTATAATAGATCCCTCCATTCAATTTACCCCGCAATTAAAGGAAAGAATTGCTAAGTATCGACGGTCATTTACCCTATTTGACAGCATATTGAAATAGATACGCTAAGGACCTACTCGTGATCAAAACCTTGAACTTTTCTTGAAACCAACCCATAAAACCCAAATGAAAGACGAAAATATATCGAGTTCAAGCCACCGATCTTTGCTAGATCCAAGCATTACGGAGGATCAAGAAACATAAAAAGAGTGTCTTGTTTTAGGGAATGCTTACCGCGACGGCGTTGCAAGCGGCGCATTTGTCGTCGATGGAGGATACGAGGGCGACAGACGCCATGAATGCCAAAGCCAAGACGAACCATTTGGATTTGGGGGCTCTCATCTCCTCAAGATCCATTGCCTCAAAAGCTCCGAGGATCCCCCGTCCGTATTAGAGAGTGCTTGCGAAAGGTCGGACGGGGAGTAAAGCTCGCTTGCCTGCGTGTCTTCTTGAGCCTTAGCTGTTCCTCCCGAACACAGAACAGCTATATAGGATGTGCTGGCAACTATCTGTTGGAGAGCTCTCCATGGGCCCCGCGATTACACCGTGTGGACCCCTCGAGTTGCAAGGACCCAAGACGCTGTCCTCTGGTTGAGGAGAAACAGCTGTTCCCAAACATGTAAACTCGTCCCTCCACGTCATTGATCTGACGTGGCTGAATATTATTGGATACACCAGGCTGAATGTTTCCAACGAACCTTATGGTTTCCTGATATTCAAATGTGGACCTTCGATCAAAACTGAAAAATAACATCTCCCCCTAAGGACTAAACTTGCAATTTCACACTTCTTACAGAAGTGGTAAGAAATATTGCGATCTTCTGGGCGTATCTAAAAAATTTAGCAAAAACGAAGTTAGCATTTTACCCCCTGGAAAAAGATTGAGAATAGTACCCTTGAGATGACCGCCCACGCACCCACCCGGATGAGGAAACCCCACTTCCCTCTGCTGGTCTCCGGCGATCGAATCCATGCGAACATCTTCGGATCGATGTAGCAAGAGAGAGACAGAGATGGATGGAATCTAATCGATACCGAGAGGCTTCAACTGCTCGATCTTGCCTCGAGATGGTTTGCTTTCCGTATCCCCTCTAATTTCGATCACTTGTAGCTCTTGCTTGGTTTTAGCTATTTTGATCAAGAGAGTCTTTGGATGTGTTTCATTTTTCACGGATTAAAGGCGCGTATTTGGATAGATTTGGGTAATTAGGGCTAGATTTGGCCTTTATTGGAATCCGGGGAGATGAGCTGGTGATTATTGGGTGTAATCGCATTGGATGAGTTTTGGATGAAATTCTAAGGGATTTCATTGGATTTTCTTGTGAAAGATCGAATCTTGAGCTCTGGCTTTGAGGGAGAGGTATTCGAATTGGAAGATGGAGCTCTTGGATTTGTAGCATCCATTGAGAGTTTAGGATTTGTATTCTAATTGCTGAAGATGGCTAGTGCGAGTGCGTGTAAGAGATCGAGCAGCAGTAGCCTTCTATGCAAGGATCCTGGATTAATTGCCGAGTTCAGTTGTACCGGCACCAAGAGTTGTAATGGAGGAAACTCTGTTCAAAGGGATTTAGAAGCTCTCAGCTTGTCAAGATGCCTAGCAAGGAATGTAAGCCAAAAGTCAATGAGAAAAAAGAAGGATGGGAGGCATGCTTCCTCAGGAAGATGTGTAAGCCGCCTTTATGCAAAGGGTGGTGTGTGTAGAGTCTGTGCTTGCAGTGACTTTGGTGCAAATTGTCAGACGAGATTGGCCGGTGCGCCGGAGGATTGCTTGCCACAAAGGTCTGATTTGGAAGTCGAGGGCACGGGGATAGAATGCTTCTCTTATGGCATGCCGGAGAGATTCTGGAGGAAGAATTCGAGCAGTGCAAAAGAAGTCGAGCATGTCTCGTCGAGCTCTGCTGCTGGAATTTCACTTCCTGATGATGTGCTGGAAATGATCCTGGTTCGGCTACCTTTTGCAACTCTTTTGACTGCTCGTCGAGCATGCAAGAAGTGGAGATCTTTGACATCCACACCTCACTTTATGCAGATGAGGTCCGAGGGCGGCCATCAGAGCCCATGGTTGTTCTTGGTTGGCATTATGAGAGATGGGTGTCACACTGGTGGTGATATACATGCTCTGGATGTTTCAGTTGACCGATGGCACAGGATCAGTCATGAAGCATTGAGGGGTAGATTCTCGTTTTCAGTTGCAAGCATCAGGACTGATATCTACATTATTGGCGGCTGCTCTGCCTTTGCTGATTTGAGTT
Source organism: Narthecium ossifragum (assembly GCA_963920575.1). Classification (NCBI taxonomy): domain Eukaryota; kingdom Viridiplantae; phylum Streptophyta; class Magnoliopsida; order Dioscoreales; family Nartheciaceae; genus Narthecium; species Narthecium ossifragum. The sequence goes on along the minus strand of OY986964.1, from coordinate 2,280,372 downwards.
TGTCATTGGAGAGAGGTCCTGTCAAAACTCACAAAGGGGTGTTGGTTTTCGACCCTTTAACAGGATCATGGCACGAAGCTTCACCGATGAACTCAGCAAGGTCTGGAGCAATAATGGGAGTCTTTGAAGTTGGCTTGACATGCAGCATTTTTTGCAGGCGTCCTGATAGGCATGATCTTTCTCGCCGCAAGCATCGGATTGGTGGAGTTTCTGATGTCTATGAAGACCCTCATAGGTTTTCTGTCAGGCGGCAACTGAAGTATGCCTTCAATGAGGATGATGATGCACCAGAACCTAAGAGAAGACCGGTAAAATTTGTTAGACAAGGTGGAGATATTCATAAAAAGTTTGCCCTGATCGCTGTCGGTGGTCGTGGTTCATGGGATGAACCCCTTGATTCGGGGGAAGTCTATGATCCTTCGACTGATAGATGGGTGGAGATTGCCACATTGCCTGCTGATTTTGGAGCAGTTTGCTCTGGCACTGTTTGCAGTGGAAAGTTTTATGTATATTCCGAGGTTGATAAGCTTGCAGCTTACGATCTTGAGAGGGGTTATTGGGTTTTGATTCAGACAACACGGCCCTCGCCACGCCTTCGTGAGTACTATCCAAAGCTTGTTTCATGTAAGGGTCGATTGTTCATGTTGTGTGTGTCATGGTGCGACAGAAATGCCCAGGTAAACAGGAGAGAGAAAGCTGTGAGGAAGCTGTGGGAGCTGGATCTTGGGCTTCATGCTTGGAAAGAGAGATCCAGACACCCGGATGCCCCCATGGATTGGAATGCAACATTTGTAGCAGACTCCAACATGATCTACGGGGCTGAGATGTTCAAAATATTTGGTCAGGCATTGGACTTTTTAACTGTGTGTGATGTCTCAGAGGCTGAATTCAAGTGGAGGCGCATCTCCAAGAAGCATGCAACGCTTGAAGCGAATGTTTCTTCCTGCATGGCAAAGTCAATGGTGGTGCTCCATCTTTAGAAGCTCATCGAGGTGATGATGACTAATTTTTTAAGGCTTCTCTTCTTCAGTGTGAATTATCTGCTGACATTGTCTATCCGAAAATTGTGAGTTATGAACCTGTGTGAACCCACCCATTATGTTTTTTTTTTTAATTTTCCGGATTCCTTCAATTGGATTGATCAACATGTACGAAATAAATTATTCATTTGCAGAATCATCAAGATTCATAGCACGAGTTCGTTGAGATGTTTTTTATAGTATTGTTTGTTACTCCATTTTTCCTTGAGGTAACATTGGGACCAGATGGTCCACCAATATTATTTGTATTGATCTACAAATATTGGCTCATAGAATTCGACTCTGATATGTTCTCTGAATTACTGTACCAATACACCAATACATGATGAAGATAGTATAAGGAAAACCAATCAAATCACACAGCAGTAACTACTGAAATATAACTTGTTGCGGTTAGGCATGTTTGGGCGGAGATTTTAAGATTTGAGTATGTTATTATTCACATTCCGAGATCCTCAAATCTTGTTGAATTGCTAGGTGGTGCCGTCACCGTCTTCTTTGAGCTCCATTTGCTTGGACTTTGGATGATGGGTTTTGGGTTTTGGAGAGTTTGATGTAATGTAATGTTTGTATTCTACCCTTCGGTTCAACTAATCGGAAAAAAAAACTACTGAAATATAACTCATTTCAAGGATTAATACATCTTTCTCTGACTCATCTCTTCTGATAGAGATCTCAATTGTTAATTTAACAGAACATGAGGAATAAATGAATCTAGCAAAAGGGAACTATACAGCAAAACAACAGCATTACAAGATAGCCATATTGATAGCTGCCACGAATATGTTTTCTGATCATTAGGGAAGCGGTAGGTCCCTTGAGATATTTCAGCAAGGTACCCTGTTACACCAATCAGAGTTCCAAAATCACTACTCAACTCCTCCAGGCAGAAGACAGCTCCAAATCAACGTCCTCTTCCCACCAAGTAGCATTCTGTTTCAGTTATACAGTTAAAAAATCAATGTTCTTTTTTGCAAGAAAGGTGAAGAAATAGCTTCCTATCACATTTAGGTTCACTGCATTAGTAATATTACGGCAACAAAATGCTCTCAATGTGTTATATTTAGCTGTTTCAACAAGTAGCTACGTATTTTCTCTTAAGCATTTCTTCTCTCCACAACCTTTCCAGAGGAAGTCATGCCCCAGGAACAACCATAAAATCAACTGGAAGCAAGGTTAATGCAACAATAACTTGTTTGCATCACTCACCCCTTCTCATTTGGTTTACAAACCAGCAGCTCCACTTTTTGAGCAAAATACTTTGTAGTATAACAGCCATAGAGGCTAGCCAAATAGGTGAGTGAAACAAACTCGTGGTCCAAAAAAGTTACATGAAGCATTTATCATTGAAAAATGAAAATAATCTAAGCATGAGGTTTAGCTTTATCACAATTTTTTGTTATATGTGCACAAAGTTCTGCATGAAAAACTAAAAGCATCAACCTTTCAACAGGATTGTAAATCGGCCGTCTAATGCGCGTTTTCGAAAGTAATTTAGTTCATGTTTCACATCATCAGGCATTTTTCAAGGTTTCCTCCTCTTCATGAATTAAAATAAGACCTGAGCTTCATGTCTGCGACCAAGTTCGCATTTCAGATTACAAATATAAGAGAAAACGCAGAAAGTGAGCAATTCTTAAGCATGTTACACATATTATTGTTACAACCAATCTATTGAAAGTTTGCTCTATTTTATCAATCGGAACTCATACCCAAAACTTTAACTATGTAAATTGAAGTAGTAGGATGTTTGCAATACAAATTGCTATTTAGAGAGAACTGAATGCACAAAGCAACCAATTCTGAAGGAAGTTAGGCATATTATCCTGATTAAAAACAGCCACTGTGAGAATGATGGCCATATGTAAGACAGATGATGGTACAAAAAAAATTTACTAGAAAAATTCAGGAGATGAACTGACTTAAGCAAAGAGAAAAGGAAACGGCCATGTGAAGATGGTGACACTTCAGCTCTGGTTTCTCTTGGCATTATGCACAATTTAGAAATTTAGTAAGCCACTGCAGTTGAGTTATGCAAGGAAAGAAAAATGAGATAAAACTCAGAACCTTGTATCCTCTTCTAAGAAATTCCAGGGAGCTTCCTTTCTCCTCTTGCAGCCCCAGAACTCTCAAAAGTTCTTCTTTGGTCTAATCAAGAAAAAAATATGATCTCACTAACTGAAATATCTTGTAAAAAGCAACATGAAAACTTTATTGAAAAGATGAATTCACCTCTCCTAAGGTAAAACGAGTAGAACTTTCAGCTACGCAAGCATAGGAGCCATCAGCCTGCTTAAGCATAACTTGCCAAGGCCCTGCACAACTATTGACGAAATAAGGGCATCTGTTGCTTGTCTCATGTTTCAAATCATATCCATAATAAAGACTCCATGTGGTACATATACTTAGCAAAATGCCCTTAGAAATTATGCCTCATGTAAAACCTGCTGATTTATATATTCTGAACGTGATGCTATAAAATAAACTTGCCATCAACACATCCTAGTGAGCTTCTAGTACATGATGATCAGCTGAAACAAAGAATAGAACTTCCTCAAGTTTTCTGATAAAGGTGGTTGAAGATAATTTTCAGCGACGAGTTGCATCACGTCATCAATAGCTCATATCATTTTATTTTAGGTGCTTCAGTGTCTGAGTAATTGAGCTTTGGGTTAATCCATAAGAAGACAAAGAAGTTATCTTAGCGAAAGATAATGCTTAACAAAACTGTGCTTTAAGCTTCAGATTGCTTCAAAGGACACATTCTAGGAAGTTGACAATAAAATGTAAAACTTCCCTCCCCCCAAGTCAACACGATTCTGAAGCTAAATTGCCATTCACATGAAGATGTAACAAATAACAGACCATATAAACAACTATTTTCTATATTAACAGTTCGATTATGCAAAAAAAATTAGCAACAAATTCTCACCAGGATATTGACGAAATAGCGCCCCACTGTAGTTTACTATGAAAGGTGCAACAGGCACCGTCTTCAATGACAAGAAGGTAATCGGATTATTAGAGAATGCAATGAAGTTCAATGGCCAGCTAGGAGGTGAATTACCTTTGAATATTCTCTTGTTCGAATGTAGAATACAGGAACAAACTGTGAAAGAAAGCGATAGTGCAAATCTTTTGAGGGGAATCCGAAAAGACCCAAGTCTGATCTGCAAGATGACATTCATTAGTTGATTGCTAGAAATGTCACATCGATAGCAAAATCTGCTCGACCCTTTTGGTCCATTGAGAATGGGAATTGATAGTTAAAAACATGTTTGTTCATCAAAGAAGCACATCAAAACCTACCGCAAGGTATCTAGCTCCAGATTAAAAAGAAGACATGGAGTTGATGGAGCAAAACTTTGCTGTGAAAACCAAGGTTGAAATGCATCAGAAAAGGTTAGGACAGAGATCATATGTTCCACTCTTCCTTGAAAGTAATTTTGCAGCATGCATCAATATTGTTGTGTATGCAACCACCAAAGAAACTCCCAAAAGTAAACCTACTCTACTTGATGACAAGAACCATAGATTATATCAACGGACTTGAGTTAAACAACTTGTTGTACTCTACTGAAGCTAACCATTTTTAAAACTTCCGACCGTAGTACAAATTCTGCTAAGCAAAAACAGCTGGAAAGAAAGGGAAAGGGAATAGACGATGTGGAATTAAATTATGCATGTAACAGGCAATTTGCACCATTTTATGTCACCATAGATGAATTTAGATATTCAACCAGAGGAAAATGTAGGTGTGTCTTTTGGTAGACCAATTAATTGTAAGATTTTCTCTTGTAAGCACAGGTCGAAACAGCAAGAATTGCAATAAGCAATCTTATGAATATACATGCAATTGCAGCACTAATCTAAACATAGAATGTGATCTTTGGGAAACAGAAATGGACCAGCCAATCATCAGAATTGCAAGAAATGCAACACTACCATTATTAAGAAGCCTCAGCCCACAGACAAATGCATTGGATCCATGGAGTCAACCTCATCACTATTTCCTGCAAAGCGCCACATCCTCCAAAATGGAAAGTAATTCCAACCTTTCCCACTAATTTGCTAGTTGCTTATGCCGTTTCTTACCTCATTCCTTATCCCAAAAAGCTCTTCCCAAAAAATAGAGTATTGCATATGACAAAACGATCTCAAATAGCTCTCAATTGACGTTTCATTTAATCATGCCACTTCCTCTTATTCTTATACATGCTGAATATAAGTTTCATTGACAATTCGGTTAACTTTGCAACCGCTATTTGTGCTGATGTGCCTTCTTCAACAACCAACATAATGTGTATAGTTGATCTTATGTACAACAACAATCTGCAGGTTCTACCAAGCTCCTTGTCCAGTGTCGAAAAGCTCGTCTTAAAATAAAAAAAATATCCATCTCTCTATCCTGATATTCAACAGACTTACGGTGAAGAAAACATAATGTTAGGAGAATCTTTAGGAGAGCCATAAGGGAGGGAAACATAATGTGAAGTATAAGAACACAGGGACTCATATGGCTAATTAAAGTACATGTTCAAGTTGCTAGACAGACAACAGATATGCTTGAACAAAATTCCAGCATCATCTAAGAAACTTTTCACTTTTATGCAGTCAGCTACGGGAAACAAGTTTGGTCATTATAAAACAGATACATTACACTTTTATAACCAGCTATATGGGGACAATGATGATTTTTATACCTAATTTCTTGACCAAGATAAAGTTGCAGAAGGGAGGTGCTTGGAACAATGCCTAAATGAGCTAGAGGGAAGGCGAGAATTAAAATTTGCACTTCGCAAATGAAGCTCGTGGAATTAACAATTTGAGATCCTCTGGAGTTAGGAAAGACCAGGGAAAAAAAGAAGTTAATGTCTGGTATGTGAAACTGTCACTTGCATATTTCCCTGAGGCACTGAGAATAACCCAAAGAAACCAAGGATAAACACATGGCAAACAGTTAGTGAACAACATCACCACATCCAAGAAATAAATCAAAGTGCATGTAACTATCACAGATCTTCTATTGAAAAAGTAATTTTAACCATCACAGAAACCAGAAGCATAATTTCATGATTATAATTTGTAAGTTTCCACAGTATACCACTATACCCTATAAGAAGCTAGCAAGAAATTTACAAAGAAAAGACAGCATACCACATACATCTCTATAGAAGAGAGCTCACGTGTGCTACAATTGATAAATAAAAATAACGAGGGTGGCTCATCAGACTTCCAACGACCTGCAAGAAGATTAATTACATGGTCATCATAAGGTGGTGATTTAAACAAGGAAAAAAACAGCATCTTGAAATGATACTCCTCTAGAGGCGATTTGACATCTAAAATCATAAAACCCATGGAATAGATGGAGTAGTGAAACTTGACGTAGATAGAAGACCAAATAACTCATAGGATCTACTTGCAGTTATATGTAAGGAGACTCATGCAGTCTAGAAATGTCTCTCCGCCATACAATTGTATTCGCAACCAAATCCAATGCATTCAAGGTAATTACTTCTCCACGTTAGGCTCCAGTGATCTATTAGATGTACTGACCGAAAGATAAACCACTGCTACTGCCTCCCTACTTCCCTGGCTCCAATTGTATTCGCAACCAAATCCAATGCGTTCAAGCTAATTACTTCTCTACGTTAGGCTCCAGTGATCTATTAGATGTACTGCCCGAAAGATAGACCACTGCTACTGCCTCCCTACTTCCCTAGCTCCAAATTTTCCCCCTAATAAGATAAAGGGCCAAGTTGCCCCAAGATCTTGTTAATGATATGATGGCTGTATATCCAGATCTTTGTACTTCTAATAATGCAGTTACATAACCTGATAACCAAAATCTGGAGACAAAAATAATACACTTAATGCAAATAAAATAAACGAACCAATAGTGGAAGGGATAATCAAGCAAATTATCTCTACTCAGTGTCCAGGTAAACGACAGTACATGCAATAGTCATAGAATTGAAAAACTGTAGAGCCTATCTTAAGAATATGTTTCAGGTACAAATGCTATGAACAGTAGTTACTCTAAAATGGAAAGATCCATAACAAAAGGCTACAAAAGGAGTATATACATCTGTAGGAAATAACCTTCATCATCATCTGGAAAATCAAAGTCCAATGTGTTCTTTATGGATCGGAAGAAGGTGGCGACGGGCCCACCAGGCACATCATCAAGGGATGCAAGAGATACCTCTCCAATCTGCAATAAATTTTAAAATGCATTAAGGCACAAAGGTATCTCGCAATAACACGACGAGACAAGAAGCCAAGCGTGTATGTTCAGTTTTTTTAAAGGATAACCCCAAACCATATCAAGAGCAGTCCCAAACAACTGAGAAGCCCTTCGCTTTTCTGGTTGGTCAGGAAACACCTGCATATCAATAAAGAAGACCTCGTTATAGTAGCAATATCCGTGAGAAGCTTCATCTGAACTGCATTACTCTAAACATCATGACAAGCACTCAGAAATAAATCACAATTTTCCTCATAAGTTCAAAAACAATGTATCCATAGTTATGCTAACCACCATTCAATCAAATCATTCATAGCAGTGACTAGGCCAATTTTTGGTGGCAAAATTTTAGCAGATCCGTCGACACTTATTTTTCTCGTCAAGCCCCATTTTCTGGTGAAATATTTAGCAAGATCACTCTGACCATCTTTCCTTATCCAAACATGCTATAAATGAAAAATCAGCCTACATTTCATCTGGACTTTGAGCCCAGAATAACATGTGAAGGCACATCTCTATAACTAAGTGAAGAAATTCATGTCAGAGACAAATCAAAAGGTAACAAAGGAAAGGGACAAAAAAAAAGAGTTAACTCCTAGAAGACAGGAAAATGATGACGGTCACTTAAATGAATGATCCACAAGGTTGTACAAAACCGGTATAAGATCGACAAAGGACCATTTTGGACAGATGGTTAAATATGCATGAAAATGAAAAAATTTGCTACATGTTAAAAATAAACGGTAAGACTGATATGGGATTTCAAACCTACAATGCAAGTCCTGGTTCCTTTGACCTCTAGAAGCTTTCGAACAACAGCAAGGGCAAGTTGGATATTAGCATCAATAAACTCATCTGAAGATCCCTGCATGTGTATATGAACTTGAGCTCATAAATTTTCCCAAAATCAATAGTCCTTACAGTGGTATGCACACTTGATATTTTCAATTAGTTCAGACAAAAGGGTATAGGAACTCACAAAAATGCGAAATGGAAAACAATAATACAGTACTCAAAGTAAACACAGGATGTGTGTGTCATGGCAATACGAATTAACAGAAGAAAAAAAGAATGACCTTATTAACAACTACAACATAACCAAAAAGAATGACCTTATTAACAACTACAACATAACCTGTAATAGAAATCTCATATACGGACCAACAAAGAACAAAGATTCCTGAATGTAAAAGAATAGAACATGCATAAAAAGAGAGCATTACATCCATAGGACCAGTACAAAGCTGTTTAAATGTTGAAAAAACTTACCAATATTACATATACAGTGTGGTTTCAAACTATTCCAAGGCCATCTTCCTTGTTTGTGATGCTCCTCGAAAGAAATTTTCAAGATGCGCTAATGATAGTTTTTATTGGCAAATTCTGTCATTTCATGAACATGCCAATCGACTCGATGGAAAGAAAAGATACCCTTGGCGCACTAGAGTAATTTAAATGATAACACTAAAAAGCCAAAAATACTAGAACTCTTAATCCATGTTGAGTACAAGGGTAAAAAAAATTAGCTTAAAGGGTGCATAACAATGATACTAGGGACAGAAGGGCTACGGCAAAGCGAGCGGAAAATTAAGAGAGAAAGAGCCAGTCTGTTTAACAGATATGCCCAATAAAACAGTAAAAATTTGTGATTTGACGTATATCTGATGAATGGACAATGTCACAGAACTAACTATTCCGAGATCGTGTTACTGCTAACTTATCTGAAAATATAAACCATGCATAAATATTTGCATATCTATATATTTTGGAAACACAAAAGAAGAACCTTATAGGAGGAAATGTTGCTCGGCAAGGGGCTGCATAAAAAAATCAACATAAAATAAGTCAAGAACAGAAATGATGTGGTGAAACATCAAGTTAAAATTTCCCAGCAACGAAACAATATGTAAACTGGAAAGAGTATCTTACTCGTCAACACTACAATCTTTTATCATATTATAAAAATGGCTTTAAGTCCATCATCAAAAATACCAATAAACTAGTAACTGTACTAACAAACCATCTTGTATAACTACATCCAAGAAGCAAAATATACCTTACGGGGAAAGCAAATGCCCATTAACAAGCTGTATTAAGAAGATTGTGGAAGACTTATAACCAGAATAAGTACTTTAATAGGAAAGAAATTTCAGAGGGAAAAAACATCCTTTTGCGAAACAAATATATGAAAAACAGAGAAGGAAAAGGAAGCGTTATTCTGCTAAAGGCATTTGGAAATAAGCTGCTTTCCAGGGTTGTTCGGTTTGACCTTTTCTGTTAAATGCATTTGGAAATACCCTTGGTCGACCAGAGTAGAAAGATATATCACGAATTTTAAACTAAACAGTCTCTGTGAATTGGGCAGAGCGCCATGGAATTATCTCAAAAATCACCATCGAACAACCCTGGAAAGAAAAGGTCGAACTGAAACATCAATATCTGCACGAATTCAGGAAAAGAACCATCGAAGTATTCCAAAGATTATCACGAGGAAAACCTAGAAGAATCAAGAAAAGGCAAACAACTCAAACTTAATCAAGAAAACTGACGTTTCATTTGATTCTCGAACCAAGAATACAAAAAGGAGAGCTGGACTACTGACGGGAAGTCGATCTCAAGGCGGTTCTTGCCGTCCTCGAGAGCGCGTACAAGCGACCTAGCCGCATCGGAGACCAAGACCTCGTAGGACTTGGGCTTGTACACGGAGACGCCCGCCTTAGGATCGGTGCTATCCGCGACCTCGGCGTGAATCCTCCACCGACCTCCCCTTCGTGAAGGAGTAGAAGCGGCGTAGGCATCGATGAGGAGAGAACGCGAGGAGAGAGGTGGTGGAGATCTAGGCTTTGGGAGGAGATGAAGGGGTCGGAGGCGGCGAGAGGTAGAAGAGAGAAGTGAGAGAGGAGGACATGGAGACTGGCGCGAATAAGAGGCCATGGAGTCTCCAATGCCTGTGAGGATAAAAAAAGCCATCTTTAAACTAGCCGTTATATAGGCTTTTAGATGCGGGAGGATAAAGCGACACCAAAACTAGCCGTTCCAATTCAAGATATCTTGAATATAAACTAGGTTTTTTCGAAAAATTACATATTAATCATCCATTCAAGGATTTTCTTTACATAATATTGCAACCCAATCAACATCAATAAATCAAAGTAGGTTTTCTTATTTTGTGATAAAGAAAAGAAATTTCTTTAAAATCAAACATTCCTACTGTATACTTATACTATTCTTGCAACAGCATGAATTACTGTATCACAATTAAAGTTTGAGATCCAGGAAAAGTGCAACATAGTTGTCAACAAGTATTAACGAGATAATCATGTTAAGAATTCAAAACAATTTCGTTTTGATAAACTAACCCGGTGCTGCTTCTGATAGACAGCTACTGTCATGATGAATTGGCTGCCTCTTGGCATCGCCTCAGGCAAATCTTCGACATTTACATCCAGTTTATACTCTCTCACCATTAGTGATAGGGCTACAAAGATCTGTCATCATACATTCTGATCAACTTGAACAGTATCAACATGTGGCCCTGAATGCATTATTAATTGATCGAGCAATGTGAAAATATCACTCGAATTTTCGTGTCTAGTGTCCTCAACTAAGAATTCATGGACATTACCGTCGATCTCAATCAAGCTAGTTGCAGTATCCTTTTTAATTCCCCTACCTTTCATAAGCTTTCTTAACCTCTTCATTTCCTCCCACCTATGAGTCCCACAGTACAAATTTGAGAGCAAAACATAGAGTCCACCATTCGGCTCCAACTCAAGTAACTGCTTCATTACTTGATCTCCTATCCTGGCATTGCCATGAATCCTGCAAGCTCCAAGCAAAGCACCCCAAACCACAATATCGGGCTTCATCGACATACTTCTTATCAATTCCACTGCTTTCCCGAAGCACCCTCCTCGACCAAAAACATCAACCATGCAGGCATAATGGTGAATCTCATACGGCACGTCATAGACAAGACTCATGGCTTCAAAGTAGTACTCCCCAATGTCCTCCAAACCACCATGACTGCAAGCGCACAACAATCCGACAAACGTGATCCCATCGGGTGAGAAGCCTTCGTCCACCATGTTTCGAAAGAAGTCAACTGCATCTAATGCAAGTCCGTGCATTGCCAAAGCCCCTATGATCACATTCCATGACACGACGTTCTTCTTAGGCATTGAGCTAAAGAGTTGCAAGGTGACCTCCAGAAGACCACATTTCGCATACATGTCAATAACAGAGTTGAAAAGTGTAACACTAGGATTTGAAACATTCTCCCCAATATACTCATGGGTTTTCTTTCCGACGACCAGATCGCCAACTTGGCTGCAAGCTGAAAGAACATTTACCAAAGTCACCTCATCAGGAACCCAACCAGATGCTCGCATCCGGTCATACAGCATCAAACTCTCGCGGCATCGCCCACACTGGACATAACAAGAGATCATGGCATTCCATGAAACGATACTCCTCTCCGGCATTTCATCAAACCAACATCTAGCAGCATCAATCATCCCTTCTTTGGCATAAGCGCATACCATGGAGGTCCAACTGATCACATTCCTCAATGGCATCCTCTCGAAGCAAATCCGAGCCGAATCCAATTCTCCGCACTTCCCATACATATCCAGTAATGCATTGCTCACTGTCAAATCCACACCAGCACCATTCACCTCGATATACCAATGTAGATTCCTACCCAATTCTAGAGACCCCATCTGCGAGGAAGCCGAAAGTAGGCTGGCCAGCGTGAACTCATCCAGCACTAACCCCTTCTCCCTCATCATCCCAAACAAACCCAATACTTCCCCGAACTCGCCGAATCTGGAATAACCACCAATCATCGAATTCCAAGAAACTACAGTCTTGCGAGGAATCTCATCAAACACTTTACGTGCCAACCCAGTCAACCCACAAGCATTATAAGCATGCAGAAGAGAATTCATCACGAAGACTTGGGAGGAAAACCCGAGCTTGAGGACTAAAGAGTGGATGCTCTGGGATTCGACGAGAGAGGACTCCAAGGCGCAAGATTTGAGAACGAAAGGGAGGGTGAAGGCATTGGGAAGGATGCCCCAGCGGAGCATGCGGCGATGGAGGAGGGCGGCGTCGCGGGGGTGAGGAGAGTTGGAGTAGGCGCGAATGAGGGTGTTGTAGATGAAGCGATTGGGGGAGGGGGAGTGGTGGAAGAGGGCGCGAGCGTAGGGGAGGTCGGCGAGGGAGAGGGAGGAGATGGCGATGAGGGCGGCGAGGACGAGGGCGTCGCCGATGAGGCCGTGGACGGTGAGGTGGGAGTGGAGTTGTTTGAGTTGGTTGATGGAGGAGCATTGGGAGAGGAGGGAGGGGAGGGATCGGGGGAGGAGGCGGTTGTGGTGGCGGGAAAAGATGACGGTTGCGGCTTCGGACATTTTCCCGCCCGCTCAAGGCATGGAAATCTTGCTTTAACGGACGCTTGAGGTATCTAAAAAAATAATCTCATTTTTTTTTTTACTTTTTAAACTTTTCTACAATTATTATTTTTAATATCAACTAAACCCCTTGTTTTTTGGATTTCCCGCAATCGATTGGAAATGAGACAGTAAAGACTGGTTACCAGCAGGGTGTCATGTTCTTCTGTGAAAGAAGATTGAATCCAAGCTAGCATGAATACACCGTGTTATAATTGAAAGCAATCTTCCATTCATGCCGAAAACAAGTTAAGAGATTGCAATACATGTAGAGTTCCCGAACATAAATAGCATCTCTTTTCTGGAGTTTCTAAGAAAAGTTCCGCAGAATAACAAAGGACCAGGAGGTGCAAATTGCTTTGCCACCTTGTGGTCACCCAATTAGCAGCAACGTCTGAGCCACCGAACCAAAGCACAAGCAAAGATGGGGCAAGCGCGTATATACATTCATAGTATAAGTTCCTATTCACAAGGCATGCTGCTTTAAAACGCCTTAAGGGGAAAGAATCTAACACGAGAGCATCAAACTGGTACTATAAGACCCGAAGCTGAGCGAGGAAGGCAGCACAGAGGTCGAGGAAGAGAAGCTGTGGCCCATTCACCCTCTGTAGATCAAGGAGGTACTTCTCTTCCCTTGTCTTGTAAAGCTGCAATATAGCAAAGGGCATCAGCATAAAATGATGAGTACAAGGAAAAGAAAGACACCAAAAATAAGGCAATGAACTGCAAATCAGTGGATTTTTTAGCAAAGAGTTTGAAGATAGGGTAGCCCTGAGAGGCAAGAACAAAATGTGCATGTTTGAGGAAAGAAAGCTCCGTGCATGTGCTTGCTTTTGTGTACATTTGTAGCAGCTGGGGGACCCTGGGGGTGCAGCAACACAGAGAAATGAACCCAAACTGAAGTTCATGATAGCTATCCTGATCATGATTCAATGAGTACTACTCAAACGTGGATACCCACCATAATAGGCACAACCAAGTTGGTTATATAAAAGCCCTTACACGCATTCCAGCGCATGCACAAGCTCACGTGCCACACTTATCAACATGCAAAATAGACAATAGTATTTGAGCATATAATTTAAAAGAAAGAGAAGATTTACCTGAAGTTCAAACTTGACCACATTTAACAACCGGTCGGAGAAATCATCATTTTCTACTATAGCAGACTCATCACTAAAGCCATGATTAGGATGCAGATGATTATTCAGCATATTGTCAGAAAGCCCTGGAAAGCCAGGAAACCATCTGCACTTCATGTTGTAATGTCCAATTTTTTTCCAGCAAACGTTCAACTCTTGCAGAGCTCTTAGGACCTCCGTCATTATTTCACGAGGATGAGCCCGAGACTGTCAGACCAAGGACACAATATGATACTATTCGCGAAGCATGTTAGGATAAATTGAACATCAAGAATGCTGGCAATTGAAAAGGAATTCACCTGAAGTCCAAGAGCCCATTTTCTTTCAACAGGGAAATGTGGCCTCACACCAATACCCTGAGGATCCATATAACCTGCCATACGATGGGAAATGGTTGCTGTTGCTGAGTCACTTTGCGGCGTTCGAGGGAGCCCACATTCCTAGAGTGAAACACATTTAGAACACAAAGTAAAAATATAACAATCCAGGAATGAACTGATCGGTCAATGAGCTATTCAGCAGGTTTTACCAGAGAAAGGATGAATTCAAGGACAGGAAGAAATTAGAACATACCATAGTTTCTTGAAATTCGGCTCCCAGATAGCCACTTGTAGCACGGAATCGATTGTCCAGTAGCAGATAATAAGCAACAGTTCCCTGTAAAGGTACTTGTAAGATCCACTTATGCCCAACAGTGAAATGCATTAATAACTAACATAAACTGCACATTACATACTTCATTCTGTATTCTACTGCGAAGAGATTCAACCAATGGATTCTTGTCAAAACCCATTTTGACTACCTCCTGGAGAATTTCCTCATCAATCTACAAGAAAAGAACAAAAGGATGAAGGCACAGCAAAAAAATAGTCATATTAAGAAGGTATTTTATGAGAAAAAATAAATTACAGAATGTTTCACTTTAAGAAACGCAAGTAATAAATTGAATGCGAGATATGGCTTATTATACAAAACTACATCAATATCAGTAAGAAGAACTTACGTAACATACATTAGCTCTAAGAAAGTGATGGAAGTAATCTTTATATGAGACATAGTTGCCAAGTCCAGAAATAATTGCTATGACATAACTAGTAAATATAAAAAGGAGAGAAATGCAACGTTTAAAGTTGTTGTGCCACATTGATCATCAACAAAACAAAGAAACCACTAAAATTGAACAAATCAGAAAGTATTGCTCGAAATATAGGACCAAAGTTTGTTTTTCACAAAGAAATAGGCAATTTTAAAATAAAATTATTTGCAAATACACAAATTTCTGGGGCACACACAATGAAAAATGTGATGTAGAAGACAGGATGCAAGAGGAGATCAATAGCAAGTAAGCCGGAGAACTATAAACCTCTCCAAGTAAACAACAGAGATAATCTAGTAAAATCATACTGGAAACAGTACTTGATTGATCATAAACAATAGCCCTGTTTGACTTTCGATCAAATGCAGTGTAAGGCTTATTATGTTTTTCCCAGATAAAAATGTCACTACTGCAGAATGCTGAACTTAAATATGGCGTATGGCACGGCTTAGTAGCATTCCAATTCACAACACCTGTAGATAATCACACGCCTAAACCTTATTACGCTTTTCTTTATCTCCAGAAGTTATGTCCAGATGAGTATTGTTCTGAGAATCGGATAAGTTCCACCAAGGAAAGGCCAAACACTATAATATTACAAAACAATGGTCTTATATGTGCAACAAGTAATGCCAGAGGGGCAAAATGCACATTACATCCTTCTATAACAATTCAGGATACTAACACCAGCAATCCTTCATATATATGTCAAATTATCAACAGCAGCACAATCTCCATGGTTTAAAAGAAGCAAAATAACATAGCCACAACCAGGAGCAACATACCTTTTTTGCTTGCTGCATCGTATCTGGGGGCGGAACAGCCAGATAGCGAGGAAGATGAGCTTGAAACCAGGGATGTTGACGGATCTCAGGAATAGTCATTCGCTTCATTGGATCAACAACAAGCATCCTTGGAATCAGATCCCTTGCTCCCGCAGACAAATGGCTAGGAAGAGTATATATTCCGCCCTAAGAAGCAAAACATTACAAAATTCAAGCAATTGCATTTCACATTTTAGATAAACAGAATGGCAGTTGATTTATAAGGACCATTAAAATCAAACAGAATAGAGTTGAAATCCTCCATGCCTTAATTTTCTTGAATAAATTGGGTATATTCTCGTCATCAAAGGGGAGTGTACCACAAAGAAGAGCATAAAGAATAACACCACAACTCCAAACATCAACCTCAGGGCCAGCATATAGCCTGCCAGAGATGACCTGTAATAAATTCACACTAGCATAAGTTGCAGTTCAGAAAACTACTTTCAAGGACAATGAAACTGTCTCCATACCTCGGGAGCAGCATAGTTTGGGCTCCCACAACTAGTCTTCAGAAAATGACCATCCCGCATGATGTTACTCAAGCCAAAATCGGCTATTTTAACATTGTGCTTCGAATCCAATAGCAAATTCTCTGGCTTTAGATCACGATGAACGACCATATTGCGGTGGCAGTATTCGACGCCTGATATGATCTGCGTCCACCAATACAAAAAGGCCCAGCTTGTAAAATTAAAATGCTTAGAATATTTGAAACCTCTTCAATAATGATAACTGCTGTAGCATTTTTCCTTTTATTCAAAAGCAACTTTCTATCGTTCTACACCTAAAAGACAGAGGAGGTAGAGATAAGAGCAAATATCAACATTTGTCGCTCAAACCAAGGATTGATTAGGCTACTGACATATTCCTTGGGTCAACAGTATCACAGAAGTAGGCAAATCTGCCCTAAACAACAAATCAAAGAGATACATGCTACACGCAATTCTCCTCCCCGACTAAAGGGGTGCAAGCTATTGCTACTTAAACATGCCTGCATCTAAATCCTTATTATCAAAACAAGGATACACTTCATAGGAAAGACAACACCCAGCATACCTGCTGAAAGAATCTGCGAGCTTCCTCCTCATTGAGTCTACCCTTCTCCACAATGTAATCAAATAGCTCCCCTGACTTCACATACTCCATCACGACATAGATATCTGTCGCTGTCTCAATGACTTCATAGAGACGTATGATATGAGGATGCATGAATAATCGTAGTATTTTGATCTCTCGTCTCACTGCATTAACAAGACATCAGAAAAGCTCAATTGCAGGTATTTTTCTTTTCTAAATAGATTCCGGGAAATATGTGTAAAAATCCCATAAAATCTAAATGATAAATGACAAAAGACACTGGGCAATACCTCCAGCATATTACAACAGATAGTAGATAATATAAAAAGGAAATAAACTTAGGGATGGGAGCACTGTTGGTAGTTGCTCAATAGACTAAACCTAAATATAATTCATGTACTCAACCATAATAAAACACAGAAGCAGTAAACAATGGTATTCATGCGAGAAAGGAGAAACAAGAGATCATTCCAATACAAAGAAAGAAGCAAGAGATTTGTTTGCAATATATCTCTGCTAACTATTTGACTAAAAGTATACTCTTTCATAGCCTGTAACCTGTAAATCTCATTTCGAAGAAATTTAAGTTCATAAAGTTACCCAAAATTACCAATGAATCTTAGAGAACGATGTTGGTGCTAAGCAGCAACCTCGAAAACCTCTTTGACAAGATCGGAGACTAACAAGAAAATATCAAGTACCACACTTGAAAGTATTATACCCTAATTACCTTTCTCTTCCATTTCCATGTTCTTTATTTTCCGGCGGTTAAGGATCTTGATGGCGACCTTGTGCCCCGTGAGCCCATGCTCCGCAATCTTCACCTTCCCAAACGAACCGATGCCCAAGGTCTTCCCAAGCTTGTAATTTGGCAAGAACGCATCGGTGTTGCTCCCCACTTTCCCATGACCATCCATGCTCACTACAGCCATCAACAAAACACCAACCTTTAAGCGACAGAACAACGTCAATGAACCGAAAACCACCTCTAGGGCTCCGCCGCTCTAAATCAAGTTATCAACACAAACCTTCGGCTAAATTTGCAAAATTATCCTATCAAGATCCACCGCGAAATCAATCAGAAGATCCGAATCGCGTAGACGTAGGGTTTCAGCCGGCCATCTCGCTGCCAATCCTATATGGAGATTAGGTCATCCCAAATACGAATCCTAGACGGAATTCGATCGCAGAAAACCAGGGTTTTGATTGGAATATAAAATGAAAGGGCAATACCTCGGCGAATCCGGTGGGAATTCGCGGCAGTCCAGCTCGGGGCGGGGGGGCACTGGAGGGGGTCGATCGGGATGGTTTATTGTTGTTAGGGATGGCAATGGGTCCGGCTCCGAGCCCAACCCCACCCTACCACCCTCTTTAAACTTCACCCAAACCTGGCCATGACCCATTTAAAAATACCATATTATAAAGATTTTAATTCTTTCCCACCCCAACTCAAACCGTCCCATCTCACCTTATTATAAATATTTTAAAAAAATGTTGTTGATTTGTGGTTAAAAAACAGACGAATATAATTTGGGGCTCGAATCGCGATCGAATCCTTTTCCTTCCCTTCTCTACTGTGCTTGCTATCTTTAGAGTGCGAAATGTGCGGAATTGGATTCCGATTGGTTAATTTGGACTCGCCCCGACCTGGGGATTATCCAGTTGGGTTCGGATGGGACCTGACTTTAATGCCGATGGCATTCGATTGGCAAATTTAAGTCGCGCTATTTGATTGGATGGGACGATAGGAGGAGAGAGAGAGAGAGAGGGAGAGAGAGATTTAGGAGAGAGGATGTTATTTTGGAGGTTTTGATCAGCTTAATTAGCTCATGTAGAATTAATTTGGGTTTTCTACCATTTATATGAAAATGATGAAAACGATATTTGGATGTTTTCATCAACCTTATAACGAGCGATAACGGTTACAACCGTTTCCCTTATATTAGTTTATTTACATGTATATTTTCCTAAGTTAACAGTGTATATTTTTATTATATTCCCTATGTTAGTTTTAAATATACATCAACCTTATAATAAGGAGCAATAACGGTTAACCTGCATTAATTCATATCCCCTAATATTCTTTATATATATTATCTAAGTTTGCTTTATATAAACCTGTATTAATTCATATCAACCTAAGTTCTATTAATATTATCTTATGCAATATGCAAAGACTTATATTTATTTTATATACCCTAAGTTAGAATTATAATAATATTTTATTTTATATTTTATATTTTATTGGTTATGTTTTATGGTGGCAGTGAACAAAAAGCTATGACCAACCTTCGACCACCTGCGGGTCAACACAACCGTCTAACCAAACAAACTACATGAAGTTTGTTAAAATTTTATATTAACAATAACTAAAAACTGTGTCAGGGACACACAGGTGAGTACTAGTTAACGTTATAATGAGCAATAATGGTTAACATGTATTAATTCATATCCCCTAAGTTTCTTTATATATATTCTCTAAATTTGCTTTATATAAACCTGCATTAATTCATATCAACCTAAAGTTCTATTAATATTATCTTATGCAATATGCAAAGACTTATATTTATATTTATATTATTTTATATACCCTAAGTTAGACTTATAATATTTTTATTTTATAGGCTATGTTTTATGGTGGCAGTGAACAAAAAGCTATGACCAACCTTCGAATCCTGGACCACCTACGGGTCAACACAGCCGTCTAACCAGACAAACTACAGGGAGTTTGTTAAAATTTTATATTAACAATAACTAAAAACTGTGCCAGGGGCACAGGTGAGTACTAGTCAACCTTATAAGGAGCAAAAACGGTTATACATAACCGCTCCCTTATAATGTTAACCTTATATGATATCCATACTAATCCATTAATCAAATTCAGTTTTTATAACCGAATCATCCATTAATCTGATGATTACCCTGCCAGGTGGCAGGGGTCCCACCTAGTATTTTATAGGAAACATCCCTTAGTTTTCAATCAAAATAAACCAAACGCGTTTTCAGTATAATTTTTTATTTTTATGAAAATGAAAACAGAATTCATTTCAATTAATCATCACCCTAATTTGTTTGGAATGCTCGTGTCTTTGGTATCAAAGTTTTTTTTTCACAAGGAAAAAAGAAGAAAGCAATAATCATGTGAATGACGCTTTTAGGGCCCGGTTGGTAAGCTATTTAAGGAAACATATAGTATAAAAGTATACGTAGCCATCGGTGTTTGATGAATGGATTATATAATATTTTATATTTGATAATATTATATATTAATGTAGATTAACTGTTATTGCTCCTTATAAGGTTGATTATAATATCGTATAATTTTATACCACCTCAAGCCATAGACATGATGAAAAGTGGAGGACAAGGGGATCCTGCATCGCGGCAATCACACGGCGCGGATGTGCAATGCATATCCTGCATCGCGCATCCGCAATGCAGGATCTCCGAATCCGAAAAGTGGGCTTGGGCTGAGCTTTTTTCTGAGCATAAGGCTATCCAGGCCTAGGGTTTTGGGCCCATTTTTGTGACCAAGCCCATCTGGTTCATGAAATAATATTGATAATATAGGATTTTATATATCACGAGCTAGGTCAGGCCTGGACCATTATACAGTGTCTGTTTGGCATCTGAATCCGCGGGATCTGGAATCCGGACATGCGGATTCCAAAATCGACGTCTGCTCCGAAAATAGGATCCATCCTGAAACTAGGATCCGACATCGATCCAAACGTGCGCGGATCTAAGGCTGTCAAACAGGCCCATGGTGAATCCCCAAGCACTATAACCCAGCTAAAACACCTATTTTCAAGAGCCCTACAGGCTACAAAAGAAGCACAATCCAGTGATCCACCGACAAAACCATTTGTTCAGCAAAAAAGATGAGGATTTTTGGCAAACAGGTATTCCCCAGACAGATCATCCTCGCCGCATCCGGGTCGGTACCTCTCTTCTTCTTCTTCTTCCTCCAGCTTCATCTTCTTCTCTTCATTTCCCGTATCATTTGATCACATAATTAATCACAGGCTTCTTTTCTTTGGAGCCACAACGTACGACGTCCACAGGTCGATCAAGAACAACGAGAAACCTCCAACCAAGGAGCAGATCCAAGCACTCCAGGTCTACATCAACTCCAGGCGTAATGACTAGCATATAATTGCTTGCTTGCATTAATTCCACCTGGTCTTTATAATGTATTCTCCCTTTGTTCTTTCATGAGAGCGCAATCGGCAGGCAATTTATGTTAAGCCCGCCAAGTGCTTGATGTTACTACAAGAAGATTTATTGGGTTTTAATGCAATTTTCCATTGGACAATTTAACGTCACGGAGCAAAGGACGACGCGCCGGAGTCGACAATGGTCGTCACTGCCTTCCACGCCGGCCGGCAAGTGATCCTCCCACTAATAAGGCTTGACATGTACCAGTATGGTATGGGGAATGGTAGAGGGTGGTGGTTGATGGCTTCCACGTCGAGTCATTGGTCCACCTGGGACTTCGCCTCCAGGGTCTTCCCGAGGAGGTCCGGCCCCTGGCCGGCGCACTTACCATTCGCCGTAGTTGATGGCTTCCAGACTGGCTGTATCTTAGCTTCCGGCAGTTATTTTTGGCAATTTAGAAAGAGTCAGTTATTTGTGTAAATGACCACGTGGTGCACATGGTTGGTTGATCTAGTTCATCGTTAGATCACTTGATCGTTATACCTACTGATGGAATGTATGTACCAATGATTGAATCGTTAGGTATTAGTAGTGAGATACCAATCAATTCATCTAGTCCAGTAGATTAAATCAACCAATCAATACCGATTGGTGTGCAACATGGTCATGTAGACATCGGTAGATTAAATCAACTAATCAATACCGATTGGTGTGCAATGTGGTCATGTAGACAAAATTTTATTCATTTAGAAAAGAAAGTTAACCATTTTGTGAGCTTATTTTCACGCCCACAAATGAAGGGGAAAAATAAAACAGATATATTCATTAGTGGAATAATCACAAAAAATTATTCACGACTCAACGAATCATATACCGTAGCTATTGCACTACTATTTCTAAGAATTTATCTGAATTCTCAATATATGTTTTCCAGAGCAATCCTTGCTTTCACCTGATCATTAGACTTATGGCTGCTCTGTGAGATGACTGTCTGAGCTGTTTCTGTTATGTTTCTTGTTAGCTGCAAGGTTTTCATAGCTGACAGGAGAGATGCATGCACTCAAAAAATTTCCTCAGATATTAAGATGCAGCACTGCAATCATGGAAACAAAAGACAATCTTTCCTTTTGCAAATGGAGTATTGCGTATTGCGTTCGCATTTTACACGACAGAACAAGAAATACAAGGCAGACCAGAGTAGCTGAAGTTTATGCTCACATATACTACTTCCTCTGATTCATGATTTGCTGTACAAATGAAATACCTAGTATCTAGACTATCTGAGTTCATGACATAGTAGTACATCCTTCACCACTCAAACTTTCACAAATGTGGATTGCTTTCGAGAAGATGGGCTTATAAGAGATCTTCCATAAGCAATGGGCAAAGCTATCAACTTCTTCGTCTTGCTTACATACGCCCTCTTCATGAAATTGTCATAATCATTAGCTTCGATCTCATCAAGAATCTGCCTGTACAACAGAAGAGAAGCCCATACCTGCAACATGCCATTACCATTAATCTGGTCAATTTCAAAGCCAGGACAAGTAAAATGAGATGAAAATTACTTCCAAGTGAAATAGAAATGATCATGTTATTCTTCTTCAGGTCTAAATCTTTCATGGCAATCAGTAAAGATTGCATATATAATCAAGAGATGAACCAAGGCAATTACATTTGCTAGGAATGCCCCACTTGACAGTTGATAGAGGAGAATTTTATATGGTTTTGGCCAAATTAAACAGCATGTGTCCCCTGTAATGGAGAGAATTGAACCTCAAATCTTACCGGCCATCTACTAGCTTGACTAAGCTCAGTGACCCCCTTCTCTGCTTCGTGAAAGAACATCCTTGCCCTTCTAATTTGGCTCTTCATAAAACTCCTCCATCTATCAGTCACCTTCCCCTTGAACACATCCTCATCCGAAAGACCTGCTTGCGCGAGTTCATCTTGTGGCAGATAAATCCTTCCTCTCCTGGCACTGAAGCCAAATATAAGCAGATGAAATAAGCATGACTCAGTAAAACATTCATTTCGGAAGAATTGTTAGGACTTAGAAGAGAAATAGATGCGATAGCAGTCGAGAGGAAAACAGCATTGAAATCATCACTTACTCTTCCCCGACATCCCTGAGTATGTTGGTAAGTTGGTTTGCAATTCCTAGTGCCAAAGCAGCATTGTAGACACTCTCCGTCGTAGCCTTTGACTCAGGCGCAATGCCCATGATTGGAACACTCATCAATCCGACTGTTCCTGCTACATAATAGCAGTAGAGATAGAGTTCATCGAAGTTCTTGTATCTTGATTTCTTGAGATCCAACCTCATTCCTTCTATCATGTCCTTGAATGGCTGGAATGTGCAAGAGAAGCAAATGCCATGTCAAAACTAGTACGTTATAAATACATGACACTCGTAGAACTCGAAAAGCTTAGAATCCAGCTAACAAAAGGCGTCACAACGACCTGTGAACAATGATATGTGTGAACCATACCTGGATGTCTACAGGAAACTTTGCAACAGTATCTGACACAGCAGCATCAAGCATGTCATATGGACGACCAGCGAAGATATCCTCCAACCTTGACTCCCACCTGTCCAGAGCCGACGGTGTGATGTGAGAAGCATTGGGGCCATCTACAAGCTCATCTGTCCTTCTGCACCAAACTATAATAACAACACACTCTGTAAGTTCCGATAATTATGGTGTAGTCATAGGTCTTTAAAGCAAACATCAAGCTAGTCAATCTCGGTTCCTATGTTCACGTCTACATCCTTTTCATTCTACAAAGTGCTGAAAAGTTCATGATTCTTGACCTTAGAGTGTTTCAATTAGTCTTTTCTTAACCAATCTCTATCAGTCTGTGGAGAAGTTCAACCCCCAAAAATGACTTTAACCCCTCTTAACCCCATTCCGTTTGAGGACAAGAATGGGGTCAAGGGGATGCCCTTAACCCCGAACCAAATAGGGGCTAAAGTGTTTGAATTAGTCTTTTTTTTAACCAATCTCTATCAGTCTGTAGAGAAGATATAAAATATTTACTTGACCAAAGACTAGACTCCAGTTATCTTATTCTCTCAATATTTAATTGCTTATTTATATCGCAATGAGTCATTTAAGATCACACATGGCAGTCCACAGAGTATTTGAAAACAGGCCGAAAGAAAGGTCACTCAAGTCTCTAACAAAACAAAGGAAAAGAACTGGACATCTCATCTGATTATTTGCTAGCTTTAAGATGCACAACATTACAGAATCCTACTTTAAGTTACTTTATAAGCTGTCTTTCATATTGGTCCATGTAGACTATAGTTGCCCAAACATCTGGCTATCCAATTCTCAAACGTAATCGGAGTTGAAATTTCTTATGACCCGTAATCCATAAATCTACTCAATCAAATTAAAAGAAAAAAATAGAAAAGTGATCAAGCATCACTAATTCCTAAATTTTCAATTGGAGGGCATGAGGAGCTAGATGAACATAATCTATACTCAAAAACTTGTGTAGTGTGGATGATGAGTACTGATTGATTACCGTAGATAGCCCATATGGCCCTCCGCCTTTCAGGAGTCATGAGTAAAGTACCTGCACAGGTGAATTGCAGTTAGATCATAAAAATCACGCCAGAAATGCCTTAAGATGACCTTCCCAACAGAAATTCAACAAAAAATCAATCGAGAAAGGATACGAAATCTAACCCAGGTAGAAGGTCTTGGCATACTCTGCACAAACTTCCCCGCATCGATCATAGGCTTCCTTCAACAAGTACTGCGTCCCCGGCACAGCGACATCCGGCTTCACATCAAGCACTGCTCTAGATCTCAGTTGCTCCTTCACCAACGCCGCCTGCTTGAGGACCACCTCATAAACCTTCTGCTCAGAAGAACTCACAACCTCCCCAGCTGAGTTTGCTACTAAACTCGATAGAATTGGAAAATTTGGATTCCTTTCGGGCTCTAATCTTGTGCAAGCATACTTTGAATCCGCAGAAAGTGAGAACAGACTCCATCTTTGCTTCTTCCTCTGAAACCTCTTCTCATTCCATGGACTTGAGGATTTATATATAGACCGCGAACTATCTGAATGCCGAGCTCCTTCTCGAATCGCCTCCAAGAACCCAAGGTTGGAGGAGACCTCCACATGCGAAATAACACGTAATACCACAACCGACATCTGAAAGATATCAGTATCACAATCGAAGCTTGGAAGGAAAAATCTCTTTCTTCTCCTAGTGACTAGTGTTCTAAATCATAGAAGCAGCCAATGGCTGCATCAAAAAGCCAAGTTTCAAGGCTTTTCTGACTGGATTAAAACAACTATGAGAGCCAAAGATTCCTCTATGGCCAAGAACTTTAGTAATGGTATTCCCTGAAAAAACCCAGATTGAATGAATCAGTAAAACACTCTGACATGCAACACACACAGCCTTTCCACAGCTGCTACAAATAAAAAACACAGGAAATCTCAGATACCCATTTGCCAGATTCAGCAAAGACACTACCTTTTTCTAGAAATGATTCACAGAAGCAGAGAGCTAAAACCCAAGAACAGTTGAAATGGGCTTTCTAAAATGAGAGCAAGCTAGCCTGGATCAAAATAAGTTTTTTAATCCAAGCACATGGAATGCTGCAGCACCACGACTATCCATATATACGCAGCGATAGATTCCGAAAAGACCATTAAAGCTTATTCCATGGAATCTACCCAACTATTCTAAAGAGCTAAGAAAACATCAAAAGAAACAAAGCCACTCACCTCTCTTACCACTCTCCACCCTTAACGTTCACCTCATTGCCCATTCGAAGACCTTCCAAAGCCTTCTCTTTCTCCTCTCCTTCCTTCCAATCCCCATCAAATCAGACCAAAGCTCTCAAAAGAGTCCATATAACCTCTCCCTCTCTCTCCCTCATCACCCTCTTTGGCTGCTGCATAACACTAGGAGGGGTTGGTCGGAGACACGTGGAGAGTGGGAGGCCCGATATGGTTGGAGATAGGCTTATCGGATCGGATGGGGCGACCGTTGCAAGCGAGCGAGTGGGATCCCGGCACGTGTGTGAGAAGGATCTTCGGGTCGGATGCGGGCCCCGCCCGGAAAAAGCGTGTCGCGACAGAACTCCACCACCGCCCGGCCCGCACCGCGGCCACACGTCCTCGCGGGTCCGCCGCGAGCCACGTCTCGCACCCCCGAGACCGTGTGGGTCCCGCGCGGGCCCACCCCGGTCGAGGGACGACGGGTGGAAAAGTTAATCCACGTGTCGTCAGTGATCCCGATACCGGATGCGGATCCTTTACGTTGATGTACACGTGTCTAATGTTGATTGGGCCGTTTCTTGCCTTGGATATAAGTAGAAGCACGTGCCACCAAGATCGTATTTTAGAGTACGAGTTGTGGCCATATACTACTAGTTGCATGTGCTTGAGGGCTGACTGAATTGAGAAATTATTGCTCACATGCATTGGTCTCGGTACAAAATTGGAAATGAAATAATTGTCACATGTTGATGGATATCGAAATTATTGAAGATTGGATGCGACCAAATTAGAAAATATCAACCCTGAGATGTTGTTTATGTTTGTTCCTGGGCTTATAGTCTTGGTTTGGGCTTCATAGAGATAAAAAGAGACCAATAGTTTCTCCAAGAATCTCAACCGCCCGAAGTGCTTCGTGTTTTACTCGCGTCTCGGATTAATTCGCCATCAGCTGTTTGTTCTCGGACAGCGGACAGCCTTGCTAATGGCTGAGCAGCAGCTGGCGTCGTGCCGTCTTGTGCTGAACCCGCTCCCCAGCTAGCCATGATGAGCTGGCACCCGGGTCCATGTGGGAGACGAGTAGCGCGATGCCAGCTCATCAAGAAATATATTAGCCGCTTGCTTATAAAGTAGCGGGGAGCCCTCGACTTCGAGGGTTTGAAACGCTTGCAATTGCCGCGAGAGATGGAGAAGGGGGAACCGGAGCTAGGGTTAGGGCACGGTGAGGGGGATGAGGGGAAGGCGGAGCGGGAGCTATTAGGGTTAGGCCAAGGCGGGGAGGAGAGAGGTGAGGGGATCTTGGCGCCATGGGAGCAGCACGCGGCAGTGATCAGCATTCCTCGTTTCGACTACAGGGCTCCCTTCTCGCTTCTTGAGCGATCCCTCTCCGGATTCCTCGTAACTTGCCCCATCAGTATGTTCTCCTTTTCGCCAATCTTGTTTATATCCCGGTTTCCATTTGGATCTTTTCATCTATAGGACTTCGCAAGAATATTGAATTCTAGGTTTTACTCGTTGGTCCTTGTCTAATAGGAATAATTGTAGGCCCTTGTGTCTAGACTGAGCATATGCTTTGGGATTTTGAAGATGAATAATGTCGGACCAAGAAATGGCTAATCTGGACATCCTCACCGCACTATTCGTCTGCTCCTTGAGACTATGCTTTTGGATTCAAAGAGAGATTTCCAGACGTAAAAAAATATGCACGTTTCAGCCAAGAATGTGAAAGAATGACTAATGTCTGTTAGAATGCATTCGTCTAGAGAAAAGTTCTTTTGCCATACTTAATGTCTGTTGTCTTCTTGTTTGTTTGATTTCATTTGTGCTTAAACTGCATGCTGTTACTACTAGAGTTTTTGTAAGCAAGGATTCTTGCAGTGATTGGTCTTTTTGTTTTTTGTCATCTTGTTGTGACTGCTTTCGTCAAGATCTTATATTATTTTATTTTTGTTCTTTTTTGTTCACAGAACGGGAGAAAAGTGCCACAAAGGAGGCTATGTCCATTCTTGAAAAGGTTATGATCATTTTTTGTTCACTGTTTGACTCAAAGTGTTCCTTTTTTACTACTTTTTTTATGATTTAGACCAAATTGTACCTGTATTTCTGCAAAATATTGGTGACAAGCAGTTAAACCTAGTCAATATAAAGGCGAACACTTTTAGCAATTATTTGGAAATCAAAATTTTCGTTTATTAGGACCTTAATAGAGGTCAACCTTTTCCACAGAGCGCTTCTTGAAAAGAATGGATAGTGGGGATTCCACCAAAACATGTGAAATAAATGAGCTGAGAAATTTGTACAGTTCTTACAGTAAACAGTTAGATTGATATTTTTGAACTTAATGGCCTATGTTTTTCTTTTACAATATCATAATAGTTTCGTTCATATTTTTAGGATCATTGAAATATTTATGATGCTTATGTATTAATTTAATGAGGTAATCAAGTTCTAGTGCATGAATGTGCTTTTGTAGGAGGTTGAAGATATTACATATCTCAACTAATGATGCCATGAATTCCACATAAGATATTTGATGGAGGTAATTTTTTGCGGCATTTGGAAATAGCCTTCTACTGAAGCAATTTAGTCTCTAATCAAGATTAGAAAATTTCATTTTTAGTGGGCTAAAATCAATTTGCTCGATGACTAAAGCTAGCAACCTGTATATGCAGATATGGATTCACAATTACGACCATGTTCAGCATTTTAATGGATTTTGAGAAATGTATTCTGCTCAAGGTCGAATTTGATATGAGGAGTTTCTGACCCTAAGGCTCTATTTAGGCTGTGAACTTGAGAGGAGAGCACTCACATTCGCTCTGGAACAAATTATCCTAGCGTTAGTTTTTTTCAAGTTTTCTTCATATTTTGTAGTTTAATGCCCTGTTAGAAGTCTGGCGAAGGCTAGAGTTGAAACTCTCCACCTTTGGATGGCATCTGAATTCATCTTAAAACATTCATGACTATCTTATTTTTTTCATAGGTATATTTGAAGGATGTCAGATAGTTTAAAAATACGATATCCATTGACATTAAATTACAAAGAAAAGCTCTAATGTATCATTGAAAGATTTAGAGTTTTAACCCTCATCTTTGTTAGGTTTCTGACAATCTATTATACTTGAAAGCATAAATCAAAATCGGAAGGGAAGTTAATATTAGGGTACCCTAAAATACCTCACAAAATTCGGTAAAATATTTAATGTGTCTATAGTTGCGATCTAAATCCCTAAATCCGCAAATATTTTGTGTGTGTGTGTGTGAATATTTAATGTGTCTATAGTTGCGATCTAAATCCGCAAAGTGTGTGTGTGTGTGTGTGTGTCAGTAATCCAACTCATATATGTAAATGAGTTGTGAACTTCACAGATCTATATGTCTTATTTCGCAGAATACTTGGGAAATCTACATCTTCTATAGCTATTACATCATGTTTTTGTTGTGTTTTCTGCCAAACTTTCTGAATTTTTGTCAAGCAAGAGATGTATGCTGATCCTCTTCTACTTGCGTTCCATAACTTGCACAACATCTCTTTTTACATGCACTGAAGTGGTTGAAATCTCTAAAGATCTATGTTAAATATAAATTAAACCATGAAGTGCCTCGTAATCTGATCTCAAGCCGATAAAATTAGTTGATTATAGGAAGACGACCTGTTCTTGTAGCACTATAGGAAGGTTGGATGATGGTATGTGAAGAAGTAATTAGCATAGAAGGATCGAGAATGCTAATTTTTCTATTTCTTTTTCCTAGCAAGTAATTCTAGATAGTTCTTTGGTTCATAGTGCCAACACAGTAATCTTCCACGTTTACTGCTGAATCATGATAATATTGGAAATGATTGAAGCAGTCATGCAGAGACATTGCATATACTTTGATATAATGACGCCTCCCCTCAAACTGCTTACATTCTACTGTGTCAACAAACAAATATGGTGATTCAGTGTGAAATCACATTTAACATGCTGTAATTGTTTGACTTGCATTGCGGTTTTTCATGATTCTAGAAACAGCTCCCATACTGCTTCATTTTAATTTTAAACAGAAAAGCAACACAGAAATTACTAGAAAGCTTATCATTTATTCATGTTGAACATTTTGATCTGATCTTCAATACTGTTGACAAATGTTGTGCGCATTCTGCTATATGCTGGTAATGACTGATTATAGCAGTTCATCTTCATCATGTATCTCATGCCATGTATTTGTTGCATAACTCGTAAGATTGACAATCACACATTAAGCCATGACAGAATGCTAAGATTTTTCCTTAAATCTATCTTCTTTAAAACAAATTATTTTCAGATATAGCTGATAAGCAAATATTAAGTTGCCTTGCACATTTTGATGATGTCGGCTTGGATTTTGAATTATGCAGTATGTTGATTCCATATGCGGTAGTGTCTTAGATGCAAATGCCTCCATCAAGAGGAGAAAACTATGTATCGATGAAATAGATGCAAATGTGGAAGGTATACAAAAGAAGTCTGCTAATGATATTCTGGAAGCTTTAGGTAAGGTAATATATTTTGTGATTTCATTTTCTTTTGGTTATGAATTGGTGGTTAGACAACATTTATCTCCTTTCATGGCACTATGAAGTGAAAAATTGTCTCTACCTTAAAGATATTGGGGTTAAAGTATTTATGTTATGTTCTGATTCTCTAGAGCCAGATGAAGAGAAAGAAACTAGTTTGGCATCTTTGGAGGCTGATGGGAATGCCAACAAGAGCTTAGTTCTGTCACTGGTTAAGTTAACTAGGAGTGGGTTGCTTCTCTTTACCTTCCCGAGCAATGAATTCCATCATACTGTTGATACGGTTTCTACCATTTTTCACTCTTTGGAATGTGAAAGTCTAAAGCCACCGCTGTAAGTTGCTCTTCTAATCCTCGTTTATAATATGATGATGAATAATAGAGTGATATAACACTTTTGTTGAACAGACTATGGTTGGATAATATCTGGGTACATTTTTGTCACTCATATTGTGACAATATGCACTTAATTATTATTTTGTGGAGTCATTTGCATGCTGCACTATTGCTGCATTATTGTGCTATTGTTTTGCTAGATACCTCTGAGGGTGACCAGTTATTCATTTTACATTTTCAAGTTGGATGGATCATGGATGCTACGTGTGATTTTGTTCACTTATTTATGTATTACCTTGTATAGTTTGCTCTCACTTTTGTCTTCTTGTATCTCTTAAAAAGTTCAATTGGAAAATTCTGTTTTGGTTTATCGTGACTGTTATCCTGCTTCATCTCGATTTCAGATGGATCTAGATGTTCCACTCTCACAATTGAAGTAAAGGAATCATCATATTTTTCCTGAATTTTTAAAATGAGATTCGTATGTTTGACAAATGGACGTGGCTGACCTTTTTATGGTCTTGGTAGATCAGGATTTGTTTCATATATCATGCTCACTACATTATTTTCTTTGCTGTAAAAAAAAAAGAAAAAAAGAAAATTTCTCCTGGAATCCTCAATCTTCATTCTACTTCATCAATGGTATAATCATGCACTGATTCTTATTATGTGACTTTTTGTCCTAATGTTAGATTTTTCTTTTTGTCATGCGTGGAGGCTTTGTTAAATTAGTGGAAGAAACTTTCTTTCCTCAATCTGTATTTAGATTTATGAATCGAGTTCCTGTTCAACTTCTTACCTAGGTCTTTATCGTTATCTGAATGCCTTGTCATGTGATTGACCAGCTGGTGTCATCGGATATTTCCTATTCAAGAAACCTGCAATTTGACTGAGAATGACCTCAAAATAGTTGTTTCAAAGCTCGTGCAGGGATTCTTGAGAAATGAGAAAGACATTCCGGAAAGGTCTATCAAGGTCTCTTCATTTCCTCTCTGCTTTAAGATTTTATGATTCATCCTTCCATTTAAAGGTGTTCACTTAATTGTTTTAGTATCATGCCTCATTGCTTTTAATGTAGTGCATTATCTGTCTATATGGTGTTGATTCTTATATGAAGCATCTTTTCAAGTATGAGATGGCTATTTTATGAACACTGTAAAGTCAGGTGAATGCCATATATACAATTTGCTACAAAAACTTTTTCCAGTCCAGCGCTATACATTTATTTAGGTATCGATTTTCAATCTGTTATCTTCTTTTTGCATTTTGCCCAGATTAACAAAAGATCTCGTAAAATATGCTTCCTATTTCAAGTTGCACCTTTACGCTTGTAAGCTCTTCATTTTGAGCACCACCCTACAGAAAGTTAAGAGTGATATACTTTCCCCTCTGAATAAGTGCTGTCATTTTACTCCAGTTTGCTGTGGCTTATAATAGACGGGGTATTGATGAGACAGAGATGAAGATTCAGAAGCACACACTGAAATCCTCTGAGAAGTTAACCTTGTTGGATAGAGACGTATGCTTCAAAGTTGTGGCTGGAGCTGTTAAAGCTGTAGCTGAGAACTCAGTGGTTGATCTGAAATCCCCAGAGGTATTTTTAATCTCATTCATTTAGCTGTCTGCTTTGTCTCCCCAGCTCAATAAAAGTATGACTTTCCACAAATTCAAAGTTGTACAAAATTTCTGTCACTCTGCTCAGAGCTGGCCACTTCAAGTTCTTCATTGCTTAGTCTTTGAAACTAATCATAAGATTTGAATTAAATTTCAACATGGGGCGTTGTTTCTGAGGCATAGTGTAGGCCCACAGATAATAAGTTCTCACTATATCGAAGTATGTAATGATCTACGTGTTGCGTTATCCAGATAGCTGTGTGCGTTGAATTGCTACCAGTTTCAGGGGTATCACATGGATCTCTAGTGGCCGGTGTTTCGGTTCTTCCACATGGTCTCTTTGTGACTAAGCCTCGGCTCTGTGTCAAGCCACTGGTTTCAGATTCAAAGGCGACAAAGAGGAGAGGATGAAGAGATTATTCTCCTGCAGAGTTCTATTCCCATGTAAAAATAGGAGGCGCATTGAGTTCTATTCCTGTGGCTCTGATAAAGTTTCATGGCTGTATTTATTATTGCATGTGCACGGAGTCATACTCGTTTGCTCACATTGTACACTCACTGTTGACTGCTTTCAAATTTTTTTTTTGATCATTCTCATGTTGCGAAGAAGACATTTTGTTCATCATGATGAGTGTCTTTTGTGTACCAAAAAGATGGATATAAATTTGAATTTATTCTTTCTTTGTGTTCACTGACAGCTAGACTGGGGCAATGTTGATTGTAAGACTGTTTTTGAGTCCTGGCTTTTAAATTTGGGATGCAATGATGATCTATCAGATGCAACTTTGCTGTTTTCCAAATAATGGAGCTGAAATGGGCTCCTTTTTTTGAACCCCTGTGATGCCTCAACTCGATGTCTTTCTGAACGTAGTGACAAAAATTCTGACGCTGATAGTACACTATTCGACCTGATGGAACTATTTGTGATGATTGGAAGTGGCTTTATTGATTTTGGTTGCTGAGACTCTCTGTTTACTCTTTTCAGTTCAGTAACAGTTTGGTATCCTTAAATGCTTCCCACTGATCGTTCCTGGCTTCAGGCTGATAAGCTTGTGGGTGGTTGGGAAAAGCTATGGAAAGCATACTCATAGAGTAGTACCAGGATTACAAACATGTTCTCCTGGAACCACTTTTTTGCGCAAAATTTAGCCGGCAGAATCTTTTGATTAAGCATCTGGAATATGATAATTGTGCATTCATTTTTCAGCCTTTTCCTTGTTTGTGTGAGGTTATCTTGTCCTCTTAATGCACCAATGTGGTGTTTTAGTGGGTAAAGGCTTAGTAACTTCTTGCATCAGAGCATGGGTTTGAATTCTCTACGCAGGGAATTTGTTGTTGTATGGTCAGCCTAGGTGTTTCTTTTGGTGGAGGGGGTTCATTCCAGTCTAACTACATTCCAATACGGTCCCATTCCAGCCAAATAATTTTGGCACTTGTTTGGTCAGAATCACATTCCAACGTCTTTTCCTTCGCCCTCATACCAATCTCCTCCACCGCCGATCACCGGTAACCTAAACCCCGACGTTGACCTTTGCCGGAACCCATCATACACGGCCTCCAAACCGCCTCCAACTTTCACCAAAACAACCACCGACTCCGTCCTTCCTCCACCTTCTTTCACTCTCGAGACCGCCTCCTCCGCTGCCGATCGTTAGCAACTCAAACCCTAATGCCAACCTCCACCAAAACCCATCATCCACGGCCTCCAAACCGCCTCCAATCACCACCAAAACAACCACCGACTTCCATCCCTCTCTCCTCCACCTTCCTTCACCCTCGAGACCGCCTCTTCCGTCGTCAATCGGTGGCAACCCAAACCCTGACGTTGACCTCCATCGAAACCCATCATCCACGACCCCCTTGTTCCTCTAAAACACTTCCAAAAGCCTCATCATAGCCTCCCGAGACCTCCCCCTCCATCCAAGCCTCAATCCCGACCTCCGATCGCATGCAACTACCTTCTCCCTAAGCTCCGTCGCCTCTAGGCCTCTATCTATTGATCAAATACCAGATTCGAGATCCCCCAACGCCTTGTGATCCTTCTCATGCCCTTAGATCGCTTCAAAGAGCTTCTCCAACCTTGATCACTGTCGGCTAGCTTTCCGACCGCTTGATCTATCCTCGGCCTTTAGCTTCCATTCCACACCAAAACAACAAAAATAATAGACCACTCTATTCTAATCCATTCCACTTGAGTCACATTTCATTACAGCACTCCATTTCAGAACACTCCAACGAAAAAAAAGACCCTACGCGGGGCAATTTTTCTGAGAAAAGAAAATCTTGACCTCTTCATGGGTATTAACATATCTCGTCACTTCTCTTTGAAAGAACCCTCTCTTAATACCTCAATGAACATTGTCTCCATGACAATAAAGTCAGGCATCAAATTAATGTAACCTCAGTTTAACACAGAAAATTTGGTTAATATCATATTTAGCTATGAATATTATATTTCCTCTTCTGGTTTGGAGAATACCATATATCACTTGGACAGTCAAAAAGACGAATGGGGCAGGGTTTCAGAGGAGAATATCTTTGTAGTACAGAAGGAATAGGAAGTGGAGAAAATTTCATAAAAAAATTAGTGATCACTTATTTTTGACTTGATCGGACGGTACTATCTGTGAACACTTGCCAACCAAACGGAAATGATCACTTAAAGCCGGGTTTTAGCGACCATATTA
The DNA here is from genome assembly GCA_963920575.1 of Narthecium ossifragum. Classification (NCBI taxonomy): domain Eukaryota; kingdom Viridiplantae; phylum Streptophyta; class Magnoliopsida; order Dioscoreales; family Nartheciaceae; genus Narthecium; species Narthecium ossifragum. Next base: position 2,245,410 of record OY986964.1, on the reverse strand, counting down.
TGCACTTATTACGACCGGTCGCTAAAAGTCTTTTTTTTTTTCCGTAGTGTGAAGCGTGGAATTCCAATTTTCAGTCATGTATAATTAATCTTGTCATCTAGCCAAATGGAATTGATGGTTGTCTAGGTTTTCCACCTAGAATAATCTGCGTTGGTGCATATGGACTTTCCAGGCTACACTTGGGAAGAGGTCTACTTCCTCACATTTCTAAACCTCCTCGCTATATAGAAATACTGGTATATATCGATATGGGCTGTTCTACTCTACCTTAATTTGAGCAATAGTCTTGTTTATATATCTCACTTTCAGATAGACAACACGGTGCTTAATCAAGACAGACTTCATAAGAGCTTCTTAAACAAGCATGGCCATGAGTTGATGATGAGACTTATTAATTTCTAGTCAAAGGATAATTCTATTAGCTAGCTCAGCATCGCGGGAACAAAAGGGACCTAGCTAGCTAAATCTACCCAAAAATTGAAAGAACGATAGGCTATCAACATGATAATTAACTAAGAGCCATAGATCGACATGGAGAGGTCCAAATTTATGCTGCTGTGATGACTACTCGAGTAGCCTGGCGAAGAAGAGATAACACAGCTGCTCTCGCTCGCAGATGAACCAGTCCTCATCTCCGAAGGCCGGAGCGAAAGGGATAACAGCAGCAGCGATTTCTTCTCGACCAAATGCTCGCCATTGAAAGACAATGAGCAGCATCCATTCCCCTCGGCTTTTCGCTTCTTACAGTGTTCTTGATGTTGATCTCCTTGTTTATAGGGCTGCTCATGCATGTCAACAAGAAAGCTATAAGTTCCTTATAATTATTTCTTCACTGATCATCAGAATGCAGGCTATGAATGATCCATGCAGCAAAACAGCTAGAAGTCTATGCATGCAAGAAGTTTGTAGTCATATATATATATATATATATATATATATATATATATATATATATTAATCATGCATGTAAGTAGATTACTGTTGAATATGCTTGCATGAAAAAAAAGTTGGGGAGGTTTAACCCTTTTTAGTGTACCTTGACAGGAAGAGATTCTAGATGACCTGCCAAGAACCCTGTTTCGCTAGCATCTTCCTGCTGCTGCCAACTGATGAGGCCCTCCTTTATTCCCTGCTTCTTCACAGCCATGGCTTGCATGTAATCATCAAAGCAGTACGGGGAGGTGACTGTCTCACATCCTCCTGGGCTGCACTGCAAGCCATTGTAGATGGGATGTGTCTCCATTCTCCCTCTGCCCATATAATACAAAGATTCTTAAAGTGGAGAAGAGATGACCTAAGGCTGCAGAAAAAGTTGGAGGAGAGGATTTGTGGTCTGATACCTTTTCAGAGAAGGGAGAGCGTTCTGCATGAAGTTAGGAGGCTGGTGGAAATCCATGGTGGGTTTTGAAGGAGGCTCATCAACACCACCACCACCACCATTGTTCCCACATGAGTGTTTTCTCTCTTGATTCATGTGCTGCAAACCTGATCATGAACACATTGTAAGCATGATTTAAAGAAGAAAGTTTTCAGCAAAAAAAGGAGGATTGGGGTGGGGGAGAAGATGTGGGTTGTTGAAGAAATGGGCTAACTATTTGGAGGTGTGAGAGTACAGACACTACTTGCTTTTATCTCTTTTCTGTGCATGTTCTTTAGTACTATGACAAGTGACATAAATAGGATTCATGCTTATGTTAATTAAGGTAAAAAGGAAAGGAGTAAAAGCAACCATTCAAAACAAGATATATACTGCTTTGTTCTGTGGGTGATGAGAACAAGGCTTTGCTGTGGCTTGTTCATCATCTCATTCAAAACAAGACATATATATAGCCTATAATGGCACATGTTAATGAAACTCTTGGCTCCTTAATATCAAACAAGTCATGTATTTTTCTTTTCCTCCTTTTACCAACATGGAAATAGACGATGATCGATGGTTGGTAGGGCTTTGAATTGAAAAGTAAAATAAAAGAAAATATATGCATTGGTTTTTGTAATTGGAGATAATAAAAAGCTCTCCATTAATTGACCTCACCTTGCCTGCTCATCATCTCACTCCTCATGCTTCGATACATCTGATCAAAACAGACCATCTTCTTGTTAGCTAGATAGATATGCGCGCAGATGTAACAATAGAAATTAACAACAGAGATGAAGGCTGCTAGCTGTATATAAAGATTAAAGAGATCATGACCTGGAGATGACTCTTGACATGAGAAATGGTCAGGCCTCTCACATCCATCAGCTGAAGCACAAGCTTAGGTGTGGCTTCTGGTATAGTTGTATATCAACAAAGAGATTGATTAGAAAATTAAGAAGCTACACACACACATATATATACCCCCCTAAGAACAAGGATAAGCAAAAAGAGAGAGGGAGAGATGAAAAGTGGCAAGAAATAAACATACTATCTTGGCCTCCCAGCCTCTCAATGGCCTGAACAAAACACTGATGGAGGTCTGGAGTCCATCTCAAGCGTGGAACCTTTGATCTTATGTACTGCCTCACTGCTCCATTTCTCCCAAAACTCCCCATCTCTCCTCTTCTTCTATTCCTCTTCTTTCTCTCTCTTAGCCAACAGGCATATATAGATAGACCCAGCAAGAAGCCCAAAGAGAAAAGATTAATCTCAGATGGGTTCTGTGTTAAACCCTCCAAAAGCCCCTCAGATGGCTGTCTTCTTCTTTCCCACACTATATTTCAGGGAGCGAGGGACTCTCTTTCTCTCTCTCTTTCATCACAGTTGCACAACTCTCGCTCTCCTGGGGGGGACTCTCCAAAATACAGTTGGGACTGTCCAGGATTAAAACAACACTTGCAGTGGGGGTGGAAGGGGAAGGCCACGGATCACGAGGTGGAGGAGTTATTAACAAGATTTAATGACTACATAAAGAAGGAGAGAACAAGAGAGAGAAAGAGATGACAGAGATCTAGAGAGAGAGAGAGAAAGAGAGAGTGCAGTCTGCTGGGTTGTTTCTGATGATATATTAGATAGCTCCATTTCTATGGCCTGCAAAAGATGGAATTCCCTCGTCGGAGCCTCTGATCCTGCCCTCCAAACAAGCACCATTATTGCAAGAAGAGCTCAGAAAGGGGGGTTGGATGGCTTTTGAGTTTTGACCCACCTAGCTAGGCTAGCTAGAGAGAGAGAGAGAGATGAACAAGGGTTGAGAGGGGTTCTATGTGCAAGCAACTTCGTCATGATCACAAAAAACGGCTGTAGAATCTCTGAGCCAGGATCTCCTTCACCTGTACGTATATAGCTCTTCCTTTTTCCAATATATATATATATATATATATATATGTATTGGATTCCTTATTCTCTATGTAATATTAAGAGAGATATTTTTTCGCATAACTTAAAAAGTGGTCAAAACCTCTCTTTCTTGTCATAAAGTCAACTCTGTTTGGTAGGACCGAACAGAGAAGATGAGGAAATATAAACCCTGTTGGTAGAGAGAGACAGGGAAAGAAAAGAATAACATACATGCACAGGAATGAGTGGCTTTTTTCTAGAGGGAATTGGCCTTTTCAAATCAATCAGTCGGTGCCAACTTTTTCAAAAGAAGATTAGAATTAGAACAGCAACCATCCATCCATCCATCCATATACAATAAAAATCTTTTTAGAGAGAGAAAGGAGAGAGAGAGAGAGAGAGAGAGAGAGAGCGGGGACGAGGACCACACAAGAGTAGTCGTACTGTGTGCATTGGCTCTGTGAATAGTTTGAAAGCCAAATGTGGACGCATCTGAAAAATTCCTCCTGCCCGGCTGCCCAGTCCATGCAGACTTTGGCATATGTACCTAATAAAGCTATGGCAGGACGTGGCCGGGTGCCTTATTAAGACCACTCCTCCTATTAACACCATTGATTCCTAGCCATATAGCTTTCAAAAGCAGGATACTAAGATATCTTAATTAAGTGCATGTATAATTAGTTAATTCTAGACCATCGTCTTGGTGGAAGAGCCAGGCCAATCTTATTAAAAAGATAAAAGATCTCCATATCATAAAGCTGCCAGAAGATAACTCGATCTATATATAGCTCTGCTTTCTTTGATATATAGATAGATAATATAGATACGTATATATAGATATATTCATGTGTTTCACGTTGATCAAGGAATCTTTGCAGCTAATCTAAACCTAGCTACAGATGGAAGACTGCTTCTTTCTTTAGAAAAGGGTCTTACATACATATATATATATATATATATGCTTGCAAGTATATATCCTAAAGGCAGACAGTGTGGAGATCCTTTCCTTTTGCTGCCTACCCTGGTTGATGTATAAGAACAACAAACCCCTTTAAAACTAAACTAGAGAGTAGTATACAAGAAAAGAGAGGATAGAGGGAACAAGTTAGAGAGAAAGAGAAGGAGAGGAGAGAGAGTGAGTGAGAAGGAAAAAGATGTCTGACCGAAAGAGAGGAGAGAGAACGAGTTAGAGAAAGAGAAAGAGAGGAGAGCGAGTGAGAGGGAAAAGATGTCTGACCGAAAGACGAAGACGACAAGGAATAATAGTATAGTTTACCTAAGGCAGTAGAAAAAGGACGACAGCCACGTCTGAGCCACTGCAGTCTCCTCCCATATATCATCATCATCCATTGGCTCACAAAAATAACCCTAGGCTGCCACCATCTTACTTACGTACACCATAATAATAAATATATTTATAGCTACAAATTAAATTCTATTAATATATATATTTTAAAAACAACCTTAGTTCTTGAAATTTTTGAAGAGGCCAAGTAAATTATTATCAAAACAACAATTTTTTTTATCGGGTATTTAATTCTTGTTGTTTAAAACAAAGAAAACTCACAAAAAGATTTTGATTTTATGAGGAGGAGAAGAGAAAGAAAGGTGGGTAAAAGAGGAGCGCGAGATAAGGTGTGCAGCTGGTGTAATTGCCTTGTTCACGTAAACTTGGTAGCTGGGGAGCCCTACTTCTGAGATCATATCTCTCTCTCTCTTTCTCAGCTGCTGGCTGCTGGCTGCTGCTAGCTTGCCTGCTGCTGCACTACAAGACTGTACCTCACCAACCCCTTTAAGAAAGCAAACAAGGGTACTTTCTCCCCCCCTCTGCATGGCATTACCCCCACTCAAAGTTCTTATCCCCTCACCCACCAGGTGAGATCAATATTTACACCCCCACCCTTCCGTTATAAAAACCTCCAAATATTCCATACATACATACATACCTTTCAAGCATTTATTACATTCTAGCTATAATTGACAATTAGCTAGCTGGTCAATTAACTAGCTAACAAGAAAATTTAAACCTCTTCTATGTATTCCTCCTAGTTCCTATCAGATACTAGTCAAAGAGCTTCTAGCTAGCATTCAAGACTTTAGTGACTAGTCATATATATCTTAATTAAGAAGACGTCTTCTTTTTTTTCTTCTAATCGTTTCGTTTAATATGGCTTAAAATTAGACTTGTGTGCTCATAAATTATATATATCTTAATTTTTTTCTAATTTTACTGGAGAAATATCTACATTTATTAATACCATAGAGGCCGGCCCACACGGAGCGCTTAACGTGTCCCGCAAGCGAAACATACGCCGTACCGCAATCTAATTAATGCGCGCCAAGTGTGACGGTCGCTCTCTACTCTCTACCCGCATTAGGAGGCTACCGAGGAATGACACGATAACAGTTCCCCCATAGAAAACTCCAAAAAAATATATATATATTCATATTTATATTTAAGCGGAAATGGTATAAATAAATAAATAAATAGAAATATTGTCGCGGGGCATTTACTGGTGAATTAAATAAGAGGGTGACAGATGGAATGATGGGAATTCCTGCAGAAGGAATGATCATTACAAGGACCAAATGCTTACTTATTTCTGTACATATTTATTTAGATGGTACTAAAAATAGTAGAGTATTGTGATGGTCCAGGACCAGGAGGGAGGGGCCTCCAGACCGCATTTAATAGATGAATGTCTTGGCTTTTGACTGTAGAGATTTACCCCATATTTATCACTCATATTATGAATATATATATATATATATATATTTATATGAGTTGATGTTAGTGTGACAGACAGAGAGCTATGGATATTATTCTCGTAGGTCGGCGATGTAATGACGTAGACTACGTGCTGGGGCTTCCATGTTATCTATCCTCCTCCTCTGTGTAGTATTATTATTAGGGAGGTCAATTGTTTTCAAATGGATGCCATGGTGTTTTCCGGTGGATAATTGATGCATGGGTTGGAACGAACATTGTTCATGGTTCTTTATTTCATTGGTTTATACAATTCTTCAATTCTTGCTTTCAAACATTAACTCCACATTGGTGACCTTACTTTCTTTCTTTCTTTACTCCAATCTCTTTCACAGTACATGTCATTTGTATGGATGGAATTTTAGTTAGAGCGATTCAACGTGTCATGTGTATTACAGATTTCACTCACGAATCGGTAGTCGAATAGATACCGATTCTCTCTTCTAGATCATCTTAGGCCATGTTTGGATGATAGGAATGGGAACGAATCCAGTGAATGCAGAGAATGGGCGGATTCCGCGTTCCCCCATTCGGACGTTTGGCTTTTAACTTGAAGTGGAATCCGTTGAATCCGACATCCATCGGATTCCAATTTTTTGGAATCACGGAACCCTAAACTCTAAACCCTAAATCGAGCGGACGCCGTTCCGCGTCCCTCTTTTGTATCCGCATATGACTGGTTCGGATCGATCTGAATATGTTTGGATCGATCCAGACTAGTTTGGATCGTTCCGACGTGTAAAAACTATAAAACTGGTCCCTGTAAAGGGTTTTGGATCGATCCAGAATAAGCTTAGATCGATCTAGACTGGGTTGGATCGATCCAAATATTCTGGATCCATCCAGACTGGGTCTGGATCAATTCTGGATTCAATTCAGACTTGGTCTAGTTCAATCCGAATATGACAGATTTTGTGTAATTTATGTCTTTGAAACCCGGAATCGATGCAACTCTCTTTGTAAACTATTGTATTTCGATTCCAATTCAGATATTTATGGACCAAACACTAGGATCCACGAAATTAGCCGATTCAGCTCATTCATATCAGACAAATCAAACGCCAGAATCAACAGATTCAACTCATTCCATACAGACCAACCAAACAACAGAACTAGAATCCACAGAATCACCAGATTCAGCTCATTCCTTATTCATCTCATTCAGCTCATTCGTCAGATTCTAAGTTGCCAAACGCACCCTTAAGTGATCTATGATCTTTAAGGAGTCGTGTGATTTATATCTATTTTATACGCTGATAGCTTGTTGTTGAAGTAATTTATCTTTAATTAAAAGCAGAGGATGAGTGATTGAGTACTAAATTATGTCTTTTGTTGCTATTAAAAATATGAAGGTTTTCTTATACTATTATACTTTGTTTCTATTATACTGTCTATGAACCCCCAATGAGAGACAACTTATGTTCAGTTGTCGTTTGATCCTTAAACAATGTGATAAAATAGTTTTGTTTTACAAGAAGCAGCTTGAAAATTTTATTTGCTTTACATGAGTAGTGCTATTAGCCTACCAAACGACTGTATGATGATGGAATAAATCAAAAGAATACAAAGGATTCGACCTGTGAGTCTCACCAAAGCCCACAGAGTCAGCTATAATAGGTACTTTTGTGGTGCATTTGCAACCCAATGCATAATAATAGGCTCAACCAATAACAACAATAGGAAAATAATTTCCGGGATGAGTACCTCTTATCAGCTTGGAGAGCAGCATGCGGATTGTGATCTTCTTCTTCTGTGGGCCGCCCTGCATGCAGGCCGGCTCATAATGTTTTTAGCCCAGCTCGTTATTAGCTAGCAAAACTGCAAATGGGCACCTAGTCCAAGTACAAGCCATCTCCATGCCCTTTAGCTCAGTTAAGGCCTGCCCCGCTGGTCCATAACTCAAGGGCCGGCCGACCATGAGTTTCTTTGATGGACTCGGGCCGTAGTTGGACCCCCCAGTTGTTCGGGGCAGCCGGTCCAAGAGAACATTGAAACTTTGTGCTTTTTTCTATTATAGTGGCTAACCATGGATGCTTTCGTAGTTAATTTTATTAAAAATTGTTCCCAACATCCAAACATAGCTCAAAGTTATGGCACCAAAAGAAGCTTTGAACTTAGCAATATAACTTGCTGAATTTCAGCAAAAAAAGCACCAAAGCTGGAAATAAAAAGGCTCAAAAAGCAAAAGCCTCCTTCCTTCCTTCCTTCCTTTTAAGCATCCATTGGGCCTATCTTTTACTACACATGAGAGTGGCAACCACTATAAGCAAACTTTACGATGTCATCAACCATAAGTCGCTGACATTGGACACATTATGGTCTGTCTGTATGGGCAATGCATGGCCGTTAAAATCACACCTCTTGTATTCCGATTCCGACTTCGACTCCGACTCGGAGGAAACGCATACGCAACACTACTTCCTGTCCGTCACAGTCTCCGTCACAGACATTGTGTTCGATAAAACATGAGAAAATAAATAAATAATATGATTGGGCTTGTTATCGAGAACAGCATACGGATACGGATAAGAAACACATGGCCCCCCCCCCCCCCCCCACCACCTGCCTGGCCAGCTAATAGAGTCCGGTCCAAGTGCTCCACCGAGTCAGACTCGGGTCCGTCTCTTTAGCAAGTGGACCGTGGGTGGGTGCCCAACTCACCTCCATCCAATCCGACTCCACCTGACTATACCCCACTCTCAACAGGTACGCTTGCCATCCCTCGGGCCGTTTTCCAAGAAGGCTCTTATTGGGCTCGTTTGGTTCAGCGAAAAAAAAGTATGGATAAAAGTGAAAAAAATGGATTTTAAGGATAAGTAGAAAAAGTGACGATAAATGAGGATAAGAGATTTTATGATAAAAAATTAAGAATAATAATTAAACAGTGGGATAAATTAATAATAATTATTTTAGGATAAGAGATGATAAGAGATTTTAATATTTGAAAATAAAATAGGAATAAATGTTACCCCCATCATATGCTCGAACAAACGGAGATGGCGTCTCGCAGGGCGTCACGATCTCAACGGCGATGGGACCCACCCACCCACGCCTCCACTCGCGACGCTCGGCGGGGCCCCATCGTACGGTCAACATTTCGGTCACTCGTACCTGCTTCGATCGTGGCCGTCCGTTGGATCAGACCGATGGGTCTCCTGACCGCGACTTCTTTTTGACCGCTGTAGCGAACCCGAGTCGCAAAAGATGTCAAAATAAAAGGACCCACGACGGATCCTTATCTCGAGGCAGGGAGGACCACCGATCCGACGGCCCGGAGTCCGTCGTTCACCGTCGTGGCTCCGCTTTTAATTTCTCGTTGATATCATATCCCCCCGTTAACCAAAACGGCAGCGTTTTAAAGCACCCATCACCAAAATCCCCGCTTTGCTCAAAACACGAGACACGAAGCATGCACCATGAAATAATGACACCTGTATAGAGTAGCACTTTTCGCTTTGATTAGTGGGAGTTTATGAACGCCTTTGGATTACCTGGCACACCGGATCCGTCGCATTGGGCGTTACACAGTGGCAAGATACTCTTGTCGTTCTATTGTTTAGCCACGTCAGCATTGGAGTCGGGACTCGCTTGTCCTCGAGCCCAGCCAGCGTCGGCTTTAAGTAGAGTGGGTTTGGGGCGGCAGTGGTGGCGGTTTCACTGCTCCCATATCTCGCTCCCACGTTGGAAGGCGGTTTTCCCACAGTACGTCTTCGCTTTTTCTTTGCTTGCTCCGCACGCCGAGCGAGCTCCTACTACAAGCGAGCGGTTTCCGGCGGAGGGGGGAGCGGCTTTTGATTCCCATTCCTAGTTTTCGGATCACGGCAAGGTACACTCCTTTGGCATTTCCGTCTCTTTGTTTGGTTGTTGATCTTCAGGGTTTCAGATCCGTGTGATCCGTTTATCGAAGTGAAGTAGTTTAGGATCTGTTTTGTTGATCGTCTTTCTTTCTTTTCGATTTTTTTGGGCGACGGATTGTTGATCATCTGGCAGACTGGCACTAGTGTTGGAATATCTTTAATCAGGCTCCTGGAGAGAGAGATAGGTTTTTTTTTGGGGCTTTCTCTGGTTCCATCTCGAATTTCTCGGACATTTTATCGTTGATTTCTTTTTCTTCCGTGTAGGAATATTTTTACTAAGTTTTATAGTGGAGTAATTTGCATTTTGTTGGGATTACTTTTGTGAATTTCTTGGAAACTTTATCTGTGAACTATTTTTTAGTTTGAAATTCACCTATTTGTTTATTGAGTCGCCATTCTAATCAATGTGCATTATGCATATAAGTTATGAAGGTGTGTAATTCATGATATGTTGCTTCGTTTGGTTGATTCTATTGTGTTTGGGAGGCCCTGTTCCCTCTTTTGTTTTGGTTACTTGCTTGTAATGGAAATGATTTTTTTGCGATTTATTTGATTTAAACTACTTTACCCTTGGCCACTAATCCGTTGTTCATCTGTAGAATCTACTGCTGTGAGACTTCTGAGATTATTCAGGAACCATCACGGTTCCAGTTTAGATGCACATATGCATTCTCGGTTTCTGATTAACACTTTTATGTTATTATATTTGACTATGAAAGACTGCATCTGCGTTTATGGTACTAAGCATTATACAATATGGTTCATGAACTTTTGACATTCATCTGTACTAATGCGTTAATTTCTTTAGATCGATTGTCCTTGTTATCTGCTCTTATTTTATTCCAAATATCGTGAGATATGTGTGTTTTAGGCTTTTTCTGGAAACAGTTTAGCTGTAAGGAGCTTTCTTTGCACATTTATGTTCCTTGTATATTTACTTCCTGCGGTGGTTCATGAATTTTCTTTCATCCGTACCGGATGATATAGGAAGATCCACATCATCTTTTATCTTGGCATTAGAATGTTCCAAATTTTATAAGGATGTACTTAGTATGCTATCTGAGACATTGCATGTGGTTGTGGTGGTTGCACTCTCCAAAATAATCTTCTGGATATATCTGCTTTGTGTGCATGCATCAGAATCCTATGGTTTATTACTGACAGTTTATAAATGCTTTTTCTTCTATATATTGACAATCTGGCCATGGATATTCATGGTAGCAAATCTTTCATTCTGGTGTCCATTGACTCCTAAATCATCTCAAAGCTTGTAAATAGTTTTCCAAGGGTACTAGGTCATGCAAGAAAATCATCAGCAGATATAATTTATCCTTGTACTGTTCACTTATTGGAGTCCCATTCCAGGAACGACGAGAGGTTTGTTTTTTCTATGGGCTAGGTTTTTTTTTTCATATCTCTGTTCAACAATTGTGGCCATAGTTGTAAATTGTGTTCCAGTGCCTATGCCTGCATCCAATTAGCAAAACGGATTGACCTAGCAATTCTTTTGCTGATTTTCCTGTTTGGTATCCAATGGATCACTGTCATTCTAACTTGTTATTTTGTCTCATTGCAGTTGTCACGATGGTGAGGAAGAAGAAAACAGATCTTCCTGGTGGAAGGGAGAGCTCTGAATCACGAGAGTCTGGTGGCAGTGGTGGTGAGAGAGCTGGATCTCAGCCCACAGCAGAAAGAACAACAACTCCACGTCAACCAGGACCAGGAGTGAGTGGAGACCGGACCTGGGGACCTTCCCTTCAGCAACAGCAAGGTGGTCGTGCTGGAGCCTACTATCAGGTCCGTGGTGGTGGACAACAACCTCGTGGAGTATTGGCGCCACAGCAGTTAGGTGCCCCATCTCCTGGGTACCAGGTCCGTGGCAGGGGTTATCAAGGGGGTGGAATGCCACCCCAGCAATATCATGGTGGTAGGGGTGGCCATGGGGGTGGACCCACCTATGCAGGTCAGCATAGACCGCCTGCACCCGAGCTGCACCAAGCAACGCAAGCTTCGTACCAATTTGGTGAGGCATCTTCATCACAGACAAGTCTTGCATCACCATCACAGCCTGCAGAGATGAATCCTGCTGAGGTTCCAGAGCAGTTCCAACAACTCTCTCTCCAGGGTGAGGCGAGTTCTAGTCAGGCTATTCAGCATATGGTCTCAGCACCAGCATCGAGCAAGTCCTTGAGATTTCCGTTACGTCCCAGCAAGGGTAGCTTTGGCAAGAAATGCATTGTGAAGGCTAATCATTTTTTCGTTGAGCTACCCAAAAAGAATCTTCACCAATATGATGTGAGTTTCTTCCTTTAGTAGTCCATTCATGACATGTAATCCTTATATTCCTTGATCTTAATGCGCTGTTTCCTCATTCTCCTTGGGGATTCCTATGATCATGTAGGTTTCAATCACACCAGAAGTTACATCTCGTGGTGTGAGCAGAGCTGTAATCAAGGAGTTGGTGAGACTATACAGGGAAACTCATCTAGGAGGCTGCCTTCCTGCTTATGATGGAAGAAAGAGTCTTTATACAGCTGGAGAGCTGCCTTTTAAAGCTAGTGAGTTTCAAATTACTCTAGTTGATGAGGATGGTGGTTCAGGAGGTGAAAGGTAACCCATGTAATAGTTTGGTCAGATTTAGTCCTGACTAACTAGTGCCACTCAAGATGACAAATGATGTGTGCTTATGTTTTCAGGCGCCAAAGGCAGTTCAAGATCGTGATAAGGTTAGTTGCCCAAGCTGATCTTCATCATCTAGAAATGTTTTTAACTGGGAAGCAAGCAGATGCTCCTCAAGAAGCCCTTCAAGTTCTTGACATTGTACTGCGTGAATTGCCTATGACGAGGTAAGTAATGCATCGCTCAAGAATGTTGGTGGACCACATTTATTTATGTCCACTAACACAATTGTCCTGCATGCTGGGGTTTGTAGATATTCGCCAGTTGGTCGGTCTTTTTATTCACCCAATTTAGGGACAAGGCAGACACTTGGGGAGGGCCTGGAAAGTTGGCGCGGTTTTTACCAAAGTATCCGCCCAACACAGATGGGACTGTCACTTAATATTGGTAAAGTGAAAACTTACTTCAAGTTTCAAAATGGGTTTCTTCAAATCTTCTGATTATTGGATTGTTGTGATAATGTACGGAAGTGTCTTGCAAACTTAGAAGAAGCATGCTAGGGTATCTACTACCTACCAGGATGTGAAAAGCTCTGAGCAGATCAACCCCTATTGCAGAATTTAAGTCAATATTAATACTTTTCACAACAAAATTCATGCTTTGGTAAAATATCACCAAAAAGTATTTCATTGCTGAGTTTCTTAAAGCTCGTCAGGATGGTAAGCAGTATTTAGTTTGTCTTTTTATGCCCCATTCCTATCAGCTGGGGTTCCGAATGGGAAAAGGGTTGTAGCAAGGTTGGATAGAAATTTATATTAATCTGTTCAACTTGCATCCTTGCAATGTTGGAATTATTAGGCCGCTTAAATTTCTCTTAATCTTTGATAGCCTCTACTATCTGTCTCTTTTTACAACTCGTTCTGTTAAACCTTTGCTGGCTATACTTCTAGTACATGCTACTTGTTTCAAGATGTTTTTTTGGTGATTTCCCTGACATTCCATCTCATGCATGTACAGTTTTGTTACTGCTCTACTTTTTTCTCACACCTATCCTCTTTGGGATCTTTACTACTCATACTTGTTGTATTGACATGAGATGTTGGTGTACCAATATTTGTCATGTATGTGACATGCAAAACTGATATATACAATGCTGGATTCAACATGTGCTTATGTATGAGAGTTGGCCAACGTATTACATTGGTTATCTGGTAATATGACATGGCCAAAATTACACTTAAACATTGTACTGTATCATTTTTTTAAGGTCAAGACTAGATGAATAATGTTGATTTCTTCTTGAGTGGAGATAGTATTAGTGTGATTAATTTTACACATTTTACACTCAATTGTTCCCACAAAGATGATAATGGTTCTTTTGTTTTTCTGGAATGTTGCAGACATGTCTTCCACTGCTTTTATTGAAGCACTGCCAGTCATCGACTTTGTATCTGAGCTTTTAAACAGGGACGCCTCAGCTAGACCTTTGTCTGATGCTGATCGGGTGAAGGTCTGTCTTGGATGAAGATTCATGACACGAAAATCCATTTCTTTCAAATCTGTCATAGTTTAGATAGTATGATTCTGAAATCATTTTGATTATCTGCAGATCAAGAAAGCTCTTAGAGGTGTGAAGGTCGAGGTCACACATCGTGGAAACATGCGCAGGAAATATCGTATATCTGGTTTAACGTCACAAGCAACAAGAGAGCTGACGTAGGCAGACTGCTTGTCTTACTTCTTCATATAATTTAAGCTTTGTCTTTAACTGTAGCTTGTTTGAGATGGTCCTTACTTTCTGAATTCACACACATTTTGTTTGTTGATGCCATTCTTATTTGATTTAATGGATGTCAATAGCTTCCCATTAGACGACAGAGGTACGATGAAGTCTGTTGTTCAATACTTTCAAGAGACATATGGCTTTAATATCCAGCATACTTCTTGGCCTTGTCTACAAGTTGGTAATCCTCAGAGACCAAATTACCTGCCAATGGAGGTCAGCAAAAGTCTTCTTGTATATCAGCAGTGTAGTTGAGTTTTATGTTTATGATGCTGCATCTTTGATTTTCATTTGCTACTTGTCTCATCATTCTTGTTATGATCTTGCTCATGACTTTCATCGTGTCATTTTAGGTATGCAAGATTGTTGAAGGACAAAGGTATTCTAAGAGATTAAATGAGAGGCAAATCACTGCTCTTCTTAAGGTGACATGCCAGCGACCTCAGGAACGTGAGAGGGATATCATAAAGGTGATGCATATAGTTTTTTTTCACTAATTTGGGTACTTATCATACATGTCGAGTGTAAACTTGTAATTGTTGGTTCAATTAGTGTGGCTCGTCGAGAGCACATGCTCAAAGCCTTATCCTAGCGATTTGAGTTTCCTTAATTATAACTTCATTCTATTTTTCATTTATTCGCTTGTGACTGTAGTACAGTCTGCCTTGAAGTATGATGGACTCACTTAACAAGACTAATTTTATAAGCATGAAACACGCCGTTCAATTAAATGTAATTTCACTCGTCTGATATAATGTGTTGCTGATACGTATCGGTTCTTTTTACATTAGTGGTGATATGATTTCTGGCAGTACCAGCATGAAAAAAGTGTTTACTTTTATCCGATCTATTTTGTTACTAATTCCCTAGGGTTGCATTAGTTGAGATGCTTCTGAATTCTTTTTTCTTTTTTCATGTCAGTTTTTATATCCTTCACAACTTCCAGATTTTTTTATTGGTAGTTTGCTGCATAGCTTTCTATTTTTTTTTTTATTGTTTTGATTTAGCTTTCTTTAGTTTGGCAGTGCTACCCAAGTTCATTTGTTTCATTAAATGTGGTGAATATGCACTTTTACCAATGCTTATAATCAGGACCCAAGATAGGTAGTGGTGAAATCTTACAAAGCTTTTCACTTTCTCTAGACTGCTCAACATAATGCCTATTATGATGACCCGTATGCAAGGGAGTTTGGCATCAGAATCAGTGAGAACCTTGCATCAGTTGAAGCGCGGATTTTGCCAGCTCCATGGGTGAGTAGACAATGTGAAGCATTTGTTGGTTTATTTGCTATTCTCAAATTGTTGCAGTTCGTCTCCTGTCTGTCTGAATCTTTCCAACATTTTTTTGCCCTCCACGCTTGTTGCTGTGCAGCTCAAATACCATGACACTGGTAGGGAGAAGGATTGCCTGCCCAGAATTGGTCAGTGGAATATGATGAATAAGGTACTTTAAATTAGTAGATTTATTCAAACTTCATTAAGAGAAGGACATGATCTAACTCAATTTTCTGCTATTGGTTCTTTTTAAAATGCAGAAAATGGTGAATGGTGGGAGAGTGAATAGCTGGATCTGCATCAACTTCTCACGGAATATTCAAGATAATGCTGCTCGTCGATTCTGTCAAGAGCTAGCTCAAATGTGCCAACTATCTGGAATGGTATGATCCTTTTACTATGTTTACATTTGTGACCAGATGCTAATATCATTATTTTGGCTCGTTTTAAGATGACCATGCGAGTAACTATATCCCGTTGCCGTTTTTTCTATATCTATATTCAGGAATTTTCTCTAGAACCTGTACTTCCACTATCAAGTGCGCGGCCAGATCAGGTAGAAAGAGTGCTAAAAGCACGTTTTCATGATGCAATGGCCATGCTCCGGCCCAACGGCAAAGAACTTGATCTGCTGATAGTAATACTGCCCGATAACAATGGGTCTCTCTATGGTACTTTTTTTTGTGCTTTCTGTATATACTGACACCATCTATGTTGTGTTCTTTATGACTTTTAGCTTTCTATCTCGGGTGTTCCATTCAATTGTTTGGTGCTCGTCTCTGTAGTATGCCATCGTGTCAATTTATGGAACATGTCCTCGTGACAGGGGATCTGAAGCGAATATGTGAGACAGATCTTGGGTTAGTTTCACAATGCTGTTTGAGCAAACATGTACTTAGGTTAAGCCCACAGTATATGGCAAATGTTGCTCTTAAAATAAACGTGAAGGTTAGTGTCTTTTATATCTGTTAAAGTTTCTGAGCCACTTATGATACTTGTTTTTCGTTGTGGTTTTAAAAAAAAATGCTGTTTTGTGAAGGTTGGTGGTAGGAACACTGTTCTTATGGATGCTCTGAGGGGTCGCATACCCCTGGTCAGCGACAGGCCTACTATTATATTTGGTGCGGATGTGACACATCCGCATCCTGGAGAGGACTCCAGCCCTTCAATTGCAGCTGTAAGATGATTAGTTCCTTGCTGTAGAAAATGGTCTGCCTTTTTTTTCAGTCCTGACATGCAATTTGATGCTCATCTAGTGTTGGAAATACTTGAATACTGTTTTTAAACTGCATGATCTATGCTAGTCATCTCTCATCTTCGTTTGTGGGTTTCATGCAGGTTGTTGCTTCTCAAGATTGGCCAGAGATCACGAAGTATGCCGGGTTGGTGTCTGCTCAGGCTCATCGGCAAGAGCTGATACAAGATCTGTACAAAGTCTGGCAGGATCCCCAGCTGAAACCTGTTTCTGGTGGCATGGTTAAGTATGTAGTTCAAAGTGTTGATCTCGATTGAATTAGTTGATCATCTTGTAATTTGGACTTGAAGGTCACATAAAGAGAGCTGTCTAACACAGTCAAAACTTGCAGGGAGCTTCTTATTTCCTTCAAAAGAGCAACTGGAAGGAAACCTGAACGTATTATATTTTACAGGTATCATTTATTTCTGCCATCAGCTTCTTGTCATTGTTTTTTGCCCATTACATGTTGACTTCTCTCTCTTTCTCGCACATAGAGATGGGGTGAGTGAAGGTCAATTTTCTCAAGTTTTGCTCCATGAGCTTGATGCAATTCGAAAGGTATACTTTGTACTCAGTATAGTTATTTTCACACGATTTCCTGTGGCATGGGTTGTCTGATATGAAACTTGCCTTTTCATTTGTCAGGCATGTATGTCATTGGAATCTAACTATTTGCCACCTGTAACTTTTGTGGTGGTTCAAAAGCGTCACCATACGAGGCTCTTTGCTAATAATCACGCAGACCGTCAGTCTGTTGACAGAAGTGGAAATATATTACCCGGTTCGTTGATGAAACATTACAAGCGTGGATAATGACATATACATACATGATTGGCTCTATGTATCCTTTTTGCAGTATGAGATTCCTATGTCATTCTTTTTTGTCTCAAATTGCAGGTACTGTTGTTGATTCCAAAATTTGTCATCCCACAGAGTTTGATTTCTACCTATGCAGTCATGCAGGCATCCAAGTAAAAATTTCTATGTTCTTGATTTCATTCTTCTTTTGTACTTCAACATCCTGGTGGGCAGACATTAACCTTGTGAATGGCACGCATGAAGGGTACAAGCCGTCCTGCTCATTATCATGTCCTCTGGGATGAAAACAAGTTCAGCGCAGATGAGTTGCAATCCCTGACTAACAACCTATGCTACACGTAATGGACTCTTTTACACTTGCCTTCTCTTTTTGCCTGATTAGTCTATTAGTTCTAGTTGCTCATTGGGCGACTCTCTTTGCAGTTATGCCAGGTGCACAAGATCCGTATCCATTGGTAGGTTGCTGCTTTCTCGTCATACTATCGTGTTTGTTTTGGTATCAAATCCTTTGAGAAACATAGAAAAACTCATACATTGTGATGGATTTGCTTTGTAGTGCCACCTGCGTATTATGCTCATCTGGCTGCATTCCGTGCCCGATTCTATATGGAGCCAGAGAACTCGGACAGTGGTTCCATGGCAAGTGCTGCTGCTGGCCGAGGTGGTGGTGGGCCGCGAAGTACCCGGGTGCCTGGTAATGCAAATGTCAGACCACTCCCTGCTCTGAAGGAGAACGTCAAGAGGGTTATGTTCTACTGTTGAGACGTGGATATATATCTTGGCCATGAATTCCTTTATATATTCTCTTTTGGCCATGTATATCTAAATATGTTTGTGGCTATATGTTATCTATTTTGGCCATGAATTCCTAAATATGTTACCTATTTTTGCATCACTATTGAGATTCTATCCTATGTTGGTAATTTTCTGCAAACGTTTGTGCTCATGGTAGCAATAGACTTGATAAATATATATTTCTTTCCTGTTTCTTGGTGATTCATTTATGAAGATGCTGTCATGTATATATAGTTCTAGAATGGTTATGGCTGTAGTTTCTTATTGGTATCGTAAGCAAAACAGATTCTGGATTTAAAATGAGTGTTATCTTCTTCTTTTCTCTCTTTTTTTCGAAGGTTAGGTTACATTTTACAACAAAATTTGGCTCCACATCAGCCCTAGTGGGAGGCACCCTCTCACCACCATAAACAACACCAACCACAGGCCAATACCTTTAGCATAGGTAATTAACAATACCTTTAGCATCCTTCTCTTCCCTCTATCCCAAGCTTCCTTCAGACCATTCTTCAAACACCCGGCCATTCATTGGCCATTCACAATGAATAAGAATTGCACCGAGGATATGCACTCCATCACCCAATCGGTCTATCAGACCATAGCAGCTCTAGTGATTGGTGCCACCACAATAGAATGTAGAATTTTGCCATCACAATAGAATGTAGAATTTCTTGGTTGAAATCACCTTATAAGACACATTGCATAAGCTTATGAGTCTAAATTCTTTAGTTCTTCTTGGGTTCTGACATTTGAGAATGAACGATATAAACGTCTCATTCCAATGTGGAGGTAAGCATCGTGTCCTAAAAAATTTATGAAGGAGATCACATTACTCCCTACACATCACCTGCCAATTCTCCTTGTAGAAATCTACGGTAAAACCATCAGGGCCTGGTACTTTAGATGAGCCTAAAGAGAAGACTGCTTCCTTTGTCTCATGGTCTGTTACCATACGAATCAATGCATCTCTCTGAATATCATCAATACTAGGTAACACTGGCATATTGTTAGAATTTATGACATTACCCTGTGCATCCTCCCGCCATAACTCCCTGAAGTGATCAGTAAATAACTTGCCAATACCTTATGGAGATCTAACTGCTACCCCATTATTATCTAGTAGCTCTTTAACTCTTGATCTTTGACATTTAGCAGCCACCATTTTATGGAAAAGCTTACTGTTCCCGTCTCCAGCGATCACTCACTCCTTTCATGCCATTGAAAGACCACGGCTTCTTGAAGGGAGATTATTGTAGCATGGTGGTGTTCCATAGCTCTAAGATCCTGCTGCTCCTCATCCGTCATGCCTTAAAACTCTTCTTTTAGAAACAATTGTATGATGCAATCATTAATCCCATTTCCTCGCTTGAAAACATCCCCATCCTCCTTTGTGTTCCAAAGCTTGACAGATTTCTTTATAAGTTTCAAACTTGAAGCAAAAATATACTGAGCCGATCCATGGAGCTTCTTTTCCCAAACTCTTTTAACCATTGTTTGAAATAAATCTTCTTTCAGCCAATGGTTCTGTAATCCGAAGACAGATGGTCCATTCATCACATCCTCCTCCTTCATGATAACCAGTAAAGGGCTATGGTATGATTTTTGTCTACTCAAGTGCCGGATCTCTGAGCATTTGAAAAGGTTCTTCCATTCTTCGTTGCACAAAACTCTATCAACGTGTTCATGAATACGCCTCTTCCCCGGCAGTCCATTACACCAAGTGAATGTCGAACCAATGAAACCGAGATCAACAAAGCCATTCATGGAGATAAACTGCATAAAGTCTGATGCAGGACCAAATCCAGATCCAGACATGGATGAGTCCGATCCGAAGCGACTCCCTAGGCGATCCGGTCACGTTCGAACTCCATCCGTCCGATTCAGATCTATGTACGACCGTGACCGTCGGATGGACATAACTTTTGACCCTGATGTCTGATCAGGGTATGCGACCAGCCGTTTCGTCCGGCTCGACGAGCCCGATGAGATTCATCGAAGATCGAAGATCTCTCCATGACCTGGGCCTCCAAATCTCCAGATTTCTTTTCATTTTAGTTTAAAATTCCGCTTTTGTGTAAAACTTTTCTTTTTAGACAAGTTATCGGTCTTTACTATTTTTAGCAGGTTTTCCTATTTTTAGCCGGTTTCTTCTTTCTTAATTCTGGATTGTTTCATTAGTTATTGGGTTTGAGTCTAATTCATGTTTTGAGTCCATGTGTAAGTTGGTCTCTTCTTATCCTATAAAAAGAGTATTAGGGTTTGTAACCAGGAGACTTTTGATAATTAGTAAAATTCGAGTGGTTTTCTCCTTCCTTGAGAATCATGGTTGTCTCTCCCATAGAGAGGCTTTCACGTTTACCTTGCGCCAAAGTCCCGAACAACAGAGGTATTAAGTTTGAAACTTTTTCCACCAATAATTTTAATTAAAAACCTGAAATTCAAGGTGTAATAGAACATACCAAAACATACATGAAGGTTCAAATAATAAGTTTGAACAAAAAAAAGACTAAATAGAGTAACCAGTCCTTGATATCGTTCAAGTTTATGTCAATATATATATATATGCACTTTATTTATTTTCACTAATGAACGTCCCAAAAACATTTCATCTTCTTCAATTGACATGCACTAATTGCTTAAGGTACACATTAAACACCATCACCAAGCACATCATCAACATCTTCATATATGCATCCCCGGCCGCGCGTGTTACCAGCTGCATTAATATCTGGAATCCATGCAGATAGGCAGCATGTCGGATTCGAACTTGATGTAGCCCGCCGCCCCGCAGAGAAAGTCCCCTGTTATGTTGCTCCACTCATGGGATTCCAAATTAAACCTGCATGTAGCCATGCATTAATAATTAACAAACCATATATATATTATAACTATGAGTATAGTAATAGAATTTGGTGATCAATTAAGTGCATACGTACCATATTAAACGGCCACCGTCAGTTTGGAGGAGTGCAACAGCAGGGGCATAGATGATATCCCTCAAGGTGCACCACTTTGAGCAAGTTTGTTTGCAGATGGTTGCCTTGTTCACCACTATCACCCTCTCCCACCTCTGCTCGCCGGCGAGCCACCATACCTTCACCTCCTCAAGTTCATCGTGGACCCAGTATAGCCGGCCTTGGCACTGTGTTAGGAACCACCAATTTGGACTTGATGATCTTGTCCCTGGCCCTGGTATGAACTTCCACTCTTCTTTAGCAAGGTCGAAACAGTGGATGCCTTTTCTTGTATCACTAGCCCAGCAGATGCCTCCGTTTGCTGCCACTCCTGGTTTTCGAATCATGATCAACTTTGGCTCCGGGAAGTCGGCGACCCGCTTCCACTTCCAGACTCGTGAGTCGAATAGCTCGCAGATGGTGAGGATCCATGGATGCTTCTTCCCCTGGGAGAGGCGGAGTATCCTCAAGTCCAGACGACGGCCGGTGCATGGAGCCACCGCCATGCCAATCCCGACTGTGAAGAACCTCACCCTGGGTCTGGGTATCTCTCGCCACTGCTGAGTCACCGGCCGGCAGATGTAGTAGTGGCTTTGCTTCCGGCCGTGGGAGTAGTCACGGCCGTGGTTGACGGCGAGGCAGAGGCCGCGAGAGCCGGCCGCCTCGATCTCCAGGTGGTTGACCGGGGCAGGGAGGAAGCTGGCGAAGGAAGGAGGTGCAGGTATGGAGGAGGAGGAGGAGTGCAAGTGGAGGGGTAGGAAGTCGGTGGCGTGTTGGTTGCGGTTGAGACGATTGAGAAGGTAGCCGGAGATGGTGTTGGATCGACGACGTTGGAGAGGTGCGAAGGTGGAGCGGTGGACGAGGTTTCTCCAGCTTTGACAGCCTTGGCGACATGCCAACAGCTCCGGCAGCTTCATGTGTGTGAAGATGTCGAACATGATGTCCTCCGGCAGCTGCAGTACCACCACCGATGCCTCTTCTGCTCCTTCTTCCATGGTCATGTCCATGCGTTACACTTTACACCCAGAGAGATCTAGAGAGAGACGTGGAGAAGTTAAGCGTGCGTAGTATGGAGTCGAAGTCGAAGCAGGACCATATATATAAGAGTAGAGTAAAGAAAGATAGCTGCATGCATATGCAGGTCGAGGTCAGGTCGGGGTTGGAAGAATGAGTCGGAGTCGAACTCAAAGTAGGATATATATATTGATTGAATAGTACCGGAAACCC
>OY986964.1:2099587-2222621 GCA_963920575.1 Narthecium ossifragum | reverse complement strand
GGGGGCCGACCGGGTCTGGGTTAGGAACTTAGGATGCATAGGGTTTAAGTGTCTGGGTTGATCCTGGCCGTCCGATGGGATCGGACGGCCAGGAACCCAGTTTTCCCCCTAAGCCAGGAAAACATGTTTTCCCCCTAAAATTTCCCTATATATATATATGTATCCCTATTATAAAAGAGAGAGTCACCCGCCTGTTTTGGTCGGATGCACCTGTTTAATTAGCGTTACCTTTAATTAATTAAACTCACCTAATGCATCCCTGCCTAATTAGGCTTACCCTGATTAAGCTTACCTAATCCGGATGTATTCAAAGTACGTACCCTATTTAAACTTATGGCCTTTCCACTACCGTATACCTACCCTAATTAAACTTCTGGCCTTTCCACTACCGTAGATAGCAGGGGTTTTGGGTCCGAAGAGGGTTCTAGCGTAGAAAGATCCGATCTGAAATACATCGCCGACGACCGCATTCTATCATGATCACCGCCTACAGCTAGCTCTACACGAGATCAGCCTGGCTTTTCCACTACCGTCCTCCTGCTTCGTACCGTTGCCCTTTCCACTACTCTTATCGTGCGTTTTATTTCCATCGTCTTCAACCTGCCGCCGCTTCCACTCCTCTCGATATGAAGAAACCGCTGTCCTTTCCACTACCATTCTCCTGCTTCATACCGCTTATATATACATGCCTCTCCAGAATTCCTTCGTGGTGTCAAGAGGAAGGCCTTCCTTAGTGAATCGGCGGCGACAGGAATCCCGGGACTCCTGAGCGCCAATTTCGAGGTGGGTTCTCAATATTTCTCTTTTGCTGATTTTTCTACTGGTTTCTAACTTACGGAAGTGGTCAAATTTGTATGGGTTCTGGACACAGCTATTGTTTATTTCGAGGTTAAGTAGTGCTAACACTGCATTTGTCATTACTTGCATTTGATTGTAAAAAAATGTGCTCCAATCAACTTTTGATTTCTATTTTCGTGGTATTGCTTGTCATGCATAACGTTTTATTGTACCAAAATTGCTATTATATTGATGTTATACTTTGATTTATTTGTTGCAAAATTTGTCTTATAGCATGTAGAATATAAAGATTTCAACGATTGTAGCTTTTCTTTTGAATGAGCTAGCTGTCTTCATCACTAATTATACCTAAATCAATCAACTTTTAATTATATGCTAAAGTTCGAAACTGTTTCTGCACTTCCAAACCCTGTATCTACATTTTTATCAAGAAATTTTAGAGCAGGACCGAGAAGAATTGCTATCAAGTTTTTTCTTTCATCTTTGCTGACTGAATTCTATGTTTCATAGTTCTGTCTCATTCCTTTCAACGTAACCAAAAAAGTTGCACTCATTCCAGTGATATTTATAACCACTATAATTTTGTAAAATACATTATATTAATAAACACTTTCCATATTGAATAGCTAAATGAGATTCCTCCTAGAAAAGCAGCTTGATGGGTCTTCTTTATGCATAATTCTAATGGTGGTCCACATTGAAGGTTCACCACAGTTCACATTAAGAAAGGTAAAAACAGAAGTGGCGGCACATTATTAGAAGGCTTTGTTACAAGTTAATAGTGGAAAAAACTATAACCACAAAATTAGTGGAAAATCTCAAACTTCACAGAACAAAGATATGTTATTGTGGCCAAAATGGAAATTGTTTAAACTTGCAGTTCTTTATTCTTTTAGCTTCCATTTGGTTATGATACACAAATGCTAATGTTTTATCTCTTATATCTTAGTTATATTATATATATACTTTTCAATAGTGACAATTAAAGTTGTTTCTTATGCAATTCTAACTTATATATATATTGTATGTATAGGCTCCATCATTAATTGGAAGATTTACAACAAATATTGAAAGAACAAATATTGAATATCTTTTCCATGTAAAGCTGGCAAAAAATCGAAGTGAAGTCCAACTAAAAATAATGGGGGTTGAAGATATTGAAAATTCAATAAGTGGTATGATTTTCAAACTTAAAACATATATAGTTTTCTTAGAACTTATTTATTTTAGTCTAATAAACTAATTCACCCACTTATATATGTTTTACTTCAATTAAATGAAATGATCTTGCATATGTTGGCTGCCAATGTTGCATTCCAATTTCATTTTTATGGAACATGTCATGCACATACTTCTAAAGTTCTTGGAGACTTACATATCTATACTTCTTTGCTCCTGCAACAGGATCTCAATTCATAGATTGAACATTCGATGGAAGATGGGAATTTGCGTGGATAACAAGTGTGGCACTTTTTTCAACAACGACCAAACAACAATTATTTCAAACATTTCATTTGTTTCCTTGAGTTGAAGATACCAATGAAAAAATGGGTAGTCTATTGAGTATGGTGCCTTATGTTTGTTCACAGGATATCTAATACATGTGTATCAGAATATGTATGATAGTTTAATGTTAAATTAATTATAATGAGTACTTCTATATAGACAACTTTTATGAATAAACCTATGTGAATTTACTGTCATTCATCAATACCGACATTAAAATATTTTAAAACATTATGTGTCATCTTTGAAAATAAACAACTAGCTATTAAAAGCTACAAGTCTACATTTATTCGCTTCATTTGAATCAAAATTTGCTTATAAATTTACTAATGTAATCAAAAGTGGTGTGCATTAGCACGTGCTAAACCACTAGTATATATATATGTCCAAGTCCAAGTAGAAGTAGAAGTAGGATCCCTTTCTTTCTATATATGCATGGACTATTCCCGGAGATTACCGACGACCCTCTCTAGTAAGGCAAAACATCAGCGAGAAGATGTAAGGAAAGCATGTCCTCCGGCGACCGGGGGCCGGAACTCAAAGCCTTCGATGAGACCAAAGCCGGCGTCAAAGACGTCCTCTCGCTATATAAACACGAGAGGAAATGGAAGGATAAAAATAGAGGAAACTATTAATTTGCGATATAAGCAATACGAAATCCTCAAAATTTAAGGGCAAGACCAATGGCTTTACTCCCGAGACCAGTTTAAATTAAAATTAGATTTCCTACGCAAAAGAGTCATATTGGCTTTCACATTATATGACTTGGGTACGTAGATGTAAAAACAAAACAGTACCCGAATCCAAAACCTTAGACCATACCTTACGAGCACAAAGCTTGACCTCCTCCGGTGGCCATAAGTATTTCCACCACCCAAAGTGATCCCGTCTCCGCAACGCACCTTGTCAAGCCACGACGACGCCCTTCTCTGACAGCCTCTAAAACTACAATCATCTCGGCTTCGGCCGTCACTATAATTAAGTCCAAGAGCCCACTGATCATCACTCCGGCCGCCTCCCACAACACCCACCGCTGGCCGCACATCTAATCCGAGAAGCTTCTGCTTGTAAAATGCAATCATCCTCTCCTCCATGCCATATCTTGCAGCACCTCGTCTACATCACACCCGGTCAAACCCCCTCCCAAAGTTAAAGACACAAAAAAATGACTTTTTAGCGGCGAGATCAGCGGCAGTTACCCAAAATGTTGCCGTTATAACAACATTGGCGCGCATATGGCCGCTGCTGAAACCATTGGTACGGCCGCTGCTAATAGTATTGGATCCGGATCTTATCCTCTTATTGCGTATATAGCAAATTTAGCTCCCCTATTTTTAACCATGTCTCGAAAGATGTTTATAAAAGCTTTCCAGGTTTACCATCTGGATTCTGGACTGTTAGCTTTTCTTTTGGACTTGGATGGTTATTAGCTGGACTAGCCTTTTCTTTTTCTTGGTGGAGAAAGATCGAGAACCCAACCCATATGGAACTTCTTACTCTTGCATTTCATATCACCATATACATCAAATCTCAAACATAAACAATACATTATTCCCATCTTTTAGTACAAATGAACGCTCTCCTCGAAGAATAACAACCAATCACAACATTTATATATGTATACATATGAATCAGACAGACAGAGACAGAGACAGAGACAGAGACAGAAGACAGAAGACAGAAGACAGAAGACAGAGGGGTGACAATTTATTGATTGATTGCTGACGCATTCGCTCAGCTTGATCTCCTTGGCGAATGAGTCTTGGGGTGGATGCAGTCTCCAAGAACCCTGAGAGCATATATGGGGGAGCAGCATTTCATGAATTTAACCGAACAACCTATATAAATAGCAAACCCATGTATTTTTTTCAAAACTTTAAAGAAAGAAAGAAAGAAAGAAAGAAAGGTTTGCAGATCGATGTTGTGAATTAATGGTTCTGCGTCTTCTCACCTTTGTATTCTCGTCTGAGTGCGTCTGCAGCAGATCGACAACTTAATTGTTAGTTAGTTTCTTCTTTCAAATATCTTTTCAAGCATCTTTCGCAGTATATCGAAGAGGGGACACACTTGCCTTTGCAATGGCTGGGGTCTCACTAGAGTTTTTGTGCGAGCTGCTTGCTGAGCTTGCTCTACGGGGATGGCTGCGCTGGGGATCGGCACCGCCTTCGCCTGCAACCAAGAAACAGTATGGATAATCCCCGGCAAAATAATTAGGAAGCAAAAGACTGCTGTAACTTACCAAGTTTCTGAATTGGAGGTTGTAGAACATCTGCAGATATCTCTGCTTGGCATGTTTCTGATCCTTGTTAAGTTGCCTCCAGAAGGTGTAGATTGATCCTATGTTCAGCACCTTGTTTGCATAGATCTTCCATGTGTAGCTGGCAAATATATATATATATTATTATTATTATTCAGTGACAGTGTGTGATTAATTAGGGAAGAGGATTCTTAATTTTAAGTTCTATCGGCTGAGGAGATCGATTAGTTACCATACATACCATTCATATATTCGCTGCAGCCCAGCTGAGGAGACTCTGGTCCAGTAGCTGCTGTCCTCTTTGCATTTCTCAAAGAAGTCTGCAATCTTGTTGCTCGCTTCATCCCCATTGTTTGGATTGATATGGAAGCCGGAGACTCCGTCAAGGATGATTTCAGCTGGCCCTCCTTGGTTAGTGGCAAATGTCGGCAACCCGCAGTTCATCGCCTCTATCACAGTGAGCCCGAATGCCTCGTACAGTGCAGGCTGCAGCCAACATAGAGATCAATCCTAGTGGCTAGTGCTACTGGAAAGGGAAAGGATATTATTAGCCATTGAGCAACAACAACAACAACAACAACAACAAACCTGCACGAAAGCTCCCTTGGTGTCTGCAATGCAGCGGTAGAGCTCTCCGTTTCGAACCCGGTCCGACTGTGCTGCAATCCACCTTATCTGCCCTTTGAGTTGGTATTTCTCGATTAAGGAATGCATCTTGTTGATCTCAGCTATCTCCTCTCTGTCCTTGGACTTGGCAGGATCGAAGAAGCCGGCAACCACCACCAGATTCACCAGATCCCTCAGCTTCTTGTTCTTCCCATACCACTCCACCAACCCAGTTATGTTCTTCACCGTGTCGAGCCTCGCCATGGAGAAGATGATCGGCTTGTTCCGGTCCGCCAGGTTTCCTCTGTTACATATATACATTCATTCATGAAGCACGAGTTAGATTTCTAAATCAGAGGATGACTCTAAAACTGAAAGCACGTAGGAGGAGGATTGAGTGACTAATTAACCTGTGCTCCTCGTTGTCATCTTTGCTATATAGCAGCTCCTCGATGGCCGGATGAAACGAAGTGAGGCGTTTCTGCTTCTGAGTGAAAGGGAAGTACATTGTTTGATCGGCCCCCGGCGAAGCAATGTTGAACTTTGGATCGAAAACATTGATGCCGGTCGCGAAGCGACACAGCCCAGGAAGTGTGAAGGCATAGTGGCTCTCATACTGCCCAGGCCTATCTTTGCTGCACCATTAAGTACAGAAACACACAAACAGGAGGAATGTTCCATGAGACTCACTCAACAGGAGGAATGGTAACACAACTAACAAATATTTAAAGTACAGGTTAGTGTTCAGACCTCCCAGCGATCTCTTGGTATGTGCTAGTGATGATGAAGTCAGTGGTGTTCATGGCGATCGTGTCAGCAGTGAATTGGCAAGAAAAGTGGTACTTCTGATCCATTTCCTTCCACTTGACATCGGCGTCATCATACTTGGTCTTCTCAAGAGCATGAGCTATGGTCCCCTGTGTGATATCAAGCCTGCTGGCGATCAGAGATGCCACCAGGTTGCCATCAGTGTAGTTTCCAATGATCATATCTGGTTTCCCTTCCATGTGGTCGAGGATTTGCGCAGCAGCATCCTGAGAGTTCAAGATTAGATAAGATATATCAAGTTTATCAGACGACTCATATAGATGTGGACTGATCAGAGAAGATTTGATCATGAATGTGTACGTGTCATACCTGAGCATATCTCTCGAGGTAGGGGTAGATGTCGAAACGAGAAACCCACTGGCGTAGGACTCCAGCTTCAGTCTTGAATGGCACGCGAAGGATATGGGAGTGATTCGTGTTCAGAATTGGCTCGAGCTCTTGGTTGCATTTGGTCCCCCTGGCATCCGGGATGAGCCTAGTCACCTGAAGATGAGGAGTTTACATTACTTGTATTAATCTAACACGCCCACTCGCCCACTCGCCCACTCACATATATGTTGAGCTCGATTCTTAAAGCATGACTAACTCACCACGAGGATTTGTGGTTTAATAGCCAAGCCTTGCTGCCTAATCCTGAGGAGCATCTCCTCTTCTAAGGCCTTCACTTGATCCAGAATGTAAACAACCTGTTCCAAATTAAGCAAAGAACAATGTATCACTGCTTTTTAACTCAAGAATAGATGGATGTAGGATATGATGATTGAAAAGTTTACCTGCCCACCGGTATCCGGCAATCCAAGAACATCTGCTTGGCCGAAATACCCATGAGGAGAGAAGATTACGATGTTAAACATGCATGGAATTCTGCTAAAGAGTTTCTCTATTTTCGAAGGATCCGGTGCTTGAAGAACCTCGGAGAGGCAGTTGAGTGTCTCCTTCACTCTTTCGGCGGTGTCGCCCCATCCTTTCTCCAAACCCCACTCTTGAAACCTGAACAAGAGCAAGAAATTAGTGTGTGTGTGTGAGAGAGAGAGAGAGAGAGAGAGACACCAAGTGAGAATATTTCATTCACGCCTTTTTTTAATTTGCTCAAGACTCAATTACCTGTGTTCAAACTTTTGAAATGGCGTGTTCCTGGGAAGACTACCGACGAAATCCTCTGCAACAAGCAGTGCTGTTTGCAGTCTGATAATCGTGTTGAGGTTCCCATTGATCAGTAATTGCTGCAGGTCACCAAGAGAAATTAGTCATTTAATTCTCAACATTGTAGCTTTAGTTATCTCTCTTCTGTTTGGCTTCTTACTTCACCCTTATGATTAAGCGCAAGTAAATAGTCAAGCAATGGCTTCATGCTCTCAGAGTGTTCATGCAATTTGGACGATAAGAACTTTGAAGTAAATTGCAGGCCGTTTCCTATCGACGATGGCAAGGTGAGGCGAGGCATAGATACATCAAAGGCTCCAAAATCCACTTCTAGTGCATTCTCATCTTTTGCCCTGCAAATTTCCATGAAGACAATTGTTTAGCTGCTCTAAGCTAAGCTATAATTAATGCAAGCCCGTGAGGATTACAAATGTAGGTACCATTTCTCATCAAATATCGTCTCTTTGAACTTTAGATACTCCGAAGGAGTGATAGCCTCCACATTCAAATCTTCAGAATGGACCTTGACAAACTCCCAGATTCCAGGCTGAGTCCTGACGGCGAAGCCGACGTAAGGAGGAAGAACTGCCGCTTCCTGCCATTTTTATGAAGATAATTAACGTGGCACCTTGGCTCGATCAGTTCAAGGATCAACTAATCTGTGAAGGTGATAAGAACAGAGGTGTGAGAAGAGAGGTTTATGACCTGAGTGGAACATATGATGTATCCAAGAAAGCCCTCCATGAGCCTGTTCTTCTCGACCTTGTCATCCATTGATTTCTCCAGCTCTTCCATCAGCTGTTGGTTCTTCATGAGCCTCTTCCCCTTCCCCACAAATCTATGTTGTTGATAAAAAAACAACGATGAGAAATTTCCAAACTCAACTGAGGAAATGAGGGGAGGAAGATATTTGTACCTTGCGAAGCACCTCTTCATCTGATACCGGCTTTGCCTCAGAGCTTCAGGCATGGTCTCGGCAATGCTGTCCGATCTCTTGAAGCTCATCGAAGCAGCCATTGTGTAGAACTTTGTAGTGCTGTTATCTAAGAACAACCCCGGATGAACTCTAAAAGGGATATCTTAGAAAGCCTATGACTCAAAGGCTATGGTTTGCGTTTCATGAACCAGCAAAGGCTGCAATTTATAGTTGGTGGTTGTTTCTGATTTCTTTTGTGATTCATGTATATAAGTATATTATATGCTTGTTAGGTGTAGTTGCTTCCTTGTAAGATCATCGGAATATGAGAATAGCTTGGCGTTGGAGTGGCCACAATTAAAGGAGAGATGGAAGGCAAGGAAGGCATTCACTACAGGATGGGAGATGCCTTGTTTCCTGAAAATTAGGTTGCCACCTTGAAATGGATATTTGAGCCTGGAGGTTCTTCCATTTGGTGGCAAAAGAATAAAGTTCCTGTAGTGATTGACGGTTGGCATTTGTGCTTTTCCGGGGTTATTATAAGGTGGCAGCTCTTCCTTTCAATCTCTTTATTATTAGATGCTGAGGAGCCTTTTAAATCAACCAGGAACAGCAACCACCAAAAGAAATAGAAATATGATTTGCGTCCCACTGGGAGCACACTCCACGTGTCACAAATCAATTGGGCTTTGGTTCCGACGGTGGTACGCATACCACTCACTAGCTGGGACAATGGGGGTGAGTCCGGTTGGGGCGGATTTCTCCGACCTGATCCCACTCCATTAGGATGAAACTTGGCCCAAACCTGGCTCTCATGATCCGTTACGGAACAAAACTTTTGCCCCATCGGCCCATCCTCATCCCATTTAAAAGATACCACAACCCTTCCCCCCACCACACTCAACCCATCCCATCTCGTCTCATTATAATATTTTAAAAATTATTTATAAATAAATATTAATAGGTCAAAATTGGATTTAGAACACAAAAAACAATCCAACTTTATTTTACACTCTGATCACATGGGAAAGAAAATCTTTGATTTCTAATATTCTATTCATACAACCTACCACAATATGAAATATAGATACATGAACTAAATTCCACATAAGTTTAAATTTAAATCATAAAACTATCACATAGTAAAAACAATACAATAATTGATTGAAACCAAATACATGTCTCATGTTTAGTATAAATGTTGTTCAATAAGTATACCTTATAAGATCAGGTTTCGGTTACCTGATTTGCCCTAGTGTCAACTCTGTCCTACATGGAGTCCTATACGTGGTCCCGTATGGCCATAAATCCTTCCCCCCTACTTCACTGATCCCCTTCTTCCACTCCCCCGACCCCATGCGCGAGCACGCAGTCTTTTTTAAATAAAAACCAACCACTGGCCGTAGGCATTGAGCGCGCTATCAGCTTTCGTGATACGCTCTAACGGCGGTGGTGCAGCGCTCAAGCCGAGATTGATCGATCCATCGTATATATATACTAGTTGTGTCCCTTATTACATGATAGAGTAATCACCAACCCCACCCTAATAATCACTCAATAACTCCCTCCCACTAAAGCCCCCTTAATTTAGGATTATCATATCACATAGACGCCACATAGACTTCATCTAGGACATTCTTTCACCACGTAAGACAACAAAAATTTCACTTATAACCATAGCCTCATATAAGGATGATATATGACAACAATCAATTGAAATGAGTATCTCATAACTTTTATATATATATATATATATATATATATATATATATATATATATATAACAACAATCAATTGAAGTGAGTATCACATAACTTGACTTTTCCAAAGTAAAAGTGACGATGGCTTTTGAGGATCGGTGTTATATATAATAGAATTAGATGAGCCCCCGTGTCAATTGACACAGATAACCACCACCCCCGCTACCCCCCTCTCTCTCTTTCCAAACCACCCAGTAACCATCACTTCATCTCGATCACATGATATCTCATAGCACAACTTACATCAAACATCAACATCCATATGATAGAATACACCGGATCTTATATAACAGAATTTAAAAAAATTAATCCGTCTCTCTCCACTATAGCCAGCTGCCTCACCATGTAGTTTTGGCTGACACGTTGGAGAGCTTTGGTGCCATTCCAAGCATCAGTTTGGTACACTGTTTCACTGCTCCATGCCATAATACCTTGCGAAAAAAAAGAGAAATGAAGAAAAGCAGCACAGTAGAAACATTGCTCAATTAATCAAAAATAAAAAAAGCACAGTAGAAACATTAATGCCAGGTCAGCAAACGCCAACTTTTCATTTTGAGAAATGATAAAACTGCACACCAACGTGGGCGTGCATTTTATGCACTTGATATAGCATCCAGGTGGCACAAGTGATGTGGCAGAACAAATCTGCTATCATGGGACCCACTCAAATTCAATTTCTACCCATTTGCCCTTGCAAATTACTGCTTTAATTCACAGATAATTTCAACATATTAAGTGAATGAGGATATGAATTGCTCAGGGGGGCAAATACTTTGCTTGGGCTCTACAATAGATGATGTGGGGAACCACGTCACAATGACACCTGGACACCAACTCTGCGCCATGTCAAGCAGGTCGATGCACACCCACGTGAGTGTGCATTCTATCATAACTCTTCAATTTCATTGAATTACAGCATAAGTTTCCGTCCACATAAAAACGTGGCAGAGTCGACGGCAGGCAGAACTCTGAGGCTTGTTTGGGATTTCTTTGCTTAGACGTTAGTACACATCAGAGATGAATAATTATAGTGACAATTTCTCCCCCACAAGTATAGTGAAATTGGAAGTGGTACATACCTTTTGTACAAACCAGAATTGGTTGATTGGCGACTTTGATCAAGTCAGGATGCAAACAGCTACAAAAACTGGTATAAAGTCGCCTTCCAACAGATCGCGTAACACCAAAGTCGGTACTTTCATTGAAATTCTCCTGTAAAGGTTAGAAACTGAAAAAAGACCTTGACTGAAACATCAAGTGCAGCCATCACGATTGGATATTTGATCAGCCATAATCACGCAAATCAGAGGAAAGTTAGGCAATCAATCAGCCACCCATTTCTTCGTCTATGCGCAGCTGTGTTCTGCTGACAATCAAACCTTCATCCCATACTTCTCTCCACCTATCAGAATATGAAGTTTTAAAGCAAGAAAATTAGATATGAGTCATCACAATATGTTAATAATAACAAAGGCCAATGAAAAAATTGATATCATAGCCAAAAGAATCAGAAGTTGGCGAGGCTTGATGGTCAACCCGGCATCTTCGTTGTCTTCTGTCATTGTCAGACGACAACTACATCGAATCCTTTCCCAGAAAAAAAGGATGCCAATGAGCTAAACTTTGAGGTGAAAGGTCACTTGGCACAAACAAAGTTGTCAACAGGAAACAACAATTTATGAATTGGTTGAAGTTTCTACCTAAGGTGACTGGTCAAGATAGCAGCCTGCTGCAAAACCTGTGAGTCATCAATTAAAGACCTTTTCTGTCTGTTGCATAGCGTAAACTCATTCAAGTGAAGGAACCTTTGTACTCGTATGCAGAAAAACTCTAAATGGCAACAGGTTAGTGCCGATCAGAAAGAAGAGGGGAAGAGAGGAAGAGAAGAGGGGAGGAACCAGAAAAAATAAAAGGGGAAATAGGAAGAGAATGAGGAGGAAGGAGAAAGGAGAGGAATATGAGGGTTAAAGAAGAGGAAGGGAAGGAGAAAAAGAGGAGGAAAGAAAAGGAGAGAAAGGGAGAAAGATGAAGGAAGAAGGCCAACAGCGTACTCGGGATCGATCGTTGGAGGTGGTGGCGAAAGAAGGGAGCATCCCGATCGTCAGAGGTGGCGGCGAAAGAAGCAAGCATCGGGCTTAGGGTTCAACATGGGTAACGGGTCCTATGTATTAAAGGTAACGGGTTTCGGATCCAAACCCGTTACTTAAACCTAATTCTATATCCTCTCTCTCTCTCTCTCTATCTCGTCCGCGAGCGCCACTCTCTCCATCGACCGCAAGGGCCTCTCTCTCTCTCAATGGAGGTGTCGTTGGCGAATAGGATCGGCACCGCACTTGCCGGCGGCAAGTGTCGAGCCGGCCGGAGGCAAGATGGAGAATCCTTAAAGGTAACGACATGTGCCTCCGACATGGTAATCCTTGATTCAAACAATAAACTAAGGACAAGGGGAAGCCCTTGTTGAGATGGAGCATTAAAAACTAAAGTTTAACCATTCAAATTGGACACCATTCATCAGGAAATCAATTGAGTTGTCTATAGTCAGTATTTCCTCAAGGACGTTCTAAGTTCCAAGTTGTACTGTACAAATGAAAAAAAGGGACAAAGGGACTTTTTTATTGTGTGTTTGTGTGTGTGTGTGTGTGAGAGAGAGAGAACGAGAGTAGTTTTCATGTCATTCGACATAAACTTGTAGCCAAATTCTACGCACCTTAATCCATCAGCATCAATCCGCAGACCTTGGCCATGACGCCAACCATTTTGAAAATAGCCAAAAAAGGCACTTCTGTCCTTCGAATAAAATCTTCCTTCTCCATTTGCCTTGCCCTTCCAAAAATTTGAAAACCAGCGGTCCCCCGTATGAAAATAGAACCAACCCTTAATGGACATAACAAGTGTTTAGTATCTTCATGGAAAAGGAACCACAACAAAAAGCATAGCTTGTTGCCAAGAATGGTCTTAGTGTGTTGTGTTAGCAAGCGTGCTCTGTAAAGAACCTAAGTCCTCATTATTCACTCTCTGCTACTTTATATTGCTAGGTTTCTTTTTTACCCTATTAAAAGCATCTGAGAATAATATTACTTACGCACAACTTGGGACCAGAAATGAATGTGTGAAATGAGTTTGTATCAATCCAAACCTTGCCATGCATGTGATCATCCCTCCATGTCCCTTGGAACACATCTCCATTACTATAACAGAAAGTTCCAAAACCTGATCTCTTGCCCGATCGCCACATGCCATCATAGAAGCTTCCATTCACAAAAATCAATCGACCCTGAAGCATATTGATAAGAGATTCTTCAACACAACAGGAAATTCAGTTAAGAAACCACATTTGATATGGATGTTCCCATGATAGCAAACAAAAGGGAAACTACCAAAAAGTTGTGTGTACACACACACATATACAATATACATATATATTTTCATACTTATATCAATTCGCTGAGAAGGTATACCTTCCCTTCAGGAAGACCTCCTTGGCATTGTCCCCTATACATCCCACCTCTATACTGTATTTCCATTAGAGGAGTCCAACTTTTTTGTGATTCTCTTTCTGCTTCCTGCATTAGCTTGCTACTTTTAGTAAACTTACCTCCTCAGAGAAAGAATTCTCATGATTTTTTAACGAGAAAGAATAGTAGTTCACAGCAGATCCATAAACTGAAAGCTAGAAAAGGTCAGCCAATAAAGTGCCATTCTACAATTTTACCTTCTGATGTGCATACAAGGCATGCAGAATTTGTCAGACCATAGCATGCAGTGATAACGAGGTACAAAATATGTGTATTCCCTCACTCAAGCATAGCTTATCTCATTGCCAGATATTGCTAGCTTTTAAAGGAAGAGGATAATTCTATGTAACTATCTCGAAGAGCATCTTGTTATAGAAGCAAATGCAAAGAAGATGCTACTACGGTTTCTACAGGATTAAATGGTCCTCAGTGGAAGTACATTCAATTCATCAAAAGACATACTGGCTTCAAATTCGAGCTCCACAATAGGATGACCTGCTGAAGGTTCCTTTTTCCACTTGGGAAAAGCGTTAATCGAATTAAGTTGTTTGCTAAAAGTGGTCACTTTGGGTCACGAAATTCACCTTTGTCAACTGATACAGAAGGAATAAATTCGTAAGATGCTTACTTGAAGGAATGTGTAAGCCTTTTTATCAGGAAAACAAGGAGCAAAAATAGGAGTACCAGCATAGATTCTGCTCGGACAGAAAGCAATCCTCGCTTAGATTCGCAGATAGTTTTCCCTTGTAAGAACCTGATTGCAGAATTATACATATCCTTGAAAGCCTCAAAACCTGCATCACCTGAAGGAGGAAAATTTGAAGCCAAGGATTCTCCACTAGTGCTATCCCATTTTTCTGGAAGCATGTGATCCGAGTACGGGGTACGATCACGATTGTGTTGAGATGATTTTACACCAACCGGAAGAGTGAAAACATCCAAGTTACCAATCTTGTCTTTTTCAGTGAAAGTGGCTCGCTCTTTAGCCCACATCTGTGCAATGAAGAATCCAGGACCAATATTCCAGCTAGCAGACTGTTCAGTCCTAATGCCTGGTTATTCAAGGTCGTGGACCAAACTACACGCATGACTGACTTGGCAGTAAGATGTGATTAACTAATAGCATTGGCCATGACCAAATGGACTTGTAAGTTGAGCTTACCCTTGTACTTTTGAATATCCTTTCCAGAGACCAACCGACTGGTATAGTCTGATGTGTCAATCCTGCTCCTTTCACTTCTGGAACTTGATAATCTGCAAAAACCAGGTAGAACTCCCGTGAAGACATTCTCTTATCCTGTCAAAATGCATCTGAGTTTGAATGCAGAACTGAACAAATTTCAAGAAGTGAAAATCATACTTGTTGGATGGTTCCACTTCCAAACTCGACATGCTCTCAATATCTGACGAGTTGAATACTTCTGATTCCTGACAACCTCTTCCTAGAAAAGACGATACAAAGGGAAATTGCAGAGCCAGAGCAGACCAAAATTTATTTCTATGAGGAACTTTCTTCTCAATGCAGCTGCTGATCCAACGGAAAATGGAAATCCAAAAGTCAGAACATCCTAATCATAAATAAAAAAAAAAGGTCGCCACCACCAAAAGAAGAGTTATGTTTACCTCATACCATCACGTGCCTCATTAATCAAACAAACAACTCAGATCTGTTTGAATCTCATCAGATGGTCAAATAGATTTGGTTGTTGGTATGATGGTATGATGGAAGTGATGGTATGAGGTAAATCGTTTACTACCTAAAGAAATATGAGGCAAATCATGCAACAGCTTAAGTGCATGCTGTTATTTCTACATTGAGCAAGTCTAAGGACAATCGTGCCGACCACATATAAGCATGTTCAACATGTCTTGCTCAACATATAAAATGTAGATGGAAAGAAGGTGCATGCCTCACCTATAGTGCAAAACAACCAAAACAGCTGAGAAAGTATGCTCCGTTAAGTATAGGCAGTTTAAAAGTTGCAATCAACCAGTGTGTCACTATAGAATAAAGTGTTTATATTCTTTAGAGGCAATGGTGCCCACAATCTTTTTCTGCAAAATGATTATTATCTTCTCAAGTGTATATGTCACTTGGAAAGGAACTATCCAAAAGATCTTACCACATATCGTGAGACAGCATATGACTAACCTGATACTCTCCCATATTGTTCTCGCCATTAGGCACCAAGTAGATCTCAAGGATTTCCATATATACTGTCAATTACCTAGCTAGATTTCTTTCCCTATGTTAATCGGCAGAGCAGTATATTTGCCTCAATTGGATATAGAAACTACAAGGAATTTGCAGACCTTTTTCTCTCAGGGTATTTCCATATACCTTGTCACTTACCTAGCTATAGTTCTTTACCCCATGTTAACCAGTAGAGCAGTATGTTCAACTAAATTGGATATAGAAACTAAAAAGAATTTGCAGACCTTGATATAGTAGAATGATATTGATACAAAATTTCAAGCAGCCGTAAAGAGATACAGCTAAGATGTGCTTATGGTAAACAATCTTCGGTCAGAACAACTCTTACCCTACAACCAGAATTGTTGTCAGTATTAGATTTTGCTCTAAATCAGGTTCATGAATTCTGGAGAATATAATCTCTGTTGCGCACTCTGTAATTCCACGGAAGGTAAGAACAATAGAATGAACATCGCTTTCATCCATGACAGAAGCACTTGCAATGGTGAATATAACAAGGCCATTCGAGTCCTAGGCACCAGTGAAGCGTAAGATGATATGAGAGAAGCACAAAACTAGAAGTTTCTAAAATGACTCGCGTCAAATAACAAGTTCAGCCATCAAATCTCAATCATATATCACCAAGAAAAAGTGAAGTCGATCACCGCTAGCACATTATTATCATAACATACTTAATTCACCGTCTAATCCTTAATTGCACATAGCAAGGTGGGAGCATAAGAACATTTGCAATCTTCTTTTCCCATAAGAAACTAGTGGTTCGGCACATACTTAATTCACCGTCTAATCCTTAATTGCACATAGCAAGGTGGGAGCATAAGAACATATGCAATCTTCTTTTCCCATAAGAAACTAGTGGTTCAGCACATGCTTTGTACATGCCAACCAATTTCTGATATGAAATAATCTCATAACATATAACAGTTATGCATCCAGGAGCATAGCGTGGATTGCTTTATAAAATGGTTTCATCATGTAGTAGATGAGCCTTCAGCTAGTGAAAGCTTGAGGAGTCTACATCCCACAACCAGCGAGCAGCACAGATATGATTTAGCATCTATACGAACAGGAAAACATTCAAACATAGAAATAATAACATCTCAGAAATAATCACATGGGGGATGGTAAAGTAAAATTGTGCAGAGGAAATAAATAATCAGGTGAGGTTAACTGGTCATAAAGTAAGGGGACAATTACCCTATAGCATACCTTTACCTTTATACACCCATCTAGAAAGGGACATTGAGAAACAGCCTGTGTGATTGCCACTTTAACATTGTAACCAGCTCCAAAACCAACCTTAGCTTCTCCATAGCTCTCTAAAAGCTGTAAGGAATGCACGTTTCCGACAACGAAAAGGGTATAAGTTTTCAAAATTTCAGCCAGTTCCCATATGTTTTATTGGGTCCAGGAATCAGCAGCAGTACTGATACCAGCCGAGACATATTTTTGTAAGACAAAGCAGACACTAAACAATAATACTGGGGAAGCAATAGACACTATCACATACAATAAAAGTATCCTACTTTTAGCACTTCGGATGGTCTAACTTCCTTGATTTGACCTTCTGGTGTGCTGAGGTGTTTCACATGTGTCTCCTGAGAAATGATGATTGTCATGACTTGAATAGTCAAAGTCACGCGTCATTAGAAGATTTTAGCTAATGGTAAAATTGTGCAGAAGTTAACTTACAGATATCATTACAGAAATTGAGTTGATAGCCAAGAAGACAGCATTATTCATACTCTCCAATGCCTCGGCTAGTGTTTCAACATCCTTGTCAAGTAAAGAATCGGCTTCCACCACTGAGGGTCAAAAAGAAAAGAAACTATGAACTATTTGAAGAAGTGGATAACAGAACCTGAAACAGATAAGGTGGTTCATTTTTTGAACTTTTCATGTTTAAGCAGCAGGAAAACACACAGTTGTCATGTTTAGACTATGAAGAAGTGAAGACAAAATTCTTTCAACTCTGCAAGAGAATGTTTCTAAGTTCAGACTAAGGTTTACAAGCATAAGAAATGGGGGAATAGATCAGAGCAAAATATGCCCTCCAGCCTAAGACACTGAAAATTTCATACAAGAAAAGAACACAAGCAGAAGAAAAGATGAAGACATGAAACACCACTTGTGCAACCAAAAGAAATAGACTACGTCAAGCAAATTTACACATGTAACTTACTCCTACAAGAACGCAGTTTATTTCAAACTTGTTTGCTTGAGATTGGTAACTTACATGGATGCTATAGACATTAAGCACTAGTGGCAAAGCAATTCAAACAGTTGATCGATACAATTTATTGCTTAAATAAAGTATTTGTTTTACTATTGAAATTAAGAAAACCCAAAATTGCCATGAGCAAGTGACCTAGAAGCTACAAGATAATATCATCTTATTTGAGGCTAGAACAAAGACAAGATACTCTATTTTTGTAGCCTTAGAAGAAAATCTGGTTAACGGCGCAACCGTGCTGACCAGACAACGACTTATTAGAAACATGAAAGATCAATTCTACAATCAATGTAGTGCAAATAGCCAAGGAAGTTGCACATTGATCAAGCTTGTCAAATGTCAACACATAGTTTTGGCACTTTTAGCTCTCATCAAGCACAAACTTGACATTTAGAGAAGCAAGATGTGCATATAGACATAGAACAGTTTCAACTTTCAACATTGTATGGTACTATCTGAAACCCGTAAATGGAGATGACAAAGAGATTATATACAGTAGAAATATAAGAGAAACGACTCACCTATATTAATGTGTGAACATTCTTGAATCTTGGTTACCAAATTATCTACCTGCATATTCAGCCCATCAATGTAAATATTCAGTAGTCACTGCACTTAAATATTTAGGATAGTCTTGATATATTTCTGCGCATTTAGATGCTGGGCTGGCTATGTCATTTTTTCATTATAGAGCAGACAAAAGCTAATTGCATATGGCAATGATCCCACAAAGCATAGAAAATATGAGAATCATGACAAATTCAGAAAAAGGCAGCTCCATAATTCTGAACAAGGTTAGGCAAGCGGTTCCAGACTTCCAGCTCTCAAAGTTGAATCGTGTGGCTTTAAGGTATTTTGACATGAAAGTATGAAGATTTACACTTTTAATACAAGGACTAAGCAGCCATTTTTGTGGATTCACAAGAACGCCCCAGTGACCTTCCGTTGGAGGATGACTAGCTAAGTCATTGGTGCTATACCAAGGTTACTAGCAATTCATTGCATGTTCTTCAAGATGAATGAAGAAAATTTTCTTACGAAAAATTAACCTTAGACGGGAGATTCTGGCAAGCAATTTTGCAAATTAGATAATCGCAGACTTGTACTTCAACTCTGAAACATAGTTGTGTCAATTAATCAGTTTAAATTAAACTAAAGAACACAACATATTGAACACTTAACATGGTCTACAGCGCCAAATAGATTTACGCATTAGACCAAACTAAAAATGAGACTAAGAGATTCACACTACCTCTTCTTGACGCCTTTGTCCCTCAAATCTGAAGGGTTTCAAAAGTATAGCAACAGTCAATCCACCTGCTGATTTAGCAGCAGTTAGAAGCTCGATTGCTGCAATATGATCCAAGCAGTGTCCTGTGCTCGCTACCTATAAGAAAGACATCTTCAGCAAACACGAAATGTTTAGAGCCCATTAGGATCTCTTTTCTGCATTCAATAAATTTATTGTAATAACAATCAGTATATCTTGCTATTACTTGCATGCCAGATCACATAAAGCTTATTTAGGCCTTTGACTACTAATAGCATATTATATAACAGGACATGACCACTGATTCCCAAACCATTCTCAAAATGCATCCTAGTGGTTGGAATCACGATGTTTGTTAAAAGCTTTAAGAGAAAGATTATACCTCTTATATTAGAGGTCCCTGTATGATCTACCTTGCGAAATTACCCCAGTTACAAGTACCCTAAACTAACCAAAAACTACTGATATGTGCCTACAAACGGCCGCTTTTTGCATATTTTTTCAATCAAGCAGAAGATGGGATATCCTCCGATCTTTATTAAATTTTCTATTTCCAACTGCGGTATCAAGTATCAACAACCTTTGCAAAATGTCATGACAGATGTGACGCTTGAATCTTGAAGCAACTGATAATCTAAGATCCCCAATGCCCGGGTAATAGGCTTGACTGATTCAAAAAAAAAGGGGTAATCTAAGAAGTAAGAACACTGAAGAGTTACTGATATGCGCTTATCAGAGGGTATTCATCTATTTCACAATCAGTAAAATGACTGGACCAACTCTTCCCATTTTCTTCAGTTAGGTGGAAAAATGCAACGACTGCTATGGTCAAGAATAAAAAATTTCTTCAGTTAGGGTATTCATCTGTTCCATACTTCTGGCATCAGCTACTACTACCAGCATAAAAAATTTCTGTGCTGATTAGACAGAACTCTAAAAGGCTTTAGTTGTAAGAACTTAGTTGGCCAAGGAATGTAGCTGGAGCGCGTAAGGATTAGATACATGCATACATACACATAAGCATTAGGAATGCAGCTGGAGCACATAAAGATAAGATACATGCATAAGCATAAGCATTCATTTTCTTGGGTACAAACTCAGATTAATACTTAACGCAAACTGAGGAAAGGAAAAAAAAAAAGTAACATTGACGCTGATTCGGAATCATCATTGTGCGTTGAGATTCACGATGCAAAGCAGCTAGCCACCATCCATAACGGACATGTCTACAGTCCCGCTTCAATGCATTGAGGTCCTACACTTGGGACCAAAGAAACCCGTTGGGACCAAAGAAACCCTAGATCTCTATGGTTAATTCTGAATTCTGATGCTCCTAATCTCTTTTCTAGACAATTTTCTTACTGAAATC
The DNA here is from genome assembly GCA_963920575.1 of Narthecium ossifragum. NCBI lineage: Eukaryota > Viridiplantae > Streptophyta > Magnoliopsida > Dioscoreales > Nartheciaceae > Narthecium > Narthecium ossifragum. The sequence goes on along the minus strand of OY986964.1, from coordinate 2,202,205 downwards.
AGCACTCAGTGAGTCAGTATGTCTACTCTTTTAACCTATTTGCACTCAAAATTCACAACAGACACATTTACCTCAGTAATTGAAGAGGGTACGAATTCATAGTTTAACTGCCATTTTGAAGGCCTCGTTTTCTTTCATCATAAATCCAGCAAACCCGATAATCAGCATCGGGAGTACAAACATGTAAGCTAATTGCCGGTGACATATCAAACATTAGATTCAAATAACAACAGGGTATACAATACAAAATGACGGCAAGCAAAGTAGATGTTGAACAGAACAACAGCAAGATCCAATTGGTGTCGACATTTTGCTTTTAAGCAGTGAAGGTTGTAAACTTATGGAATAAGGTAAAAATGCTGAGGGAGTGTACAAACAAGAATAAGAGCTGCAGGGCATGGATCCAGTGATAGAGGAAATTCCAAATTCCGAAGTATCATATCTGCAATTAAAACCAAAAAAGAATGTGCATATAGTTAAACCTTATCAAGAAACTCCTGTAGATATATGACTAGGAAACATAAAGAAAGCTCATTCAACATGAACAAACTATATCAGAGCATGGATGCATTTGAATAAATGTAGTTTGACTGAGCCATATAAGTGGTAATTGCTAAGCAAGAGATATCCCTCATTGTTGCACTGTAGAGCACCTACTAGCTGAAAAACAACAGAGAATTAAGTTCCTAAAGTGGAGATTAAACTTTGATAGCAAGCTCTTGATGCAAGATAAAGAATAGTATATAACCTACTGAGGTGCAAATTAAACTTTAATAGCAAGTTGTCAATGCAAGATATAGAGAGTATATAACATAATTATACACAGCAGTGAAAAAAAGTGCGTCTCAAAGCCAAACACGAACTCTAACTCAAGACTGATTTACGCAATAAATCAAGGCTATAGGCTGATATAGCAAAAGCATGTGGTAGTTGCGTCTCTGGGAGGTATCCAAGGTCAATCTCAATAGACTAAACCACTAAAGTAAAGAAGGATATGATGGATAGGAGAGATGAAGAGATAAGTCGACCTCAGTGGAACAAATTTAGCTATGAAGTTCTGGATTATGCTAATGGTAGTTCTACTAGAACATTTACTGCCAATGGCATAGCAGGGCTAAGTGACAAAATGAAAGCAAAACGCATGGGGACTTTGGAGGTATATATTAGCTGCGTGATAGCAATATTAAAGAAATTGCAGAAATTGCGATGTTAAATGACAACTAAAATTGCCAGTGGATATTGAGAATACACAGCAAAGATACATGTATCAACAAAGACTTTGGTACCAGCTCATAAACCATCTCTCATGCATGTCCCTTTAATGTAAACTTTGTACTAGAATTTTAATATTCCAGCTCATAAATACTCTCAACATGTCCCTAAATTGTCACCTTTGTAATATTCATTGCAAAATATACATGTAAACATTAGCAAACCAATTTGTAGAACCAGAAGATTTGAAGTTGACAAAATAAGCATAAAGTTTCAAGAAAAATATTCAAATGTACCCGTTCCAAGATGCTTTTGCAGTAATTGCACCTTCGTAGAGTCTCTCATGTGGATAGTCCTACACAAGTCATGACAACAAGAAAATTAAGGGTAAGGACGAATGAAAGCTCTTATAACCATCACAGTTGAAAAACGTAATAATAGTAATAATACAGGAGGTGAAAGAGTGACCAGAAAAGGTAACATTAAGAAAAAAGAAATATTCACGAAAGTTGTAAAAGAGAATTTCTATATCAAAGCAAAAGCTTCTTATACATAACGAGTAACATATCTATATACCCATACAATGGGGATCATGCAAGAACAAGGTGAAATAGAGATCAAAGAGACATGAGATAGAAATAAAATGTCCAGCGAAAAACAAACTAGTATATTGTCAACCACTCTACTAATGAATGCCTATGAACAGTAAAAGAATCAAGATTCAAAGATTTCACATCTTGGCATGCATTAGTCTCGAGCATTCGCTTTCTTGAAATAGATTATAGAAAAACGACACTAGAAGCATCTAAGGCGATGCCAAACATGTTGTAGAGCATATAGTGAACCACAAAGAAAGCGACATATCAAAGCAGCATAGACAAACTAAACCAAGAAATCGATCACAGGTCACCAACCACCAAGAACAAGAATTCACACATGAGAACCAATATCCATCAAAATAATTGGATAAACGACGATATTAAACGAATTAATTCAAGAAAACATCCCAAGCAATTAACCACTGCATGCATTCAATAAGCATTTGGAAACGATCAGCACGGATACGCCTACCAGAATCGAAATCGAGAGGAAGAGGAGGAGGATTTCAAGCAGAATTCCATGAAAGCGTCCTTCCTACTCCCGATGCCGATTACCTCCACTGGAACGGGATCCGAGCCTCGGGACGAGGCCGTCGAGACGCGAATCCGCAGCCAAGATCGCCGGCGGGGAAGATCTCCGATGACACGGACCCTGGTTGGAAAGTGCGCATATGGATTTGGCGAAAACGAGCGGGGTATCGCGAGGGAGCCGCCTCCAATGGTGGAAGACTCCATCAGAGAAGAGACGAGAGCGGGAGAAGGGAGAGGGTTCCAAAATTTATATCCTATCCGTTGGAAGCTATGGGAGAGGCGAGGACAAGGGGGGGAGCTTGGGTCCTTATTAAATAGGGCTTTTTCTTGGTCTTCAAGAACGCGGCCCAGCTAAACTGGCACTCACGCGTCCAACGGGCTTCCAAGGAGTTCTTGAGCTAACGGATGGCTAGCGGTCCGCCCTTTGCGTGGGCTTAAAGCTGGAAACGGCCCATCTTTGGCTTTTCGGGTAGGTCCTGTCCCAGCCCAAGTAGCCCGGCTGAGATAGAACCAGAGCTTAACTTGTGCTAGACTATTTACTATGCCTACTGATTAATGTCAGCTCATCAGAAATGCTCTCTTTTGCTAAATTTGTGGATTGGGTGTAGATTGGTTATGTAACGATTATGTTTTTGTCATGATGAGCACTTAAAACTCATGCCTGACATTGTGGCATGAGTATATATATAGTGCAATTATATGGGCACACATATCATGTCAATTAGTTATGAATAGCTCTCTTATGCTTGGAATATATCGCATGCTGATGCAAAAGAAAAGGAGTGTTCATTCATTCGAGTTATAGTACGGACACATATATACACCCACAGAATACTTGCAACACTGATCATGCCTGTCTCACCACATTTGTCACCCATACAATGATGTCTATTGATAGGCAAATCAATGCCAGCAGTAGATCGATCAAGCTCTTCTTCTGATCATCTGAAAACTTTGTTCTGAGAAAGTCTTGTCAGCGTATACTTTATACAGCACGCAGGCATTTTGACTTATTCACACTAAATGGTTCCAACTTTCCGTGGCTTTAGGCATGTGATTTGTCCGGGATTTGTCAGAAGAACGCAATCTGCAACTATATTGAGTTAGGACTTAATTAGGAACGATAAGCATCGATCCTTGGCCCTTGCACAGGTAGTAGATATATAGGTACTCACTCGAGCTAGTTGGTTTACTTTCACTGAACGAAATGCTCACATCGAATAGGCCAAAGCGATACAAACAACACTAAAAACAACCACCATGTGTTTTATATTTAAAAACACAACGTCCAACGTACGGTGATCGACGATTAATTAGCAATATATACCTTGAAATAACTTATATATATATACTGCGTTTAATATCATACGACCGTAACTCACGGGAGGATGGATATATCGATCGATCCTTGCCTCTTGAGAGGAGTTTCGACAGAGAATATGTCAGTAGAACTATCACTAGCTAACAACAACAACGCATTAACTGACAATAAAAGATAGCTTCAATGTATACAATAATTCATGATCATGACAGGTTGACAGTCATCATATGAAAATGGTATGTGCGTGATGCGCACATTATCGATCCACTTAGAAATACGCAAAAATCACTTCCTGGCTCAGTGGTGCATATATATTTATTAAAGACCAATGCCTCCCATTCTTAATTACCTATATATCATCATGATTAACCTATATATGCTTAATTTTAATGCAGGACCAAGGGCGGACCTGACCGAGTCCGATCCGGAGCAGTTCCCGAGACGATCCGGACGCATTCGGACCCCATCCGTCCGACTGAGATCTTTGGATGGCCATAACTTTTGATCTGGGTGTCCGATCGGGGCGTGCGACCAATCGAAACGACCGGCTCGATGAGCCCGTCTTTAATCATCAGAGATCTTTGATCTCTTCATGACTGCTCGTCAAATCGTCAAATTCCTTTTCCTTTAGTCTAAAAACTCAGTTTTAGTGAAAACTTTTCTTTTTAGGCAGTTTTATCGGTTTCTATTTTTGGTAACTCTCCTATTTTGAGTAGGATTTCTTTTGTTTGAATTCCGGGTTTAGTACTTGGATTAGGGTAATCATGTTTAATCATGATTGAGTCCATATTTGAGTTGGTCAGGTCTTTCCTTAATCCTATAAAAGGAGGCCTTAGGGTTTGTAAAGAGTCAGTTTTTGATGATTAATGAAAGTTAGGGTTTTGTTTTCTCCCTTGAGAAATCTGGTTGTCTCTCCCATAGAGAGGTCCACGTTTACCCTGCACCAAATTTGAATAGAATAGTAATTAAGAATGCATCATATGTGGTGGATGTGGGTGTGCACACACACACAAAACACACATATCCTAATGGCATAAGAGCCAAGAGGGCAAAGAGCATCCATCCATCGTCACGTACTGTTCTTCACGTGAGTTAACAGGTATCGGTGTTATTTTAAGCATGATATATAAATCATCTTTAATTATCAAGAATTCCAAGATCCTAAGGTGAACAGAGGAGAAAGAAAGAGTATATATATATAAGTGCAAACTAACTACAAAATTCTCAGAGGGGGGGAGAGAGAGAGAGAGATAGGGGTGGCAATAACGATAAGAAAGGAGGGGGACAACCATGCAAAGTCCTGCAAAGACATCTGCTGGAAGCATACAATTCAAATGAACAAGCTGCCAAGATTCGCAGGAGGTGACAAAAACAACACAGGAGAAGGAAAGAAAGAAAGCAAACAAGAAGATGCGTCAAAAGCCTGCGATAGGATGCGCCCCGATCCCAGCTCCCGGCGCAGGTTAGTAGGGTTATCATGGTCAACAAGTCCAACATCCAGGAATGTTTCCGAGAGCCAACGTACACAAAACATGTGATCGATACTATTCTGGAACAGTGTATTGATATCTATAAATAGTGGGACTATATATATATAATAGTTAGATGAAGACCATAACAGTAGTAGCTGTTGGAAGAAAGAGTTAAACATGCAAGAGTTAAATAACAAACTAATCAACATTCCTCCTCGCTTAGGCATCTTGTCCGTAGATCGACAATATGTACAGAAGAATGACACCTCTCTCTCTCTCTCTCTCTCTCTCTCTCTCTCTCTCTCTCTCTTCAAACTCATCAACCAATGTATTAGGAAAGCATCTCTATTTCTATAGGTCAAGCACATGTGAATGGCGGGGGGCCATGCATAGCAGCTCATCAAAAGATCTCGATATGTAGTATGTTATACGTACACATGAGAGATTTAGACAGAGAGAGACAGAGAGGACACATGGAACCCAACAATACATATTAGAGCAGAAGATGCCTGAATGCCGCAGTATATGATTGCTGGTATCCAAGGGAGTGTGTTTTGAGATAAGCTCAAGATGATAAGGAGGCAGGTATATATACAGGTGTCGCACGTCACATCTATATATATATAAATACCACACGCGGTTCCAGTTCATCGGTTGATCTAGCTGTAGACCTCAAAGCATCTGTTTTATTTTTCATCATCATATATGCTTCTTGCTGATGAGCAATGATGACTACTACACATGAGCTACAAGGACTCAAAGATAAGGAAGGGGAATTAAAGGAAACATTACCATTTTAAAGGGTGCTGTCTATTATGACAAGCGACATGCAAAATGGACATGAGAGATAAAACCCACTAGCCCGTTAGGGCATGCATGCAGCTACAGTACTACAGTACTACTAGCTAGTTAAACAGCAACATTAACTAACATCCACAACAAAAGCTAATGCTAATAATAATTAACCTTCTGATGAGCCAGTTGAAGTTGAGAGCCACGTACCTACCAGCCTTAATTTCTCATTTCTCTCTCTTCTTCTACACTTGCACGCACCTCATTCGATCAATTCCTCTCGATGACCTCTCCTTCGTTTTCCACTTCAGTTTGTATCTCATACATATATATGATCAGTCCTCCGATCATTGCAAGTGCCCGCCGGCGAACGGCCGGCCAGATGGTGCACGCTTCATATCAGAATCCAATGAGCCCATATCGATGCCGCGATGCTGCTCTCTTTGAGCGATGCCACCTCCCATGCCTCTCACCATGCTCCCAACTCCAAGAAAATCTCTTGTCAACGTATCAGATGCTCCCATGCTCCTTGCAGACATGCTGGCCTGCAACTTGCCCTCATCCATGTTACACAAGCCCGGGTTGAACTCCCCGAACGTCGACGCTTCCTGTTCATGCCTGCCGGCGCCGGTGCAATTGCCTCCGAAGGGTGTGACCCCCCCTCCGGAGCCGACGAACATTCCGGAACTCCCATTTGCTAGGGAATTCATTAGGTCTTGAAGGTGGCTTTCGTTCTCCATCTGAGTCCTCATGTTGTCTGCATTGCCACCACTGCCAAAGCCAGCTCTTGCACTTGTTTGCTTTGTGCCATTAGAAGGGGAGCTCCCGAATCCTCTGAGTAGCGAAGAAGCATTGTTGCTTGTAGTTGCACCCATTTGAGCAGCCTTCTGAAGCAACGCAGTCGCCGACATCTCCGGCAGCAGTGGCTCGTTTTGCACCGACGAGTTATAGAGAGAAGAAACGCCTGCCCCACCCAAGTGCTCACCCATCAGACTGCCGGAGAACAGCGTCACCGGTTCGCCGCTGCCATTAGCAGTGTTGAATTGATGATCCGAGACCGGCAGATGTGAATTCTGATTGCCAGCACTGTTGCCATTGTTCATAGTGCTCGTGCTGCTGCTATTCGAAAAGAAGCTAAGGTTGAACAGATTGGCGGCGGCAGTTGCAGCTGAGGATGGAGGATTCGGATTCGCATTGCTTTGGAAATCAGGGAGCTGCATCAGGCCATGAAAAGGTTTGCCCTGGAGCATGGAATGGTGGGTCTGAGATTCATCATGGAAGTCTTGGTTTGAGTTGCCGCCGAGGTACAAGGGATGCGGCTGCCGGAAAGATGAATGATTGTTTGACGGAGGCATGAGATGGTGGTCAAACTGCGATCCACGGCCGCCTCCGGCGCCAAGCCGAAGGAGGTCGGCTGATGGGTGTGTTTGTTCTTGTAAGGATGACAGCTGAGAGCTCATCTGAGAGAGGCCAAGACCCATGCTGGAGTTGCCGTAGAGGTGGCTGCCGAGAGCGCTCAGGCCGGTCGGAAGCCTCGCGCTCTCTTGCGCCAATGCGTCGCAGAAGGCTCTGTGGGTGATGAAGCTATCTCGCCTGCATGAGTAATTTGGATAAAGAATATGCATGCATAAGTTCACATCTTACAATTAATTCATCAAGTAATAGAGGATTTAATGCCAAATTATAGTATCACACTAAATTCTAACTAAGCTCTTATCTTTCCAGAAAGAAATTAATTATCAATAATTTCACGTTAATCTCGTTCGTTTCATATTTCTTGAGTTCCGGCCAGTGGTCTAATCTATCTATCGGTCAAATGAACCCCACTGCAAGAAAATTAGTGAAGATATGAACATAAAATAGGGAAAGAAAGGGATACCCACATTCTATTAATTAATTGGCTGCTTCAAATTAAGAAAGGAAGGGTACTACTCCTCATTCTAAAATTTCTAAGTTACTAAAATAGTTCAAAATAAGGAACTTTGGGAGCTGAGTACTTTTCCCCAGAATCATGAATACAAAATGAGAAAGATGGATGGAGATTAAAGCTATCCGGATCAGAAGCCCATTTATGGGACTGGCTCTTGAGTTAATGCAAAGAGAGAATGTTTGCAAGAAACATGAAAACCATTCCATGCCATCACCATCACCATCAATATATAACCCCCTCTCCTTCACTTCCATTAGATCGATCAATGCATTCCAAACCCAGTCAGCCCTTCCTCATCAGTCACCCCTCCCAATGCAAAGAATGTTACCAAAACCATGAAAGCCACCAATCAAATTCCAGTTCCTCCATTAATGCCAACCTCCCACACACACCCTGAGCCACCCTCCTCTCTTCCCCCATTCCCAGCAAAACAAGTAAAAACAACTTGCATTCAAGTGCTCCCTCTTCATTTAATGAAAGCCAGTTATATATGTAACGCTTGGAGACCTCAATGAGAGAGAGAGAGAGAGAGAGGTATCATGAGGTGGTGGACATTGGAGAGGCCATGGCCCCTCTGCAAACCCACATCTAGCCAACCCACTAGGGAACAAACCCTGCTAAAACCTCTCCTGGTGGACTCTCACGTGAACAGGAGAGAGAAAGTAGAGAGAGATGTGTACTGGCGTTGGTTCCTAGGGAGAAAGACGAGAGACTTTTTTTGAAATCTCAATGACCATGGACGGTTCACGCGGGAGCAGTTCGTCTCTTCGCCAGCCAGATAGATTCCTTTTTTTATATATCTTTTTTCCTTTAGATTATCAACATCGATCATCGATACACAAATTTAAACAAACCCTAACAAGAAAAACCCTAATCATGGTCGAAAAAGAAAGCGGCTAGCTGTTTGTGCGAATGCGTGTATGTTAGTGCGTGCAACACTAGCTAGTACTCTCATGTAAATGAACTAAAATCTATAAAGATATGGAAGCAGTGATGATGCTCCAATCATGATGGATGGATTGGGATTTGGATTGGAAATGTAAGTAAATGGAAATGGAAATTAATTAATTAAACCTGGAGAAGAGAGTGCCGCAGTCGCAGCGGTACTCGCGGGTGCCGCAGGTCTTGGAGTGGGCCTTCCAGTCGGACTGGACGGCGTAGCGCTTGGAGCACTTGTCGCATTTCCACTTCTTCTCGCCGTGCTTCCGGCAGAAGTGCTTCTTGATCCCGGTGAGGTCGCCGAGGGCGCGGGAGGGGTCGTGGTGGACGCAGGTCGGCTCCGGGCAGAGGTAGACCTTCCGGCGCTGGGCTTCCTTGCTGTTCTTCTGCTTCAGCTTCCATGGGAGGTTGTGGCCGCGCCGGTGCAGCTGCAGGTTCTGCTCCCGCTGGAACCCCTTGTTGCACACCTCGCAGATGAACCGGTTCGTCGCCATCAGCGTCTTCGGCGACAGTGCAATCACCTCCGCATCAGGGTCTGCAATTAATTCTTCCAATATTAATAATTACTAATTGCTGATCAATATATATAAACAAAATCAAATCGAATCGGAGAAGATAGATAGGAATTTTTTTGGAAGATTAGGGTTGGTTGAATGCATGCTAGATGAATCCTAAGCATAGGAACGATGAGGAGATCGATTCGATTCGATTCGATTCGATGTGGAAAAATTAATAGCATGCTAGCTAGCTAGTGTAGTTGACGTGGGGTGTGTGGATACTTGCTTGGATTTCCTGGGAGGTTCCTCTTTTTCTTCTGAGTAGGAGGAGGAGGAGGAGGAGCTGCAGGTGGCGGAGCAGCCGAAGAAGAGCTCGGAGTGGACGACGACAGCTGCGCTTTCAATTGGCTATGGTGAACGGCTTCGTCTCTTGCGATGCCGAAGAAGGGTGCCGATGAAGCCATAGTCTCCGATATATGGAAGACCAGAAAACAACACTGTGCTAGCTTTTCGTGAGCTTTCCCAAAATATATATATAAGGTAGCTCTAGCAGATCTGCGGAAGGAAGGGTGTTACGTTTGTGGCTGCTTCTTCTTTCTTTCTTTCTTTCTTTCTTCTTCTTCTTCTCCTTGTTTGCTTGCTCTCTTGCTGATTGACGATGAGCTCCTCCTGGTGCTGTTTTTTGGCTATCTGGTGAGGGCACTGATGACCAGTCCAAATCAAACGCAAATAAAAATTCTCGCTAGGCAACATGAAACCATGAGCTCCCTTTTGTTGTATCTTATCTAAGTGAGTAAGAGAGAGAGGTAGCTACCTGCCCAAAACCCTTTCCACTTACTCCTTCCCAATCCCACCACTACTACTGCGTCCTCTAATCCAAGAGACGCGAAAACAACCAAGGAAAGGGATGAATGGAGAGATGAGAAAGACCCCAAAAATCCTAGTACTATGGCTGCTAAAGATCTGTGAATACCCACCTCCCCAAAAGCCTCCAAAACTCCTCCCTCCTGAGTCCTGGCCACTCTTCCTACATCTACCTACAAAAGAACAAAGAGCTAGAGAGGTGGCAATCCAAACAAACGGCTCCACTCAATACTAGCAAAGGGAAACACCCAAACTAAACCCAAGTGGTCTCTCTCTCTCTCTCTCTCTCTCTCTCTCTCTCTCTCTCTCTCTCTCTCTCTCTATTCCTTCTCCTCCTACTGATCTCTAGCTACCTTCTCTGTAGTACTATTTCTCGCTACAAGGATAGCAAGTGGAAGGGTAGAAGACAAGAGCGCTCAAGGGATGGATTCCTTTCTCAATTCCTTGTCAAACTTTTCCTTCTCTCCTGATTCCACTATATTTCTCATCCTTCTACCTCGCTCCTCTGGGCTCCCTTCTTCTCATATTCTTAGCACCACAAATAAATAAAAAGGATGGCCAGAACCATGTATATAATTTGTTAGATAGGAATAGAGAGAGAGAGAGAGAGAGAGAGAGAGAGAGAGAGAGACTGTGTGTGTGTGTGTGTTGTGGTGTTCATGGGGTCACACGCAGACAAGGGTGTCGCCATGCGGCGAAGGATTGGGTCCACCGACCGAGCTGTAGGCCTTACCCTCTCCCATCTCTCTCATGATTCCTCATCTCTATGTCGGGACAAGCCCACCTCTCTTCTTCATTCACCTTCTTCATCTTTTTATAAACTTTTAATTTCCTCCTAGCTGGTAAAACTAACTAGCTAGGTCACTATGCTTACTACTATAGTACTATTGCTCCTGCTGTAAAAAAATGTTAATAATTAGTACTCAATTGAAACAATCTCATACGTGTAGTTAAGAGGGAGGTCCGTATGGCGTGTTTGGTACTATATTGGAATGTTGCTCGGCTAGTTTTCATATCGGATCAGCTGAATCGATTAATTGACGATGTGTTGGATCGTAATTCCGTCTTCATGTTGCTTATCACCACCAGTGTGGTGGTGTAATAAAAAACCATTATTTTGTTCTCCGTGATCACCGACATTGATCTTGCCGAACCATGCATGTCTACCTACTTTTGATTATATTTGTAGCCTTTAGTACATCTTCATGTAAAAATAATGAAACCAAGAATGTATAAAATCCAAATCATATGTACATACGCACTTAAATATAATGGCGTGCAGGTGATACATATATACTTTTGTCATAGCATGAACGACAACAATTGTCTATATATATATATATATATATATATATTCCAATAACAGCTAACTACCAGAATGGTATAATAACTTTGATTCCAAGGACATTCCCATGCGGATATTTAATAGAGAGTATAATAAATGTCCCAATAATACCCACATTCCCATGAGGATATTTAAGGGGGTATAAATGCTCCAATAAGATCCAAGTTTTTTATAACACTCCTAGCTAGCATTAGAGAGAACACACACACACACATATATATATATATATATATATATATATATATATATGTCTTAATATTCCAAACTTGGTTATGTGGGTCCTCCAACTAATTAAAGAAAACTATGATCCAGAGATCTAGAAGTTGTTTCGTGATTGAGGTTTAGTTGCCCAACAGAAAGAATTAATCTATCCAATATTTGAAGAGTTATGGCAAACTTGCTACTACGAAAAATAAGTATTAAGCACCAACCGAGCATGTTCGATTATGCTTTAAACTCAAGGATTAGAAGCTTTACTTGACTTAATTATTATCAGTTGCACCGGCCACAATAAATTAATTTGCAGTTGATTGCATTTAGCTTTCATCTTCAGTTTAATTAATTAATTAATTCCATCATACCATGGATGACACTACTCGATCTATACATAGATATGCACCTTCCTATAGAACTTGGACCACAGTCAAACAAGGATGGTGACCTTCTTGTAGGGTTGTGAAGCCAAGTGGCCTCTGATCCCTCCCTTATTTCCAATTCGTCCAACTCAAGGGTTTCTCTCTAGAACTGACTACTACTCTCTCGGACGAAAGAGACGCTGGAAATAACTTATGAATTAATCATGATGAAGGATAATCCGGTCTTATCGTTCCTTCATAGTGTGTTTTGTTTGGCAATCGAAGGACGGTCGATCGGCACTGAATCATGTTTTGTAATCCACTAGTCGTTTAAGACTCAACTCATAAAAAAAAAAAATCATAATGAAGGATATATATGAACAATAAAAATTAATAATACATCTCCTTTAAATGGTGATTAGATTGATTTCAGTACTCACGGAATTAAGCACCGTAAGGAAGACGTCTCTCTCACATATATGTATGTCGACACGCTTCCTATTCTTTTACTCTTGGCCTTCAATTCAATGATATATTGAATCATCTTTGGGTCGCGATTGGGGTACATGCATACCTCTAACATACATGCTCCTCTATCGATTGAGGGGCATGATTAGGTGACTCAATCATTTAATCAGTAGACATCTAATGGATGTGTAGTGTTCTATCAATGAATTAGCTAACTCAATCGGTAGATATGCAGCGTATATAGTCACATGATTATGTATATAGACATTATCGATGGATTAGATGTTGAGTGAATGTGCAACGTACATTGTCACACGGCCATGTACGTCTAGAGCTAGCTATTATTGATACACAGAGGAATTAATGATGCATGAGAGAACATAGTTGTTAGGAAAGTGATCTCTCATTACACTTCTCAACAAACTTTAGTCTATGATGAAGTCATCATATATGTCTGCTTGTGTGTGAATGATATACGGGTACTATATCATCGATTATTCAACCTGAAGGTTCGATGCAAATGAGCATAAAAGCATTAATGTAGAATTGTCAGGTGATAATCAACCATTTCACAACTATGCAAGAAATGATGGAACTATTATGATTTGTCACATCAACCATTTCTTCAAAACGATTCGACAGGAATGTAACATCTTATCGATATGTCATTTCCATGTGAAGTTTATAAGAAAGCAATGACCAGCAAATGACTATTGGGGTTAGTTCGGTCGCCAGGCTGACCGTCCTCGCTCCGCCATCCGTGTCACGTTTGGTTGGCATTTAAATACGAGAAAGGGAGTCGTCTCTCCCGAGCTCTTTTCATCGTGAAAGAAAATCAAATTTCTTCTTGAAGTTGAGAGGAGTCGGTTTCATTTTCCTTCTATATGATCAACGCATGCTAGGATTACTAGAATATTTTTTTTTATATGTCTTTTCTTCTCACTTATACTTTTATTTGTTTTGAACTTATAAGAAATTATTCACCTTAACATTTTTCTTTCTACAACATGTATTAAAAATATGAATTTATTTATTTATTAGTTGATAATGCATTGTGTTTAATATAAATGCTCGTTTTCTTGAGTTGTATTGGTCAAGCTTAAAAAAAAGTGTGAGTTTGCTGTATTTTTTTTTAATTTCTTAAAAAAACTAATAATGTAATATTTTTTACTAAAAATATGAATTTGAAGATCACAAAATACGTCATATTAATGAGATAATGTAACAATGGATATATTAGTAACTTCAATATCATTCATGCGCTTTCACATCTTAATTTAGACATATCAAACACAAGCAATGTCTCTTTGTCTCCCACTCGATCCCATGGTCATCCCAAACACGTGACGAGGGCAGTCACATTCCTCTCCACTCCTCTCCCTCCGCCATTCCCTCTCCATCTCCCTCTCTCTCTCTCCACCGTTCAACCAATCGTAACCTTAGCTTTCTAGTGGAGTCATATATTCTATGCTGGCTAGGTAGACAGGTTTCACGTTATTACCTATGCTTAAGGTAACCCTTATAACTAGCTATGAAAAACTTCCCAATCTTAGGTTGTTTAAGTCCAAAAGTGGCAGGAATTTGAACTTTTCAAAAGAGAGTGATGTTCAGTAAAGTCTTCTAAGATTTGACTAATATGCTTGTGGTTTTCCTCTATATATAGAAAAGATGTGCCTATATTATAAGAACTGTATTTTAGATGATGCATTGTTTGTTAATCACATAATTTTTTGGTAAATCAATATGAGAATTCCAACTGTTCAGGGATTCTAAGTTCGAAACCCTGGAAATAAATTTCTTTCTAGTATTAAAATGCCCATATTTAATATTTCCATGCAAAGGTTTGTTCAATTTTGTACCATCAACTCCTTGATATTTGTCCCATGCTTGGTCATCAAAATCCAGTAAACCCCATGCTTGGCCTGGCATCAGAATCCAAACGGATGCTTCCCTTGACCCAATCACTGGTAGGGGTGAGCAAAATCGAACCGAACTCTTAGAACCGAACCGATTTGGTTCGGTTTTTCGATATATTCGGTTCGGTTCGGTTTTTTTTTATTAAAAATTCAGTATTCGGTTCGGTTTTGGTTTTTATTTTTAAAATTCGGTAAATACCGAAATTTTTAAAGTTATATACCTTATTTTGGTTCGGTTTTTCAATTAGTGTACCGAATTAATTCAGTTCGGTTCGATTCGATTTTATGCACAAATTTGGTTCGGTTTTTAATTCGGTTCGGTATTTACCGAATACTCACCCCTAGTCACTAGCACTGCAGGGCTTGGGGTCGTGAGCATTGATGAAGAAGACGTGGTCCTTTGGTTCGATGGTGAGCACCAGAGGGTCAATTCGATCATTGCGGGAGAGTTATATGCCATACTTGCAGCCATCAAAGCAGCGAACCGGCGACGCTATCAAAAGAACCTCGTGGAGACTGACTCGTTGTTTGCGGTCCAATAGGTTGAAGGAAGTGCTCCATTACTATAGATGTGTAGGAAGGTGGTGCTAGACATCTTGTGGGAGTCCCGCCACCTTAGCGAATTCCACATCATGTACATTCCTCGAGAAAAAAACAGTCACGCTGATTGGATAGCACATCATGCAAGCACGCATCATTTTGTTTTTAATGACATAGACGAGCCTTTGGGCTCAACTGGTAAAAAAAAAAAAAAACTACTTGATATTTGTCAAAGCAATGATCGGGTTTAAGAACCTTAAACAAGGCTCAAATGATTGATCAAGGGGCCTATGAATTAATACCCGACCAATTGAGTATATATATATTTTGTCATCTCATCATCATCATGATTAGGATAAATAATCAATCATACAATCGAAATTGCAACCGCTTCTATTGATTAATTAAGCTAAGAGATATTTTCAAAGACAATAAAGCTAAGAGGGCTCCAAAAGCAAAAGAAATATGTCAAAAGTTGCATAAGTCTACCTCATCATCCTTTTCTATTGTCAATATTGCAGCTTTTGGGTTGATCTGGGAACTTAACATAAAAATAAATTAAAAGTGCAAAACAAATGAAATGAAAAATAATAATAACATAAAAATAAAGCTATAGAAAATTATAAATATAATATTGTATAAGACCGGAATTGTTGAGATTTCGAACCTTAAATTGTAAAGCAAGTTGACTCATGCATGTCAGGCTACAGAAAGATAGCTAGGCCTAATTCCTCGATCGGTTGAGAAAGATCATTGAAACATGCATGTATATTATTGAAGTTGCTATGCCGTCAACATTTGGCTTCGGCTACACTTACCTACCAGGTATATATATTATTCAAGTGTAGCTAAGTACTGAGGCCATCTTGATCGACTCTGTCCAAGAGAAGCTGCAACGTTGGACAGGGAAGTGTTTAGCGCTCCCTGGTAGGAGTACTCTACTCAGGCATGTACTCCAAGCGATGCCGGTCTATACCTTGATGGCCTTGCAGGTCCCGAAAGCAGTCTTGAATAATTTGGATAGACTTGGTAGAGACTTCTTATGGGATGACAAGTCATCTGGTGTTTGTAGGATCAGATGGTCGAAGGTATGTGCACAAAAAGAGTATGGGGGACTTTCCATTCGTGACATCTCCTTGTGACAGGATGGGCTGAGGATGGTAAGGGCATCCAAGCTGTTGCCGGGGGTGAGCTCTATATGGAAGCAATTGGTGAATGCAAAGTACCAGTGGCAGGGTGTTCTTCCGAATGATCGACCGCGACAGGGATGTTCGCCGCTTTGGAGATCCGTCTGCAGAGCTGTGGGATTGTTGCGAATGGACCTTAAGTGGAAGGTGGGGAGGAATAGCAAGGTGAATGTCCTTATGGACTGGTGGGTGCTTGATATGCCAATAGGAAGGAAGCCCACATTTGTGAATATCGATAGAATTCCTGAGTCTATGCTTGTGGGGGATTTGATAAGGCCGAATGGTTGCTGGCGGAGAAGCATCATCAGGGGAATTTTCTCACAAGACCTGTTGCTGGCCATTGAGGAGGTTGAAGTTGGCTTTGAAGAAGGAGACACTGCATGTTGGACCAGAGATCCGGGAGGTAGAGTGTCATCAAAATCTACTTACCTATCTCTGTATGATAAGGAAAAAGAAAGAAGGGAGGACTGGCGATCGGATCATGATTGGAACCCCATTTGGAAGGGGCCATTTGGGCCTAGAGTGAAGACCTTTTTATGGAGAGTGGTACATGGGAAGCTCGCGACTAAACTGGCGATGGAGAGGGCGCACATTATCGCCGACGGAGTGTGTCCGAGATGTGAAGAAACAGAGGAATCTTCAGAGCATGCTCTGTTCCTCTGTGAATACTCTAGACAGGTATGGAGGAGAATTTTCTCGTCGGAACCAGGCATTTATGCAAGTGGGTGCTAGGCAAATTGGAAGGAGATGCTAGCCGGGTCCGATCATTCCAAACTGGTGAAGGCAAAGGTAGGATATGGTATGTGGCATATTTGGAAACAGAGGAATGAGGTTATATTTCGCGGGGAGACTTCGAGCTCCGAAACAACGGCGCGAGGTGCGATATGGGGGGCCAAGGAATGGATGTTGCATCGGGGTGGTGGAACGCAGGTCTTAGTCCGGCAAACACCGAAGGGATTCACTCTCGTTCAGTCGGATGCTTCGTGGGAGAGGAACGGCTCTGTCCCTGGTATTGGTATCGCCTGCTTTGATGAATCATCCTCTATCTCTTGGGTTGTTGCCGACTGCGTGGTGGCTCTCTCAATTGATCACGCGGAACTTCAGGCCTTCTTGAGAGGGCTAGAGATCGTATCTAGCAAGGGTTTAAGGAGAGTGGTGCTTGAAACTGACTCCTTGAATGTTGTTAGATATGTGAAAGGGTGGTGCTCTTGGCCGGAGTCTCTAAGGAACACGCTAAAGAGGGTGTGCTGGCTGGCGGCTCAGTTACAAGAGGTAATTATCATGCATGTATCGAGGGAACTGAATATCTCGGCTGATCATCTTGCGAGGTATGGGAGAGGGAATACTGTATTTTGGGATAGGGGATCTGGTGAGCCACCACCGGATGTCCCTGGGTTATCTTTGTAGATGGCTTTGTATTTTAGCTTCGGCTCAACTCTTCAAAAAAAAAAGTACTGAGGCCATCCAAAAATTCTGAAATTTTTTGCCAAATCGGACCCCCAGTGTCCAGATTTGGCACTTTTGGACCCCCCGGTGTTTCTTTGCAACAGAGGACCCCTAAGCTATGAAATCCCGTTTTTACCCCTCCCTCCCATGCCATGAACAGTCATGCCATACATGCATATGCATCCCGTATCTCTCATCACTAGCGCATTTAATGTAGACCGGCTTAAAAAAAATAGAAAACCCTCCCGTCGCATTAAATGCGACGGGATGTGTCTTCTTCCCCAACCGTCTTCCTCCCTCTCGCCGGGCTTGGGCCCTCTGGCCACCTTCCCTTCTCCCTCTCTCTCTACTACCTTCTCTTCATCCTCTCCACTCTTCTCAATTATTCGTTCATATCCCCTCCCTTTCCTCCGACCATCTTCTCCTCTCCCTCTCTCTCCACTACCTCCTCTTCTGTTCTCCCTCTCCACTCTTTTGATTTTTTGCGACGGGACGCGACGGTCCATGTGGGAGTCCGTTCATCGTCATCTCTTCCACCAGTTGTGCTAATTCTTCGTCTCCGCTTGTACATGGTTCTCATCGCCTTACATGTGTGGGGATATCTCTCCGGTGAACTATTTTGGCTAAGGTAGACAAGTGGTGGCAGTGGAAAGGGAGGGGATATGAACGACAAAAAAATCAAAGAGTGGAGAGGGAGAACAGAATAGGAGGTAGTGGAGAGAGAGGAAGAGGAGAAGATGGCCGGAGGAAAGGGAGGGGATATGAACGAATAATTGAGAAGAGTGGAGAGGATGAAGAGAAGATAGTGGAGAGAGAGGGAGAAGGGAAGGTGGCCGGAGGATCCAAGCCCGGCGAGAGGGAGGAAGACGGTTGGGGAAGAAGACACATCCCATCGCATTTAATGCGACGGGAGGGTTTTCTATTTTTTTAAGCCGGTCTACATTAAATGCGCTAATGATGAGGGATACCGGATGCATATACATGTATGGCATGGCTGTTCATGGCATGGGAGGGAGGGGTAAAAACGGGATTTCATAGCTTAGGGGTCCTCTGTTGCAAAGAAACACCGGGGGTCCGAAAGTGCCAAATCTGAACACTGGGTCCGATTTGGCAAAAAATTCAAAAATTCTGGTAGGGATCTTCTGTAGCAATCTCCTTTGATCATTGATTGCTTCAAACATTGGTCAAAATAAAGAAAAAAACTGAGGTCGGAATTGACAAACAAAACCAGCACTACCTATATAGCTTATATATATATATATATATATATATATATATGTAGCAATCCAAATTAATTGTAGCAGTCACATCTAAACCATGCTTAAGCTATAAACAATAGCCTTTTGCCAGTCAAGAATTCAAGATTCGTACCATATATATTATTATATCTATAAAAAAAAACCAGTATTCCATCTCAAGAAGATTTCCTAATCCATTTATATATTTGCCACCTTCATAGTTTAAAATTAAAGTCTCACCGGTCGCCCGTCGTAATGGGTGCTGATTGAGATTTAAGCAATTCGTGGGCCATATATATATATATGATTCAGATTGATTGTAACTTTGAAAAGATGGGCATGGACGCCATTGATAAAAGACCCCGATCCTCAAACTAATCAACGTTCTTAATTAACTAATATTAATTTCTTCAACTTTTGCAGGCTTGATTAATTATACATGCACGATCTCAAACTAATAAAACATTAAATTGGAGTTTTGTTTCTTAATCTTCTTATTTCATCCAAGAGTTAATACGGATGCACCTTTACATTGAGATGACTATATATATATATATATACTAGTTATGCCCCCGTCACATGACAGGTAACCACCAACCCCACCCAATAATTACCCAATAACTCCCTCCCACTAAACCCCATCATACCACATAGGCGCCATATAGGCTTCATCTAAGACATTTTTTCCATCACGTAGGACAATAAAAATTTCATTTATAATCATAACCTCTTATAAAAATGATGGGAAGAAATAAAGCTACAGAACTAACTTTAATTGCAAGAGGAAGGAGATCAAGGGGGGGCCGGGGTCCTATGGAACTATGGAAGGGATCTTTATAGGGGTTTACCCTCTGTGGATGGCCTCTTCTCCCTCACCTCTGGCTTTTACATGCACTGTATATATATTATGTATCCCGCTGTAGATCACAATTAGGACCCATATCCTTTGTCAGCAGCATCTTTGTCCCCATGCCACTTCTGGAAACAAGCTAAGCTCTTCCCTCGTGATCAAACAAGGAGACCTTGCCTTGCCTCTCCCCAAAACTTTATATTATCCTCGATCGCCATCTTCTTCTTCCAGATCTTATTGAAACCCAAAAGGCTAGGACCCCTAATCCTACTTACTCTCTCTGTGAGTCTAGATTTGCATATATAAACTGATCAAGAATAGCTAGCTATATATGAGAATATATATGATAACATTGGGATGGATAATTAAGTTGGCATGCATGCATATTGGCCACAGAAAGATTTCCCGGGAAGCTCGATAGGTAGCTGAGCTGGTGTAGTACTCCGGGTGGGAGTCCACCACATGGTTGGTTGTCTTATGATTGGTAGACAAGTGTACCTTGGATCCTGCGTGGAGTAGTATGGTGGTACCAAATGGGACCATTAGTGCGTGACCCTAGGCCATGCTAGCTAGCTAATTAACAGTACTCTTTCTTTCCTATACTATATATTATATGTAGTCCCCTCAAGTAGTGATCTGTCTGCAGGGGATCGATCAAGTCCTTTTCAGGATGTGGGCACAGGAATTCCATAGCTCTCCATGGAGAAGAGTCTCAGATTCCCAGTTAATTTTCTTCCCATATATGCATTGTGTACATGTTTTTCCTATGACTTTTATATATATATATATATATATATATATATACTGTTGAAGTCTTGAAGAAGATGATGATCAGTTGAAGTCATGTATATATACATACATGGTGGAAAACTAATTAAATTTTGACGGCCGGCAGTAGGTGTGGCGCTATCTATCTTTAAATAACAACCATTTTAATTAATCACATGATAGGACATGACATTGGTGCTACAACATCAAAAGTAAAAGTGGATTTCAGAAATATATACATGAACATGCATGCCCCCCAGAGGCCCATAGGCCCAGATGCCCCCAGATGCTAGCTAGCAAATAAATGTTTTCAGGAAAAGATCAAAAGCCTAGATTCCCATTTCAGAGAGACCTGCACGACATGACCAACATGCAATATGCACCATTCATGCATGCATGCACACACTCTCTCTTTACCATATATGGGAAGTCTCAGAACTAGTCGAAACCCAACCCCTCCAAAGTAGATAGAGAGAGAGAGAGGATGGCAGCCCTGTGACTTTTGAGTCTCCCATCAATCATCAATCAGACATTGGATATATATATATCTGTACATGCATGGTGGACTCACAGCACAGCATCATCATCATCCTGATGATGAGTAGATCGAATACCTAGTAATAAGGGTTCACTATAGCAGGGAGCGAGAGTAGGGGACGAGGAGGGCCCCTGGATTGCTACTCGTCGCCTAGCATTCAGAGCCATGCACATCATATCAAGATTCTCCAATCCTAATGTATATTATATATATCGCCGCTGATTACATTATATATATACACACACTAAGCCAACATCGATCGATTGGCATTATTATATGGAACTTAAGAGGTGGAAAGTGTGGATGGTTTCCTGGGGATTGTTTGGTGATTGATTTGGGTGTGCTCATCCATTGTTTATGGGCTCTGGAATATACTCTATATTTTTTCAGCTAACTTTAGTTGTTTGATGCTGCAGTTGATGGATTGAGTCTTCACCAAACCCAACTTCTTTGTCTCCTATAATTTTTTTTTTTTGTAAGCACTAATTGGTTTGCAGCTTGAATCTCGAAGAGCGCAATTTTCTCAATTAATATTACTAATTATTGGCAATGAGATTTTTAGGTGTACCCAAAGAATCAGACATGTCAGCTGAGGGAAGTGATAAGAAAAAACACACACACACCTTGAATGAAATAGCACTCAAAGGCTGAACCAGCCCAATTAATGCAGAAAATTCGTCTTAGGCCATCCGCATCAACTTCCCTATCCATCTTCTCTAAAATACTCCAATATATATTACTTCCCTACTTTACAGCTTTCCTATTTACAACACCCCACATCAGCTTCCCTAAACCATTCCCTACATCATTAAAATACTCATTCTCCCATCTTTCTTTCCATATTCTATTCTTCCTTTATTATTTGACATTCATATAATTATAGAATTTGTATTATATTACATAATTAAACTTTGATTATATTATTTATTAAAAAATAATATAGAAATAATAATATATAATTGGGTTAATTGGTGATATACCCAACTTAGTGACCTTTTTCATCCCAAAACCCTATTAAAAATCTATTTGATAAAAAACCCATCTAATTAGCAAAAGCTTGTAGAATACACTCGGGCTTCACGGCCACGGATTGGTTCTCCTCGGCGATCCTTTGCCATGCGTCTCTCTCCTCCTCGGCTTTTTTAAAAGACGCCTGTAGCTCGAGAAATATCTTCTCATTTTTAATAGGGTCTTCAATAGAACGGTTATTTGGTTTCATGAACTCGCACAGAAGGACTGGATAGAAATCCTATAGAGCAATCAAATTACTGCTAAGAGAGCCATATCCTAATCTATTGTTTGATATTAGAAGAAACCTATATCTTAATCTTAAAATAGCATAGGGAGTTGATTAAGAAAGAGATTTCTGGTCGGAGTAGAGCTCAGGACAGCCGCTGACGTGAGAGACGGCTGGGAGAAAGGGAATGCGGTGGTGGCGGATGGTCGGGAGTAGAAAGTGGTAATGGAGAAAAGGGGGAGTAGAGTAGAAGGAGGGACGAAATGATTGCATTATGATAGGGATGGAGCATCCAATTCAAAGTACGCCGCATTGTTTAGCCAGGAGATATGAAATAGTGGAAAAGACAGGGATGATGATGAAGCTGTTTTACACATAAGCATTTTAATAACCACTTTATTATACAGTTAACAGACAGGTCTATGTGACCTAAATCGTTGGTCTTTACTCTATTTTGAAAGGGTGATTGGATACGTCCCACCATAGGGTGTAAACAACGCACTCGTTCTCTCTCATTCTCTCTCTCATCATCCTACTGCAAAGTGATCGTCTAATAGTCTTCTCATTTCATTTTAATAACCACTCGATAACCAATCTCCCACTAAACCTGAATTTTTATTCTCATTTTTATCATTTTTATCATTCCGAGAAAGATAAAAATGAATTTTTATCATTCCGAGAAAGATAAAAATGAATTTTTATCATTCCGAGAATGAGAAAAATTCCAAGAATTTCATTTTTATCATTTCGAGAATGCATTTTTAACATTCCGAGAATAAATTTTTATCATTTTTATCTTTGATAAAAATGGGAATCATAGTACTCATGCATCCCATTTTTATCATTGATAAAAAATAGGAACCAAAAGTTCGTGCATTTCATTTTTATCATTGATAAAAATGGGAATCACAGCACTCATGCATCCCATTTTTATCATTGATGAAAATGAGAACAAAAAAGTCATGCATTCCATTTTTATCATTGACAAAAATGACTTTAATCATTGATAAAAATGGGAATCACAACACTCATGCATCCCATTTTAATCATTGATAAAAATGAGAATGTCATTTTCATCATTGATAAAAATGAGAATAAAAGTCATTCATCCCATTTTTATCATTCCGAGAATGATGAAAATGGATTTTTATCATTCCGAGAATTTCATTTTTATCATTCTGAGGATGATAAAAATTCATTTTTATCATTCCAAGCATTTCATTTTTATTATTCCGAGAATGATAAAAATAAAAATGATTTTTGATCATTCCGAGACATTCCTAGAATAAGTTGCCACGTTTTTGTGTCACAAGGGAAACAACAACAACTACATGCAGACAGGCGTCGTTTGCCAGGTGGACGGGGTTTTTATCCGAAAAACTGTTTAGATGCGTTTTTTGCCCCCATAAGTCTTGACCCATTCCCCCATATGTTCACGGGTGTATAGAAAGATGCACCGTAGATGGGTGCATCATACGATGCATGATTTGATCTAAAAAAATGCATCGCACGATACATACATTAGTTGATGCGTGGTGAACCAAACACATGATCACAGTGGAGGGTGTTGGCGCGGTGCATTTTGGTTCATTCCAGCCAAAGGCACCGATGCTTCCGGGGTTCAGAGTTGCATGTACCAAGGATTTCTTGATCATCAGCTTAATTAACAGCTGAATCCCGTCAGCAATGGAACAGTGGCAATATAACTATTCGGTACTAAGACACATGAGCAATTAACGAGAAATCTAACAATGCTAGCTGCTTAATTTTGTGGTGGCGCCGTTGCGCGGCTCCGATCATGACTGCATCACTGACAAATTAAGACGCCTGAAGAGGGAGCCCGGCTAAAGAGATGGAGGCAGCCTGGCTGAAGAGGGAGCGCTGGGAGGATAAGGCGATGGTGGAGAAAAGGTGGTGATGTCTTTTTGCATGCTATTTGGGTTTAATGCCTGAAAAAAGTACTGTCTTGGCTTATTGACAAATTAAGACGAGTATTTGGGCCTCTGGCCAAATCCCCCTATATAATTTTATGTCAATACTTCTATTAATTAAATGCTTAAAATTCAACCATCAATTTCTAACGGCCATATTCTTAACGGCTATATCGTCAATGGTCATATTTTAACGAATATATTCTAACAGTCGTTCTTCCAACGGCTATATTTTTCATCAAATCTCCAACGGTCGTATTCCAACAGCTATATTTCTAACGGTC
The DNA here is from genome assembly GCA_963920575.1 of Narthecium ossifragum. NCBI lineage: Eukaryota > Viridiplantae > Streptophyta > Magnoliopsida > Dioscoreales > Nartheciaceae > Narthecium > Narthecium ossifragum. The sequence goes on along the minus strand of OY986964.1, from coordinate 2,177,725 downwards.
ATTTTTTCAAAGTAGCTTTCCATTAATAATAGTTTCAACGGTCATATTTTCTCAATATAAGTAGATCCACTCATTTCCCAAACTCATCTCTTATCCACTTAACTTGTTTTTTCTTCTGTATCAACTAGAATTCTCTCCCATCTACTCTTCTCTATGGATTTCTTCTGGAAACGTCAAAAGGAAATGTATTATGATACTTCCTCCGATGAAGAGATGGAAGAATTGCTGGCGTTAAAATGTGCGAAGGAAACAATGGAGCGCAAAGCATGATCAACATCGCGTGGTGGTTCCGATAAGCGGCGTGCGTATATTGATCGCAATTTACTGCAAGGACATGAACGCTTATTTAGGGATTATTTTGCATATCCACCAGTGTACCCTACTGAAATTTTTCGTAGGAGATTTCGCATGCGTCGTGAGGTTTTCATTCGCATTCAAACCGCCGTTGAAGCTCACGAGCCCTATTTTCAGCAGAAAAGAAATACAGCTGGAAAGCTTGGCTTATCTTCTCTACAGAAGATAACTGCATCACTGAGAATGCTTGCTTATGGATTGGCTGCGGATTCTATGGATGAGTATGTGAGAATTGGAGAAAGTACCGCTATCAGAAGTATAAAAAAAATCGTGAAAGCGGTAGTTTCCATCTTTGGTGACGAGTATTTAAGGTCACCGAACAATGATGACCTTGCTAGGTTGCTTGCACTTGGCGAACGTCGCGGTTTTCCCGAAATGCTGGGGAGTATCGATTGCATGCACTGGAAATGGAAGAACTGTCCGAGTGCTTGGAAAGGTATGTTTTCTGGTCATGTTCATGAACCAACCATCATTTTAGAAGCTGTTGCATCACAGGATCTGTGGATTTGGCATGCATTTTTTGGGCTACCTGGTTCTCACAACGATATCAATGTGCTAGAACGATCTTCTGTTTTCTCTGAACTTACTCAAGGACGAGCTCCTGCAGTGAACTATTCGGTTAATGGACATAATTACACAATGGGGTATTATTTGGCCGATGGTATTTATCCTCAGTGGGCTACCTTCGTGAAAACAATCCCTCTACCACAAAATAACAAAGCCAAGCATTTTGCAATGTGTCAAGAGTCGGCAAGAAAGGATGTTGAGCGTGCATTTGGAGTGCTCCAAGCTCGGTTCGCAATCGTACATGGTCCTGCACGGTTTTTTGAGCGAGAGACACTTAAAAATATTATGATGGCATGTGTTATCATGCACAATATGATCGTAGAAGATGAAAGGCACATGTACCTTCATCCAGATATTATCGGCTATGAAGAAATCAGTGAGAGTCTACCTATAACAATTTCGCATGATCGTACATCGGAGCTTAGGGATTTCATTCAACGACACCATGAAATTAGAAATAGAAAAGTGCATTCTCAGCTTCAAAGCGATCTCGTTGAGCACTTGTGGAACTTATACAGTCAGGCGCAATTTTAGTTTTGAGTTATGTATGTTTGTGCTATGTTTAGGGTTTAGGTTTGTTTTTATTATCATATTTCAATTAAGAATGTCATTGCTAGTTTGTATCGAGTCAATGTTGCAAGAAAAGAAAATGTGCCTTTCTGGAAGATCATTATGGAGCTATACATGCTAGACACAAACTACAACCACAAATAATGGATGCATTCATTTTTTCAACTGATGGTGCTGAAGACCATTTCCTATTGTCATCCACAAAATAGAACAATGTTCATGCTAAGATACAAAACCATACTTGCATTCAAAGATGCAAATCATTAAGTTTAATACATTTTGCGGCACAAAAATTACATAATCACATCATCTTCGCCAAGATTTCTGCTTGAAGTTGTGCAATATATTTCCTTTGCACATCAGTTAAAGTGCTTAAGTCTGTCATCATGATTTGCATCTCTTTCTCCCTCCGTTGCATTTCAATCTTATCTCGTTGTATATCAATTTTGGCCTTTGCAGCCTGAGCCTTTTCTACCTCCGCACGAGCCTTCTCTCTCTCCGCCAAAGCCTTCTGTCGTTCAATATCAATCTTTTCATTCTCAATAGTCAGGTGCTCTAGCCATTGTCTTTCAGCTTGTGCCATTCTCTCTGCACGTTCTAGCTTCTTATCTTCTGCCCACTTAATAAATACCCCATCAAATTCCGATGAATCCTGGCTTTTACCTTCTCCCTTTTTTTGTCTCTCCTTCGTGGCTTTTCGACCCATTGGCCTTTCCAAGTCAACAGATGCTGATGCGGATGTGTTATCTTCATCTAAATTTATTGCATCTGCTGCAGAAAAAGAGCATGACCCGGATTGCTTTCTTTTAGAAGAGGTTTGGCCAACTTGAGCAATCCATTTTGGTTGGTGCCTTAGTTTGTTCCAACAATGCTCAAACTGAAAATGACTACCTTGAATATTGAGATACATCTTTTTAGCCTCTTCAATCTACAAAAGGCCATCAAATATAACATATCACCATATAAAAAAAAGAAAAGAAATATTAAATTAACTTAATATAAATGAATGTTAGTTACCTTATCTTGTTCATTACAACCCGATGGCCGTGACGCCTCAATTTGTGCCAAAAAACCCATGAACTTATTCACCGCAAGTTGAATACTTGACCTGCGATTGCTTAGAGACTTTTCAGAGCGGTTTGAGTACTTTGATGTTGTGTATTCATCATAATAACACTTAACTCTTTTCCAAAATGTTGTTCCCTTTTGATCGGTCCCATGAATAGCATCCAAACTCGTATTTAACCATGCCGATACAAGTATAGTATCTTCCTCTATGGAGAAATTCCCACCCCGCATCTGTGAGGACCTGCCCCTCCATCCCTGTGGTTTGTTGTTTACCCCAAGGGCAATTTGGGAAATTGCGCCTTGGCGGTCGTTTCACACTGGGTGTGCACACCTAAACCTTGTTTGGTGCTTGTGTTGTTAGAAAGGTTAGGTGGACCCTGGTTCGGTAGTCCTGTGCTTGGGCTTGTGTCTCAGCCCAAGGTTTCCATTTTGGGCAAGGGAGATCGATCTCCATGGAAATGAAGATCGATCTCTTTGTGCCTAGTGGTCGCCGTTCTGGGCAGGGGAGATCGATCTCCATGGTCATGAAGATCGATCTCTCTGTGCCTGGAAGTCGTTGGCGGTGGCATCGAAGGACGGCCACGGCGATGGCCGTCGCTTCCCCTGTCAGGGGAGGGAAGACTTTCCCTCCCCTCCCCCAGCTTTTCCCCGCCTTCGCCGGCTTTCCCCCGGCCTTACCCCCCCTTCCCCTCTTCCTTCCTTTCCCCCGGCTTCTCCTTTCTTCTTCCCCCTCGCGAGAGCTCTGTTTCTTCCCCTTGGCCGGCTGAGCTTTTCTTCGCCGTTCTTCCTCCTCCGGCCACCTTTCCTGGAGCTTGAAAGCTCGTTGGGTTCGTGGCGAGGTGAGGAAGATCCTAGGCTTGGTCTTGTGGATCGAAGCTGCGTTGTGGAGGTAGGGTTCTTCTTCTAAGACTCCGGTTGCTTTTGGGTTTTGAGATCCGGATTTGTTTTCTTTAGATCTCCATGTATAGATGTTGGTTTTTGGTTTGGAAGCCATGAGTAGCTTCGTGGCACTGAGATTTACCAGCCCACCTAGTTTGGTGAGGTATGGTGGCGGTTTCCGGCGGTGTTCCTCGCCGTCCGGCCGCCGGCGCGATCCAATCATGATCGATCTTGGTCGGGGTGGCCTAGCCCGCCCGAGCGAGAGCGATCTCCCTGGGAGGGAGATCGATCTCTTGGCGGCTGGCGCCTGTGCCGTTTGCGTCTACGTCACCTACAAGATCGATCTTCATATGGGTGGAGATCGATCTCGTGGGGGTGACCTGGACTGGTGCTCCTCGCCTCGAGGAAGATCGATCTCGCTGCTATAGGAGATCGATCTCCTTCAGTGCAGGGAGGGTTTTTACTCGTTTAAATGCTGTTTTTCCCGCGGAGCTTCGCATGCAAGTGGTTTTTACGATTTTGCCCTCGGGGCTTGTCCTGTTGTGAATCATGCATGAATGCTTACCGCTTTGTGGTTGAACCGAGAGAGTGATGTCTCTCGGGGTATGTAGAATAAATGGGCTGACGGTATGCCCTTACCGCTTTGTGGTGAACCGGGGGAGTCATGACCCTCGGGAGTGTTTAGTATAAATGGGCCGAAGGTGTGCCCTTGCTGTGTTGGTTGTTTACAGCTTTATCATATTTATCCTGCCCTGTTTTGCTGTGCATTAGGCAGGCTAGGGTACCGAGTGATGGTAGTCTTAACTTCGGTTGTTCCGCCAAGTGCGAAGATCCCGCTTGGAGAAGGGTGTCCTACTGGTTGCGTCGTGTCCACCCTGTGTCAGGGAATGTCGGAGTTGCCCACCCCTGAGCAGTGGCGTTATCGGAGATACGCACCTAGGACAGGAACCCTTCGGGTTATTGATGGGATTTTGGGATCCTTGGCAAGCCTCGGTACTTGGCATCAGAGGGTGTCCGGTTGCTTTACCCTTGTGTGTGGGAGTTGTAGAGTAGGACCCTGCTGAGCTGTTGCTCATCCCTACCTGGACTGTGTTTGTTGCAGGTGCAGGTGGCCGCTCTGTCCCAGTGTTACCCCCCTCGCCCGTGTCGTGGTAGCGCGCCGGCTCCTGACCATGTCTGAGGGTCAGGATGACTTCGTTTGCGTCTTTGAGGAGACCCCTGTGGGTGTTGTTCTTTTTTTTGGACTGTTGTCCTTGTACTCTTCTTTTGTAGAACTTTTGTTCTAGATCCCTGTACTCTATTATATGTTTTTATAATAGATGTTGTTGTTTAGCTTGCTTCCGCCCTTTCTCTGTTTGTTGGCAGCTGTTTCCGCTAGCTGTCCTTTAGTCTCAACTGTTTCCGCCAGTTGAGGCTGTGGTTGTAGGTCTTTTCCCCTTGCGGTCTCGGCCCGGGTGCGCTCTGCGGGTCGGGGCGCGACAGCATCACTCTCTTGCCTTTGCTTGTTTCATTCACTTGGATCGGAGAGTTCATTCCAAACTGTGATTCTTGTCGGTTAGGTTGAGTTCCATCTTCACATAGAGCATTGTAGAAATCTTCACTTCTTTGTGAGTCCATAAGCTATCAACAATAGAAACTATTTCAAATACAAACTATGCACTCAAGAATCACATACAATTCTGATACAATTTAGGTTAGCAAGATAGATTTTCCAAAAATTATCCTCATTGAACCTCTTCTTCATACATACAACAAAACCAATGCCAACGATATATCTATCAAAATTGTGCTACAATTTAGGCTCACAAGTTCACAAATTGAGGATAATGGAAGTGATGCATTTGAATTAGACACAAACTGGGATCAAACTGCCATGCAACCACCCTTGGAAGAACAAGAACACACATATCCAAACAGCCATGCAAGAGCACTCCGAGCATCCACGGCGAGAGCAAGGGAAAATATAAGTAGAAAAGAAATGCACGAACAGAGCATCCCTACCTCTCTTCTCTTCTCCAGCCGCCGCCGTCGTCCCAGCCGTCGCCGTCTCTGTCGCCAAGCTAGGAAGGGATGAACCCAGCCGCCGCCGTCGTCCTCAACCTCTCAGTCGAACGCTATCCCCTCGCGGTTGCCGCTCTCTCTCTGGTCCAGAGATGCTCTGCTCTGCTCACCCCATCTCATCTCACCACCGTGGCCTCCTCCTCTCCTCTGTCTTCCTCAACAAGACCCTCATCCGCAGTCGCCGTCGCCATGCTCCCAGCGGATGAACCCAGCCATCGCCGTCGTCCTCAAGCTCGCAGTCGTCTTTGCCGTCGCCAGGCTCCCCGCCTTCAAAGGGATGAACCCAGCCGTCGTCCTCAAGCTCGCAGTCACCGTCCCAAGCTCCCCGCTTCGAATGAACCCAGACGCCGCCGTCATCCTCAAGCTCGGAGTCGATCGCAATCCCGTCACCGTTGCCCCTCTCTCTCTCTGGTCCAGAGATACTCCGCTCATCTCACCACCGTCGCCCTCCTCCTCTCCTCCTCCTTCCTCCACAAGACCCTCATCCGCGCCCTCGCCAGCTCCACCTCCCCAGCCTCCGGCCTCCCCCTCTACCCCCACCTCCCCGCCCTCCGGCCTCCCCCTCTACCCCCACCTCCTCTCCTCCACCCTCCTCCCCGACTTTGACACCCTCCCGCCCCTCGTCAAAGCATGCTCCCTCGCCCCGGCCAAAGAAGGTGGACGAGGAGGATGGTCGCCGGTGGTCGAGGAGGACATGCGCCGGCGATAGGAAGGAGGTGAAGAGCAGATCGGGAAGGGGGTGAAGAGCAGATCGGGAAGAGGGTGGCTGATGCTCTCGTTGAGAGGAGAGAGAGGTAGAGGTAAAGGAGAGTAGATGGTGAGTATTAATGTTTAAAATAATGAATGGGGTGTGCTACAGTGCTCCCCCACATGTAGGGGAGCACTGTAGCTCTCCCCGGGTTTAGGGTGGGGATAGGGTATCTGATGCAGGGCGTTTTCTCAATATTTCCTCAAATTCCCACCCTAGAATAGGGAAGGGAGGCCTTTGATGCCTCTGATGCGGATGCCCTTACTTGGGCTAGGGGAGGAAAGCCCATTGGACCTAGGTCTCAGTAGCCCATCTCTATTTCGAAGATTTGTCCATGGAGGGCACAAATAGAAAGTCAACAAATTTTAATGCATACATCTCTTTTAAATGAAAGCATGTTATTATTTTGCAGGTAAATTAATACACATGGCTTCTACATATATCACTAGAAATTACTGGTCTCTATATGTTATTTTGGTAGTTCCAAAGTTTGGAGATTCATGAACCTGATCCCCCTCGATCTCAGAGCTAAGTCAACTGCGAATGCCTCCTAGTATATAGTATACTCGATCTCGATGACTTAAGAAAGAAAGTCAACAAGTTTAATGCAAAACCACTAGCTCAAGCTTCTCAGAGACTTCTCATGCAGGACTCTTGAATATTACCACCCTTGAAGTTTGAAGTTTTATTCCCCTTTACTTTGTTTCCTCGAACTTGACTTTGAACCTTCTCTGCAGCATAGCCCATTAATTTTAAATAATTAGACATTGAATTGACCTTGATTTTTTTTTTTTTTTTGGATGGGTGGGGGATTACTATATATATATAAATAAGAATATAATAAAAATCAGAAATATCACAAGAGTACCAAATATCATTAAACTTTATTTCCCGTACGTAAATATCAAAACTTTCTATATATCTGACGCGATTTTATCAAAAATATCATTCCTATACAACACAGACTTATAATATTAGTGGGACTATATATATCGGGTACGTAACCCTCCATTTTATTTTTTATAGCTATATATTATGTGGTTAGGTCAAAGGCGAGAAACGGCGACGACTTGCTCCTCGTTCAGCGGCGCTTTATTACTAACGTTGCGCTCGAACCTGGGCCTCGCCGGCGCGGCGGCGCCGCCCTGAGTCGACCCGCCCCTCCTCGGCGGTTTCATAAGCCTCGCGGCCAGCTCCCTGAGCTGGGCCTTCTGGACCTTGCCGGTGGCGGTCTTGGGCAGCTCATCCACGAACACCACTCGTCGGGGCACCATGAACCCGGGCAGGCTAGCCTTGCAGTACTTTATGATATCCTCCTCCTCGAGTTTCCCGATTCCACTCCCTGCCTTCAGCTTCAGAAACGCGCACGGCGTCTCCTCCCACTTGGGATGCGGCATGGCCACCACCGCCGCCTCCGACACCGCCGGGTGCCGGTGCAGCACACCCTCCACCTCCACGCTGCTGATGTTCTCGCCACCCGATTTGATCACGTCCTTGGACCGGTCCTTCACCTCTATGTATCCGTCGGGGTGCACCACCCCGACGTCGCCGGTCCAGAACCACCCTCCCTTAAAAGCCTCGGCGGTGGCGTCGCCGTTCTTGAAGTAGCCTTTCATGATGGTGCTCCCGCGGAGGGTGATCTCCCCCCGTGACTGCCCGTCGCGGGGCACGCTGGCCATGGTCGCGGGGTCCTTGACGTCGGCGTCGGCGAGCGTGAGCAGGCTCACGCCCTGGCGCGCCTTCAGCCGAGCGCGCTCGTTCGGCGAGAGGCAGTCCCAATCCGCGCGCCACTCGCAGACGAGCGCCGGGCCGGTCGCCTCAGTAAGCCCGTAGGCGTGCGTTATGCGGAACCCCACGCGCTCGATTTCGTCAAGAAGTGTCGCCGGAGGCGGGGAGCCGCCGGTGAGGACGTTGACGGGCGCGGGGAGCTGTCGGCGCTCGGAGGGCGGTGCATCGAGTAGCGACTTGAGTATGACTGGGACGCCGCACATGTGGGTGACTCCGTGGTCGGCGATGGCGCGGTACATCTCGGCGGCGGACGCGCTGCGGATGCAAACATTAGCGCCACCGCGCGCGGCGACGCCCCACGCGAAAGTCCAGCCGTTGCAGTGAAACATGGGGAGGGACCAGAGATAGACGGGCTCGAAGCCGACCCCCCACTGGAGGAGGAGGCTCATCGTGCTCAGGTAGGCGCCGCGGTGGCTGTAGACGACCCCCTTCGGATCCGCCGTGGTGCCGGAGGTGTAGTTGAGCGAGATAGGATCCCACTCATCCTCCAGCCGGTGAGGCTCGTGCGAAGGGTCGCCGCTCGCGACGAGCCCCTCGTACTCGAGCTCTCCGAGCCGGATGCCAGTGGGCGCCTCTATATCGTCGATGACGACGACCAGGGGAAAGGTTGCAGGGTTATCCATGGCGAGTTTATCAAGAGCATCGCTAGCGAGACGGACGAGCTGGTAGTCGACGAAGAATAGCTTCGCCTCCGAGTGCTTTAAGATTTTGGCGATGTTGTCTGTTTTGAGACGTATGTTTATGGTGTTGAGCACCGCTCCGGCCATCGGAACGGCGAAGTGCATCTCGCAGACCGCCGGCACATTAGGAGCCAGCACGGAGACCTGTAACAAAAGTACATCAGACGTGCTGTATATAGAAGGACTTGATAAGAATCAACAAAGATAGATATATAGAGTACTCACCACGTCGTTCTTGGAGACGTTGAGGGATCGAAGAGCCGAGGCGAGACGACGGCACCGGTCATAGGTCTGGTTCCATGTGAAGCGAGTACGACGGCCGTATATGACCGACGTGCGATCGGAGTAAACCGCGGCCGCCCTTGGGAGCAAAGTGACAGGGCTGAGGGGGGCATAGTTAGCATCACACTTTGATAGCGTACCCATATATGGAAGCTCTTCTAATTCTAGCTAGGATAAAGGCAGAGATGGATATGGATTGCAGACGCTTTGGGTTGGTTTCTTTATATAGAGACATGGGACTATGGGAGGAGAGGCTCAAATCGCGTGGAGGTGACTAAGAAGTGAACAGGTTTGAAAACACGGACTCTTAGACGATTTGACAGACGACATTCAGCATGGGGCCACTTACCTTTCTAGAGTAAATAAAGAAGAGGAGGGATCGCGGGTACATGTCACGTAAACATGTGCATCGTACATAGCCACTTTCAACGCTCCATATCCACTCACATTCGTTGGTCCCCATCACGTAAGTCAATAATACATGGTCACGTAAACCATGTGTAATGTACATGACTAAAAAGCAATGTACACAAATCTTTTTTCTTTTTGATTTCTTTCTCTGGTACTGATTGGTGTACATGATGATGTCATATGTGCATTACACATATCCGAATCAGTAGTGGATTACCGATTCTTTTATGTAGTTCATCGGTAGACCACTACCGATGGACTAGATCAATTAATCGATAGTCCACTACCGATTGAATTATTCATCTAGTCCATCAGTAGTGAAATACCGATATACTCTATGAACTAATCGGTACCTCATTACCGATATAATTCAATTGATGGTCCACTACCGATTCATTGATATAATCCATTAGTAAATCACTACTGATGGACTACATAGATGAATTGGTATTAGACTACCAAATCAGTGGCATGTCCATGTCTATATACACAAAACATTACTCTTCTTTCCCGGTCCTCCTCGGTCTTAACTAATAAAAAAAGAAGACATTCACGTGAGAATATTGAACTTGATAGTTGTTGGTGAAGCTGGGTGAGAGTCTTTCTTTAATTTATGTAGTTGCATGGCTCGATGAGGAGGGTTCTTTGAGTCAGGTCTTTGCTGTCGCTTGCAGGGCCGGGATTGAGGCTTTGTTTTCACACGCTTTCTCATCAGACGGCTGTGATGAGGATGACTTGTGATGGCCGGCAAGCGAGCAACTGCTTGATGCTTGCAAGGAGACCGCATGCATGCATGGGCTGAAACAGGACATGAGCTTGCATGGAGCTAGCAAGGTATATAAGCGTACAGCAAGTGCTGAACACTGTAGTTGGATCGAGTCAAATCTTCAGTACGTCTCCAAAATGCTCGCTTGATTGCTTGCAAGGAGATTGAGCTGAAACAGGGCGTGAGCTTGCGTGAAGCTAGCTACGTGTAGCAAGTGCCCGGGCAGCGGCGAGACGTGTGCCGAGCACTATAGTTGGAGTCAAGTCTTGAGTCTCCAAATTAAATTGCTTGATGCTTGCAAGGAGACTGAGCTGAAACCGGCCATGAGCTTGCATAGCAATTGCCCGCCCGCGATACAATCGTGCCCCGCGAACTGTATAGTTTAAGCCAGTCTTTACTCTTTTAGTCTCCGAATTTGCATTAGATGGTGCATGCATGCATACGCACATGTGCTCTCTTTGTTGCATGTGTAACTTCCATAGGATCAATGGCGCCGCCATGGCATGAAGAAAGAAAACAACATGGTCAAGCTTGCCTCATAAAAGCATCAGTCAAGCCCACATGAATGAAGACCAAGTGAAAACCGTTCAAGGCATATATATATATATATATATATATGTTCACATTTAAGTTGGGCCCATCTTCATCAATTGAACAATTAATGCTGGAAATCAGAGTGGGTTTTATAAGACTTGAGTGGGCCCGTGAACCACCAAAGTGAGAAAAACGTGATGGATTTGTCTGGCGAGATGGACGGATCAGATTTAAGTTTAACTTAGTTTTTGATTGGGTTAAGGTTATAAAAGGGGATGTGAGATATACAAGGGTTTGGTATGCTTGTGACGGGTAGAGTTTGATGAGAGTTTAAAACCTAAGAGAGATAGTTTGTTGAGATTTTAGAGAGACGGACATACTCTCTAACAAACCACTGTGTCTTCTATTTTCTTTTTTATAATGGATTTTTTTTCCCTCCGTCGTCTATGATTTTTTCTTCTAATTGTTGGTAGGACGTTTTTCACATAAATCCTTATGTCTCTACTATTTTTCTTTATTTATGATTTGATTGTCTCTTTCACTATGACATCCCGTCGTTATCTAATGCATCTCCAACATCATTGAAACCCCTCAGATCCCAGAATATTGTTTTCACCGGCCCTTACAAACTGCTTTTAAATAACATAAAGTGTCGTTGTTGCTTAATGCCAGCACTTTTAGAAAGCACCGTGCATGTGCCACCAATATTGCCGTCGGCAATAATTATCGGCACTTTTGAAAAACTGTCGGATTATAATACTCAATACCGGCACTTTTTAAGACGCCAGCATAGGGTCAACAAATGCCATGGGTAAATCTCTTTAGCCTATTAGTAATGGCTTTTACCAAAGTGCCGGTAAAAGTTTTTCTTATACCCTTCATTATTACTGGCTTTTATGGAAGTGCTACTAAAGAGTTTGATTTTCACTTTTTTCCCCTCAAAATTCTATAATTATCTTTTTACAATCTTTCAAATACCAAAACATGTAAACAATTTACAAGCATCTAAATCCATCCAACCAACAAATATCATACCATCAAAAAACTATGTGATAATACAAAATCTTCATAATTTGTATCCTATAACATTTATAGCAAAAGTATACAATAAATCAGTATAAGACGTCCAAACTCAAATCTCAAGATAAGATCGAATTACAAAACTAGTTGCCGCCTCCCAATTTCTTTATTATCTCCGTCATTTCTTTCATTTGATCACCCACCTCTTGATCTCTTACCAATGGCGCATGTTGCATTTGGTCCACACTTCTTTGTAAGTCTTCCATTTGCTTTTTTGTCTCCGCCGCTTCTCTCCTCGCCTCCTCCACTTCTCTCAATAGCGCACCATGATTGGAATGTGGTCCAAACACAATAATTGGGGTCGGTCCTCGGCCCATAAAGCACATCCACTCATTCCTCTCTTTGCCAAAAACTTGGGTAATAATCTCCTCATCGTCAAGGGAGTTCAACCCTTCTTCTCGCACATGAGTCAATTTGCGAATTTCATCCAGGTTTCAATAAAAAACCTCATTTCATGTAATCTCAAAAGATTATAACAACACTTTATAAAAAATCTCATTCCCCGTGGATCTTTGAATAAACAAATGCATCATAGAAGAAAATATATGAGAGGTGTAATAGATTTGTACATACCAGTGATCGAGAGATGCATAGTTGCTGCCAACAATAGAGAAGGTGATCTAAGAGTTGGGTTTACAACGTTCGGGGAAAAGGGGTTTTGGATGGGAGACGAAATATTTGGAGGCAAAGACGAGGGTTTCACAGGCTGGGGCGTGGGAAATATTTGGGAAGCGCTGACACTTAATATATGGGGAGCGTTGGCACTTAAGTTAAAGTGCCGTCTAATAGCTTCTAGCGTGACACTTAATATTAGAATGCCGCAAAAAATATAGTTTATTAGGGTAGTGTAGAAGAAGTGCCGGTAAAGTAAATGTGCCGGCAATAGTTAACATAACCGGCATTGTCTGTCTATAGCCGGTGAAGCCAACAGCTTTTCCTATGAAACTGCCAGCAAATCCTTAAGCTTGGGCTGGTTTGTAAAGTGCCGCTAATATTGATGGCATTTTACTCTTAAGTGCCGAAAATTGTGTTTAGTGCCGGTATTTTTTAGTAAAAGCCGGTATATAAGTGCCGTTATAGCATCATAATTTATTGTAGTGAGATGATACCTACACGTTGAGTTCCAACTCTTGGTTAATTACTGTGTCACAACCTGTTTATTGGACAACTGTTGGCGTCTGATATATTGGACAACTGTTGTTTGGGCCCGCAGACGGGCCGATGCACGGGCCTTGCTCATATAACAATCAATTCTCGCCATTCCACTCATTTCATCCAAAAAAACAAAACAAAAAAAGGGAAAAAATTTAAAAGAAAACTAAACTAGTTTGTCAACTTTATTACTTTATATTGCTCGCTCTAAATAATAAGCAATGAGTTGATAGCCATATATGGTTGGGATTTGCTTGATTTTTTTTTAACAAGTCTGCGTAAATGGCTTTCCAAAACTAAATAGCTATTTTGAGTATCTCAAACACATTCCGGTAAAATCAGGATAACAAAGACACAACAAAAGATATTTTCGAGGTATATGATTAAAATTATCAGGCTTTTTATTTGTTAATCCCTAAAAACTTCTCAAATAGCATATATAACCCCGAATTCTTTGAGCATATATATATACTAGTAGTCACCTATGCCCCTGGCACAGTTTTTAGTTATTGTTAATATAAAATTTTAACAAACTCCCTGTAGTTTGTCTGGTTAGACGGATGTGTTGACCCGTAGGTGGTCCAGGATTCGAAGGTTGGTCATAGCTTTTTGTTCATTGTCACCATAAAACATAGCCAATAAAATATTATAAGTCTAACTTAGGGTATATAAAATAAATATAAGTCTTTGTATATTGCATAAGATAATATTAATAGAACTTAGGTTGATATGAATTAATGCAGGTTTATATAAAGAAAACTCAGAGAATATATATAAAGAAACTTAGGGGATATGAATTAATGCAGGTTAACCGTTATTGCTCATTATAAGGTTGACTAGTACTCACCTGTGCCCCTGGCACAGTTAGGGGCACAGTTTTTAGTTATTACTAATATAAAATTTTAAATAAACTCATTGTAGTTTGTCTGGTTAGACGGCTGTGTTGACCCGTAGGTGGTCCAGGGTTCGAAGGTTGGTCGTAGCTTTTTGTTCACTGCCACCATAAAACATAGCTAATAAAATATAAAAATATTATACGTCTAACTTAGGATATATAAAATAATATATAAGTCTTAACATAAGATAATATTAATAGAACTTAGGTTGATTTGAATTAATGCAGGTTTATATAAAGCAAATTTAGGGAATATATATAAAGAAACTTAGGGGATATGAATTAATACAGGTTTAACCGTTATTGCTCCTTATAAGGTTGATAATAATATACTCATCAAAACTTGAAAAAATGATAAATATATCACTCATATTACTTGCCGACAAATCACTATGAAATATTCTTAACGCTGTTAACGGCGGAAGGTAAAAATAGGTTATTGCCCTTCCATATGGCCTCTCTAGATCTCATCATATCAGTGTGCAGGCAGTGGCAGTGGCTCAAGCGTGCCACCTACACCTCCCTCTCCCTCTGCCATAATGTCTGAGAGCTATGGGTCTCATTCTTCCAATCATTCCCGACCAAGCTCTTCGCCTAGTCCTCCTACAGCAGAGTCTTCGCCAAGATCGCAACCGAAGTACCGCGTCATCGCCATCGCCGCCGTTTGTTGTCGGGGTGCATGTCGCCCCGCTGATTTGCCCCCATGGCCAAACTCGCCGAGTTCATCACCTCCTCTTCCCTTCGCGTCGGAGAAGATGATCATGGCTCCTCTGTTTGGTTGAGGGATAAGGGGGGATAACCCCACTTTATCCCCCCTTATCCCCATTTTTTTACCCAAACACCAAAAGTAATAATTACGGGGTTATCCCTATTCCACCTACCACCATCACTCTACTTTTTCTTACCCTCATTCCTTAACCCCACCTTTTCTAACCCCATCTAACCCTATTCCCTCTTAACCCCACATTTTCTAACCCCATACCAAACGGGTGGAGTGATCTCCATCATGATGGTGTGATTGGCCTTACAAATGAACCACCATCATGATACTATGGGCAACCTTGCCATGGCTCAAAATCTTTGCAGTTCCAGCACTGGCCAGACCCATTGAGCTCCAACGCCCCTTCGACAAGCTATGCAGTCGATTCGTCGACGAAGCCCATCCCAGTATTACCTCGAGCTCATGTCTTCAGCAAGACCGGCCAGGCGTCCTTCCACTACAACTTAACACCACAACCAGCATCAACTCCCCCTCTCCACTTGATTCGCTTTTTACCGCATGATAAGACGTGAAAAGTGCATAAATCACCCTTTCAACTTGGCCTTGTTAGTCTCCGAGCAAGGCCTTACTGACGAATATTACCCTATGACAGGTACAAGAGCCCTCAACGAGGATTGGATCAAGTTCCGAGCTTAAACGATGTCATTCGGGCCAGTTTTTATGAAGAAGATCGATCCTTTATTGAAGAAGGATCGATCCTTTGAAGTACACTTAAAAGAATCCAATCGGGACAACAAGGATCGATTCTCTATAAAGAGAAGATCGATCCCTTATGTGCATTTTTCAGCGACAGAGCGCAAGTTCTGAAGGATCGATCTCCATCCACTATATGATCGATCTTCATCGGGGCGCAGCCAGAACTCAAGAGCAAAGATCGATCCTTTCCTATAGGAGGATCGATCCTCCACGGGTCCAGCGATCACACGGAAGAGGAAGATCGATCCTCTACCTTACAAGGATCGATCCTTTTGTGCCAGCCGAGCAAAATCAATGGTCCAGATCTAATCCGAGTGGGGGAGGCTTGTTTACTATAAATAGACCCCTTATGGGGGATTTTAGGGATCTTCTCTTAGTCCTTTCTCCAGCCTTCCCAGTTTTCTTACCCAATTGAGAGGAGGACTTCTTGGAGGAAATCCATGGGAGGAGAGCTTCATCAACCTCCATCCATGGATCTATCCAAGATGAGTAGCTAACTTCCTTTCCCTTGGGATTTCCATGTAGTTGTAGGATTCTTTTGTAGTTTTCTTAGGGTTTTTGATGTGTAATCTTTGGGGATGATCTATTGTATGGATTTGAGCATGATTTCTTTATCTTTGTACATGGATATTATTTGTTGAATGGATGCCCTTCTTAGGTATGAGTTAGAACTTGTGCATGATAGGTGTTTGTTGTTATGCCCCAATGAGTTGGATGTGCTAGAAACACATCCAATTCCATTGGGAGGATGAACAATCCTAGATTAGAGATTAGGGATGCTAGAACCATCCCTATCTCTCTAATTAGAGGATCCATATCTTTATCTTGCATTGGATTCGAGGTGCTAGAACCATCTCGATCTAATGCCCGACCCCATACAATACCTTTTCCTTGCGACGAATCGATCTTAATCGAAGGTTTGTTAGCGACGATAGAAGCTAATCACTCATTCGTCGACCTTGTGATTGTGATTCTTTCCGGTGGATGATTCTAACCCGACTTCCGCTAAGCGATAAGTGAGGCTAATCACCAGCTTGTCGATTGTTAGATTTCGATCATCCCAATTAGATTACACATTAATTCCTTAAGAGGCTACACTAGAACCTACAATGAAATGGAAGTCCCAAGGCTTCTCTATATTAGTTTTATCTCTATTTGCATAGTTAATTACTTTAATCATCATTAATCCAAAAACCAAATTATTTTAGCTAATAGTTTGGAGTTATCTATCGAGTACGTTAATCAATTCTCATTTCCCTGTGGATCGACCCGGACTCCCGCTAACTACGTAGTAGTTAGTTAGGATTCGGTATAAATTGTAATCTCGACGCCCTAGTCACTTTCACGACGAGTGATTTGGCCGCGTCACTGCCAAACACATTATGCTATGCCACAACAACCCCCATGGTCGTCCAATGACAACAAAAAAAAATGAAGGAGAGAGGAACGCATAAAAAAAAAAATCAACCAAGCTCTTTAGCCACACCTCCATCGGAGGAGGTGACAGGGATGCCGCCGGATGAGCCGGAGAAGGACATTGTGAGGACCCGTTCCTCCAGCCTGGTCCGACCGCAGTAGGTCGAGGGTCTGGTGTTTGTGGTTTGGCTCAGTTGGCCTTGTCTAGCGATCGGTTGATCACATCGCTGCTTTTGGACCCCAGGGGCAATTTGGTAAAATTACGCCCTGGTGGTCGGTTTCACACCCATGTAGTGCACACATAGCCTTGATTGATGTGCGTGATTGAATAGATCCAATAGGAGTGTTCGTGATTGACAGATCCGGACGAGATTGCGAAAAGATATCGCAATTTGGGGTTTAATTGGACTCGGTCCGATTAAACTGGCTAGATGTGGTCGGAGAACCCCAGATCCGAGATCCTCCCGCCGATCTCCCTTCTCCGGAGCTTCTTCTCCGCCGTCGTCCACCGCCACTCCTCCGAGCTCGTCCTCACCTCTCTCTACCTGCGGAACCTTTCTTCCTCTCGGATCCGACGCCCTCCCCCTCTCTTTCTCTTCTTGTCGCGAATGGTACCCGACGTCAAATGGCTCCCGGCGGACTTCGGCAATCTCCGGCGGATCCCCGGCAAGCCAGAGGCGACGACGACGATGGAGGAGGTGATCTTTAGCCGGATTAAGCTTGGATTGCGTTTTCAGGTAGGGCTTCTACCTAGGTCTTTGATTGCTTCTCTTGTAGATTGATCTATGATGCATGTTCTTCATATGGTAGATGTCCTTAGGATTTGATTGTGATTTAATTGGGTTTTCTAAGCATTTATTCCCGGATTTTATCGTATCTCTGTTCTTCGATGAACAGTCGCGTTCAAGCTCGATTTGTGAGCTGTGTGAGCATGATCTCGTGAAACTTTCAAGATGAAAGTTGTAGATCATTGAGTTCTCTTTCGATTGCCCCTGGTTTCGTGATTTGTCGATTTATATACGATTTTTGGTGAATTGTTTTCTAAACTGCTGCGAAACAAAGATTAAGAAATTGATTAATATAATATCCGGAAATTAGACATCAATTAGATACGATTCTTGGGCTGCATGTTCCTAGTATGCTAATATACGTTTGCCCAAGTTTGATTTCCAATTCGACGTCGTTTGGAGGTCGAATTGATAAGATTTCATCGCCTCTAACTAGGGTTTAATGTAGAAATCCAGGAATTAGCTTGTTAGTGGATTCCTATGTTCTAATTAGTCCCTTGATGCATGCTTAGTAATTGATTGAAGCTTCATGCAATGTGATATGGGTTTTATCCAGATTTTTGGAAGTTTTTCCCGGATTTTACCGAAGCTCTGTTTTTCTACGAGCTGAGCTGTTCTAGCTCAGATCTGGGCTCGTACGTGCATGATATCATTTGATTATCAAGATCAAAGTTGTAGATCATCGAATCTACTTTCAATTGACACTCATTTCATATTTTTCGTACGATTTATTATGAATTGTTCCCTTATCTGGATGGGTTTTCTGGGTCGGGGCGTGATAGACATCGGGAAACTTAGGGCATGTTTGGTTTGGGTGCATTAGGCTGTATCGCATCGTGCGATGCACAATCCCCGATTTGGTTCGCAGGGTGCATCGCGTGATGCACCCTGATACTCCGATCCACTGTTTGGTCCGCACGGCGCATCGCGCAACGCATGCATCACACGATGCATTTTCAACTGATTTCGTGCATCATATGAAACGACCAAAATTGTCGTTTCATACGATGCACCCTCGCATGAGTTTTCACCAGCGAATTCGACATTGACCCAAAGGCAAATCAAACATAATATGATAAAATTTTAATATATATTTTCACAGCATATATCAATAATATATATATATCATTGAGATTAAAATAATATAAATATTTTAATATATATATATATTAAAATTTAACTTTATTGCATCATTATGTGAACTTTATATGAATAATATATATATATATTATTTTGAGATATATATAATAATATATATTATTGAGATTAAAATAATATAATATTTTAATATGTATATTAAAATTTAACTTTATTACATCAGGTGAACTTTATATGAATAATATATATATATTATTGAGATATATAATAATAATAAATATTATTGAGATAAAAATAATATATATATTATTGAGATTAAAATAATATAATATTTTAATATTTATATTAAAATTTAACTTTATTGCATCATTATGTGAACTTTATATGAATAATATATATTATATCATATTAAAATATCATATAATATATATTAAAATTTAACTTTATTACATCATTATATGAAAATTAAACGATATATATATGTATATATATAAAATAATATATATATATTATTTTAATATGAACTTTATATAAATAATGTTGAAGCATATGATTCCAATGATAAACCAAACACTAGTATCAGATGGCCGATGCATGCATCCCACGATACATGCATCACACGATGCACCTGCACCAGTAATTCACACAACCAAACGCCCCCTTAGATATTATAGACATGAAGACGAGGTGGACGGAGGGACACGTGTATGATTTTTTCAACTTTTGAGGGTATATATATGTAGGAAAAAGATTTATGTAAGTGCTATGTGCATGTACACAACCTATGTGACTAACATCTAAGCCACTGCTTTTCCCCCTAATAACATCACTTTAGGTAGTGATGGCAACGGGGCGGATCGGGGCCGATATTGAAAATACCATACCCGTCCCCGCACTCCTCCGCCCATACCCGCACCGCCCCGTCCCCGCGCGGATAATGGGGATCGCGGATCATAACCATCCCTGCGGGTACGCGGATATTACCCGCAACCCGCGGTTATTCGCGAAACCTAAAAAAACCATTCAATTAGTATTAAGCCTCTAAAATCTAAATCTAAATCCACTAAACTATCATCAACATTCGGTCTCTAAAATTTAGATCCACCAAACAATCATCAACAATTAGTCTTTATTAGGGTATCATTACAAAAATAGACTCTCTAAAATCCATCAAACCAACATTTAGTGGGGGGGCGGGGCGGATATGCGGGGCGGATATTACCCAATACCAAAATCCGCCCCATACCCGCGCGGATTTAAAATTTGTAAACCATACCCGTATCCACGAGTAAAAAATCTATACCATATCCGTCCCCATCGGTGCGGATCAGGTCGGTTATCCAGCGGGGCGGTCAATTTTGCCATCCCTAACTTTAGGGGTTGGATGTTAGCCACTGAGGGGTGTACATGCACATGGCGTCACCCCAATCAAAGTTCATATATGTATGTTCAAAGAATTCATGACATATATAATAACTAGTGGGGCCCCCTGCCACTTGGCAGGGTAACCACCATCTCCCTTCATAACTCCCCACTAACCCCTCCTAACTCCCTCCTCCCCCACTATTACCCCTCCACATTAGCAACCACATAGGATATATCTGCCACGTAAGACAACAGATAGGACAAACAAAAGATGCACTTCTTAACTATCCTGTTATATAAGGATGACTAGTGGAATCCCGTGTCCCGACACGGTTAGCTTTTAGAAGTAAGCAAAATATCTTTTCTTCCATCAAAATGAAAGTAAAAGACAAATGCAATTGGCAAAAAATTATAACTTAGTCCAACAGCCAGATGCAAATCGGAGAAATTTGTAATTTAAGCAGTCTATATGATACTCATAGCTAGAAGACAAATGATAGACAAAGTCATGAAGGCATTCAGAGCATGACCGATGACCTGAAATATACTTATTCATCACATGAACACCAAATTACAAATAACGGAGCAAAGCAGAGGAGGAGAAGAGATCAGGCTAACGTAGATATTATGAGATGGATCCTGTAATATCCAAGCATATGAATTGGATAAGCAACGTGGGCTTTCGCTAAAACCAAAAACTGGATTAATTAATTCCATAATTGGATCGATAAATGGTTCATTTGTGCAAAATTTGAATGCAACAAATAAAATTACATGACCATTAATTAAACTTTCCCTTCCCCCATACCGTCCTCACTCCTCACCTTGAACCATAATTGGATCAAACTCGCCGTCTCCGTCTGTGTAGACACGCGCTCCCGGCAAGCCGTGTTCCCTCGTCGTTAATGAGATCGTCACGTCCTCTCCCAAGAACAACACCCTTCCTCAATGCTACTCGACATCACCACACCATTTGCTCTGGAGGAGAAGAGAGGCTCTGACGTCCCCTTCTGAAACCACCATAACATGCTCGCGGCTCGTCCCTGGTCTTGCCCCCGGTTCCATCGGCCGGTCCAGCTCATAGATCGGAGCACCGGTGACTTGCTAGACCATCTCTTGATAGTTCGCCGCGTCCGCGGCGATGTAGGTCGTCCGGTCCAGCTCATAGATCGAAGCGGTCGCCGACGACCTACATCGCCGCTCGCGACTACGGCATAACTGCCTGACATCTGTAGAGCAACTGTGGTCCACGGCAAAACCAACTACGGCGTGCTCGGAGAGCGGGGAGGTTAGGCTGCTCGGAGACGGCGTGCTCGGAGAGCGGGGAGGTTAGGCTGCTCGGAGACGGCGTGCTCGGGAAGGTGTGAGTAGCGGATGAGAAGTGACGAAGAGAGAGACGGCTGGCGATAGGGGAGTGGATCGGGGAAGAGAAGAGACGAATTGAGATGGGCGGTTGGCGAGAGGGGGAGTGGAACGGGATTGGTGTGGGGGGGGGGAGGCTCTGGCCATGCAGGACGTCAGTAGGACACAGAGTGCTAGCAGGTTGTCAGTAGGATAACAAAAAAACACCACTCCTAATTATTTTGCTATATAAGGATGATTAAGAAGCTTTTAAGGATTAATAAATAAAAATTTCAAATCGTTACGGGTGTATACACGCAACGATCCCTTAAAAAAGTGTTGATCGAAGTTATTTATATGGGGTTACAGCTAATCAATGGATGCCAGATCACTATATATAAAAGCTGTTCGCTGTTGTACATGAATAGCCGAGCAAGGCTACTTAGAAAGGGGGTGAGCAGAGAGTTCTCTCTCATATCGTCTCCATCATTATCGAAGCGTGTCGTAGTTCTACGAACTCTGTACCATGGGCGCCTTCTTTTCCTAACCCTAGCCATTGAGAGAGAGAAAGAGGAGGAATAGAGGTAGTGGAGACCGCCATGGAGAGCATTCTGTCGTCGCCGGAGAAGCAGGGCTTGATCTCGTCCTTCCTCGAGATCGCGGTCGGCCAAACGGCGGAGACCGCCATCCAATTCCTTCAGGTTCGATACCATACCCGCTGACTACTGCGATAGTTGATCTGGGTTGGTTGGATCGCGAGGGTTGTGGATGTTGGTGGTTCTTGAACGGTTTGTTAGGGTTTTGAGTGTTATGCTGGGGTTCTTGCAGGCGACTAGTTGGAAATTAGAGGAGGCTATTCAGCTGTTCTATGTTGGGAATGAGGGTGGAGGAGTGGCGGCATCGGTTGCACCTCCGCCGGTCGATGCGATTCCTAGGCGAGTTTTTAATAAAAATGGTTTCTTTGAGAGTTTTAGGGTTTTCGTTTGATGAATTTTGAACTGTTGGCTTCTTGTTGCAGTGAAAATGAGAATGCTCTTGCCAGTGAAAGTGTAGGTCAGGGAGCCGGAGATGATGAAGTACGAGCCCCTCTACCAGTCAAGAGAGAGACTCTCTACGGAGATGCCTCTTTGATTAGGTAGGGGCAATCATTTCTATCATGGGTCGCTTACTACTGGTTTTAGATATTGATGTGTTCTGCTACATGCTAGCTATTGCTAATGGATGAGCTGATGAGTGGAGATCCCTTATTTCGTTCCAAAGCCTGAATTTTGATTACTCTAATTAGTTGTAAAGCACTCTCAAAATTCTGACGGTGGCAATTTGGGACCTATGATGCAATTAGGTCGCAAGGAGCGACTCTGAAGGACATGGAAGTAAAGGAATTGCCCCAAACCTTTATTATTCATGAAGGCCTCCACTTGGAACAGAGTTCTGAGTAGCTGCTTACCTGTAGTTAGTTTTGTAACTATATAGTCTTTGAAAAGAAGGCAAGGAGAACGGAGGTCCTCCATCTTTTTGCAATCACAAGAACGACCACTGGTCACTTGAAGGAGATAAATTATGGTGACCCCTCCCTTGCAATAATAAGCAAACAAGCTAAACCCTTCACCTATTCGTGCAGTTGAAGTACCTACATGAACACAATAGCAGAACAAATAAGCAAAATGCAGGACAAGACAAGGCACTCAATACTTCATGAGCACCATCAAGCCCTTTTCAGACCCTACTTGGTCATCTTTGCACTGCTGCATGAATTATAATCTGGATGTTTTTGATTCTTTTTTCTGTATGCTCTAGATATGTTGTCAATTCTTTGTCATTCAAGTTATTATTCTTTTAGTTTATCAATGATTGTCTTTTCTTAACTTAATCATGAATAACAAGTGATAGAGGCATCTCGGACATTGTAACATTGTGGCCACGTGGATGTTGCCTCGCTTATACATAACCCCAAGGCGTATGTTTCATATTTGGTCTGTTAGTTTCGACAAGCATTTATTGCTTCAATGACTTGGTTTCCAACTACCACTTCTACGGTTGATCCCGTTTCCTTTTTGTCTTTTCTTCTCTGTTTTAGGCTACAACATAGCTCAGTGGATGCATTTCGGAATTTTGATGAAGAGTCAAAACGCCCTGCTGTTTGGGAATCAGATCAAAATGTTGCATCAACAACAAGTGATTCCCGTGATAATCTTGCCTCTTTGTATCGTCCACCTTTTGCGTTGATGTTCCATGGGCCTTTTGACCAGGTGAGGAGTCTTCTTTAAAATATGTGTGATATTTTCATTTGCTCTCATAGTTTACCTTTTGCTTGATCGTATGTTAAGATGGTGTAACACAGTGCCGGTAGAAGATGCTTATGAAATCACATTAGTTCAGCTATGGCTCTTTAATCTTATTTCTCTCTTCTAGGATACTCGAGAAGAAAGTACATGCACACAAGCATGGCATTTGTGCATAATCAATCCATTGCCGCCAGTATGGGAATTATTAACCATCCTGCTAAGTCTCTAGTGTTTTGCTTTGGTTAAGTAGTTACATTCTTATAAGTTTACACAAGAAGCATTGTGAAAAGCCAAGGCGCTGTTATGCACTATCTTAGCAAAGAATCTAAAAATTTGAAGGTCAATTTTAGGTCAGCATTTTGTGGTTAGCTCGAGACTTGTCAAGTAAGTAGTAGCATAGGGTTTGTATATTTAAAACTTAGTTCTCATGTTCTCGTGTTACACATTTTCCCAATTTTTAGAAACCCTAAGCCCCCGTTATAGGGTTAGAAAAAGCGGGGCTAAGGGGGATAGGGTTGGATGGGGTTAGAAAAAGTGGGGCTAAGGGGGATAGGGTTAGAAAAAGTGGGGCTAAGGGGGATAGGGTTGGATGGGGTTAGAAAAAGTGGGGTTAAGGAATGGGGGTAAGAAAAAGTAGGGAGGAATGGGGTAGGTGGAATAGTGGTAATCCCGTAATCATTACTTTGGTGTTTGGGTAAAAAATGGGGATAAGGGGGGATAACCCTCGACCAAACGAGGGCTAAGGGCTTGTTTGGTTCGGGGATAGGGAATTCCTATCCCGGTTTAAGCTAATTTTATCCCTACATTGGAGCCAAACATCCTCTAATCCCCATTTTTATCCCCATTCTTATCCTCGTTTTATCCCCACTTTTCAACCAATCATTACTACCTTTTCCTCTCTTTTTTCAACCAATCATTACTATTTTATCCCAACTTTTCAACCAATCTTTACTACTTTATCTCAACTTTTCAACCAATCATTGCTACTTTATCCCAACTTTTCAACTAAACATTACTACTTTAGCCCTACTTTTCAACCAAATATCACACATATCCCACTACTTATCCCACAGAGTAATCCATATCCTATCCAATCCCGGAATTGCTTATCCTGCAACCAAACGACACCTAAAAGCTAAAGCCAATCATGACCTCCATTACATGCATTTAAAAAATGGAGGTGCTTATTGTTCTCTTTTCTTTGATGTAACCTATCCTAGTCTTTCTTCTCTGCAACTATAGGTACTTGTAATCGAAGAGTCTTCCAAACTTCTTGTTTCTCCTCTTGTTGAGCACAAATAAGACAACTAAACAGCACAAATCGAAGGCTTTTCATGCAGATCAAACAAAGCTTGTTGAGCTCAAAAATTGTGCAAAATATAAGTTTTCTCCGACTCTCATGCCTCCCACTTGAATACATCAGGGGAAGAGATTAAGAGGAGACGTAAATTTGTACATCTTCATATCTATGAGATGAATTTCTTCTTGATTTTAAATTTGTTGGATTTAGGAGATCACCCTTGGAAGTTTCTGGCCAAGATATCTACTTGCTTGTTACAAGTTCTCTTATTAAGAATGCCTAATTTTTACTGTAGATTGTTGGTTTCCCTCATTTGTACATTGATGACACCGATGTAAGATATAGCTAACTTAAAGGATGTTCTACTATGAAGCATTCTAATTTCTTGGAGACCTAGTTTGCTCCTCTTATTTCTTTTCAAGGGGGGGAGTTGCTTAGTGTGGAGGACAAACCCAATGTTGTGGAGCCCCATATTATAGAGAGATTTATACTCTTTAAGCACTGCAAGATCCATTGCTGATAGCTATGCATGTGAATATCCTCATTTTCCTTGACTGTGAGAAAGTAGTTGCATTTAATGTATGATGTGATCACTCTTTTTAATCTGGATATAGAATGAAATTTGCGTTAGATTTGTTTCTGAATTAACTGAAAAGGTAGTAACTAATGCTCATGGTGATAAATGTCTCTTCCACTATCTGTTCTATTGAATTTTTTGCAACTTGTTATGAGCATGAGAATCATCTGTTATTACGAATTACTTTTTATATGCATGTCTGGTAACTTTGCACTTGTGAGACCGATAGCAAGAAATTCACACCTTAACTTCGATTACCGGGTTACATTTATAGCCATGGAATGTGTGGCTTATAACTGCCATATATAATCTTTAATTAGCCAATTAAGCATATTTGTGACATTTTTTAATCTACTAGTTTTTTGTTTTGAGTTCTAATTACTCAGAATGCAGGCAAAGATGGAGGCTTCTCATCAGGATAAGTGGTTATTAATCAATTTGCAGTCAACAAAAGAGTTTAGCTCACACATGGTAGATTTCTAAAGTCTAAAGTCTCCCTTCTATCTTTCTTTTGGATATTTGCTCTTTGATGGGATCCTAACAAATAATATTTGACTCATCTTCCCAAGCTTAATCGTGATACGTGGGCAAACGAGGCTGTGGCGCAGACAATTCGGACTAATTTTATATTCTGGCAGGTTTGAGTTCACTTATAACTTCATCGGTCATGATTTATGATAATGTCAACATCATGAGTGGCCCATTATGCATCTATGATCCCTTTGATTTGGCATTTTAAGTTTATTCTTTCTTTATCATTTCCACTCTTGGCCAGTAACCTAAATACATTTGAATTGCACTTTCCTCTTGGTACTTTTTGTTCCCTCATTTTTGGTATTAGATCTTTGTGCTAGTTTTCTCTAGGAGAAATCATGTTTTTGTACGTACATGAACTTACCAAGATTTTGTCTGGCTTCTCCAGCTCTCATTAACATTGCTTGCTTTATATGTGATTGGACATGTATTTTGTTTTGACATCATTATTTTTTATTTGGTTAATCTAACTCACGTTTATGATTCTCTTTTACTTATGTTTTTTTTTCCTTTCGCTGTTTCTGTTATCAAAGGATTTAAATTAAATGTAAAACTAACATGTTGTCTTAATGTTCTTTCCAGGTAGAATTACTCACTTTCTCATGACATGGTGTTACTGCATTGTTTTATGACTTTGCATTTGACATGCTTATATGGATCCATATTGTTGGAGGGATTCTATGTTACTTTGTAGTTATCATGACCTTTCAATTCTTTGGAGCTCATATGCGCTTCACGATGTTGCTATATGAAATTTGAAATCTAGAATAGTTTTTGAGACCTCAAAAACTGAGATGGCCCTTAATATTTTGATGTGCTGGAATACTTCCAGCAAATATTGTATTCCAACATTTGAAAACCTATTTCAATTTGACAAGTCTTGCTAGAGAAAGCGACTGCAAAGCGGAAAGTATTACTTCTTTAAAAGCTATCCTCACTTGGAGACAAGATGAATACATATGGTTTTTGTCTAGAAACTTTGTGCAACTAATGCTAGCATATCCTGATATAGGCAGTACTTACCAAAATACCTCTAGTCTGTGTGTGTCTGTGCGTGTCTACTTATCTGGGTGTTGTGAAATGTGGACTGTAAATGGATAATATTAGCTATGACCGAAATGATCTGCAATTATTTGTTCCTCTTCATTTTATAATTATGATAATTTGTCGGTTGCATTTCGTGTAGCAATTTCAATTCAGCAATGATTATTGTGATTTTATCTTGGGTCTTCTATGTTTATTTTTTTTGTTATTTATTTATTTATTTTATACACTGCCCATGGCTCTTTGAAGCACATGATATACTGATTATGTGCCTTAATGAGTTAGAAAACTGTAAATGGCATGTTGCTTCTATGTATGGTTTTGCATTAGGATGCTGCTGCTTTTGACTAGATAATAATAGGCAACTTGCAACTGAAGAATTATGCAGTAAATGTTGGATAAAGAAACTTTGCCATATAAAATCCTTTCTTTTTTTGTGAACATTGTTTATGTTTTCCTTCATTCTTGTTGTCATATGAATTTCCAGGTCTATCATGATACTGGTGAGGGGAAGAAGGTCTGCACCTACTACAAATTAGTATCTATTCCATCTGTTCTTGTTATTGATCCCATTACTGGACAGAGAATGCGTGCATGGAGTGGCATGGTAAATCCAGAGAGCCTGTTGGAGGTATGCAATATATTTTTATGTCGAGGCTTTTAAGGTTTTAGTTTTTTCCCCTTCTCTGATGTTGAGCTAATATATATATGGAAAACCAAGACAAGTAACCAATGGTACAGTAGTTTGAACCCGAGGTTCTTTCTCTTGCCTAGTTTGTTTATGGTATAATTTTTCGTTCCCATCTTTACATAGGATTTGCTCCCATTTATGGATAGAGGGCCAAAGGAGCACCATGTTGCTCTTCCTCATAAGCGTCCTAGACCAACTGCTCAAGCGTCAGCTGTGTCACCAGTCAATATCACAGGTATTTTCATGAGAATACTGGCATCTTTATTTCTCGTCTCCTATGACAAGAAGTCAAATAAGATGCAAGTGTCATCGGCTGTGCAGCTTATCCTTCAAAATATGCTATATGATAAAACAAGAGGCGTTCTTCAAGTTTCTTGAGTGGCTATTTCACAAATCCTGCCATCATAGAGATTTTTAATTCTGTAGATAACTCGCCTGATGAAGAGGATGAAGAAGTTTTGCGGGCAATAGCCGTTTCTATGGGAGACAGCAAAGACCCTGTTAGGCCAATTGCTGCAGATGATGAACCTAAAGAGGAGATAGTTGCCAAAAAATGCCAGAGTCAGAAAGTATTGTATCCTGTGCTTCCTGAAGAACCAGAGGGGGACCTGAAACTTCTGTCGAAGGTTGGAATTCGTCTACCAGATGGAAGGAGGCTTCAGAGAGCTTTCCTACGCACAGACTCCATAAAGGCAGGCATATAGTTGTAATATTGGCAGTCTTTCTCTCGTCCTTGTTTTCCAAGTTTTGATCTCAGCATTCACTTGGCAATCTGCAGCTGTTATGGTCTTTTTGCTCATTGCATCTGGAGGAAGGAGGTATACGCCCATTCCACTTTACACAAGCATTTCCTGGCGCCTCCAAAAAATTGGAATTTGAGAGCGATCTAACCTTTGAAGCGTCGGGCATATCAAATTCTATGATCACGCTTAAATGGGACGAGAGATAGGTTGCTGATGGCTAGATTTTGCAAGCTGGTTCGCATAGTCGCCCCTGCCGTTCTGTTAATGGATGGTATATATGGCGACAGATCGGCTTGCTTGTTCAGGAAGTATTTCTTATTTACATATTTAATTTAATATATTTTTTTTTTGTGCTTTTGTGGTGTCATTATAATATAACTCTGGTCGTCTATATTTAAACACGAACAGGTGATGAACTACTACTACTGGTCAGTGTTTTAGCTCAGCTGCATTGGTTGTATATAGACAAGTTAAAAGACATTCACTTGTCTCTTATTTAAACACGAAAAATGGGTTATCAGATTGACTAGGCAGTAGGAAGTATGTGGAAACTTCTCTGTAAAGGGGCGTATTGTAGGCCAACAAAACTGTAGTCAAGGGAATGCTTACTCCATTGTTTTGTTTTGTTTTGTCTTGTCTTTCTTCTAAAGTTTAATGGAGGCTTTAATCCTGGTTTAGGTATTTTAAATGGAGAGCCAACTTTCCAAAGTTCGAATGTTGGTGGCACTTATGCGCGTAATTATGTTGGCCTATGGTTAGCCCTCGTTTGGTTGAGGCTCATCATGGCTGGTAATTTCTACAACCAAAAGAAGAAAAAATCAACAGGTGCTGACTAGGTTACATTGGCACTTTCACCTGGACGCCAATTGAGGCGAAGAAATTTTAGTGAGATTGATGGGGTGCTGATAGGTTCAATTTAGGCAGCTTGTCTCGGCTATCAACTTGACAGTGTTATTAGCGTAGGTCAACTAATCACCAAAAAAAGAAAAAAAAAACTCCTCTTGTATTAATATTCCACGCGAGACGTAATAAATGCAATTATACTCTGGAAGAATGTCATCAGAGCAAGTATAAAACCAGGGCCTCTTGTCTCCTGTAAAACCCCCAGCCAATGCTACACCTCTTTGGCGGTCCATGTGTAAGGCCAGCGCTGCCCTTCGTCAAGGATTGAAGTGGGAGGTGGATCCAGACTGCCATGCGGATGTCTTTGAAGATTGGTGGCTTCCAGGAGGGCCATTGAGATCCTCAGGGTTTATGTTTCGGACTGGTGAACACCTCCAGGTTAGTTCTCTTATTGATGAATCGGGCCAATGGTGTAGGGACTCTCTCTCCTTGTTCCTACACCCAGATCTTGTCAATCTAGTCTCCTCCATCCCAATTCTCCCAAGTGATGTTGCTACCAAGCCAAGATGGACCCGCAATGCTACAGGCGAGATATCAACCAGCTCATGTTACCGGCTGCTGGAGGAGATCGAGCTACAGGGTGCGATGACTGATCCTATGTGGTGGTCTCTCTGGAGGGTTCCAGCAGGACCGTGTGTCAAAAATTTCTTGTGGAGACTGGCCCACGACAAGGTGGTGGCAAAGGATAAACTTTGGTTGCTGGATATGATCAACATCAAAGATTGCTCATGCTGTGGGCTTGAGGAGGATTCCATACATCACATCTTCTTCTCATGTCAGTATGCTGTGGAGGTGTGGCATCATGTGTTGGAAGGATATGGGATCGAGGGTCCCTCCCTGTGTGCAAGACTTTGCTTCCAAATTTTACAAGAAAGAAGAAGGCTTTGGTGGCTTATGCCCTGTGGCTAATATGGAAGAATCGGTGCCAGAGGACCTTTGGAGAAGGTGGTAGCACTATACAGGAGTTGGTGCGAACCATCAGGTGGCAAGCTAGAGATACCTCTTACTCAATCCAGCAAGGGGGTATGTTACTAACTCAAGTCTTTGGGAGGGCACCAGGGTACAGACTGATGCCTCTCTCTCTGCTGGGGGGACAAGGGCGGGTTTAGGAGTAGTATGCTATGATGGCTTGGGTTGTAAAAGATGGGAAGGTGTATCGGCAACCACAGCTGCCTCTGTTACTCAAGCCGAGCTTAAAGCACTGTTCTTTGGTCTAATGGAAGCTTTTGAAGAAGGGGAGCATAACATTCTATTGGAGTGTGACTCTAAACTGGTGGTGGACATGGTGTTAGGAAGGATCCCACTGACTGAAGACTGCAAGCAGGTGATGCTGGAGGTATGGTGGTTTATAAGTAGGGGTTTTTACATATCTATCCTTCAAAAGTTTCTAAATATCACAATTACCCCTATATTTTTCCGGCTTACTAAAATACCCTTCAAAATTTGAACAATCCGTAAACCTACCCCTCGGGTTACTTACCGGTGAATCTTCATGGAATATTCCAAACGCCGTTAACGGCGCAATGTAAAAAGACCTCCTCGCCCTCTTCTTCATCTCCAACATCGCCGTCTTCCTCCTCGTCTGGTCCCTCGTCTTCCCCTCCCTCTCCGACCTCCTCCTCCTCCCACGCTGGGGTCCCATGTTACGCTGGTGGGGTGCCCGCGCGCTGCCCATCCTGAGAAGAACGCGGGGATCTCGACGGTGAGGGAGGGGGAGCTCTTGCTACTGGACTCCAACCAGCTCTCCGGCTCTATCACTCCGGAGCTCACCCAAGCCGCCAACCTCTCTGTTCTTGGCCTCTCGGACACCAAGATCTCCGGGGCCATCCCTCCTTCGTTGGGCTCACTCCCCTTTGAGTGGGCGGTGGCCGGCATGCTCCCGTCGCTGCTAGCCAATGTCCACCACATCTACGACACCAAACTCACCGTCCAAGCTCCCTACTGAATTGCTCATCTTCAGCACCTCGACCCCGTTTAGCAGAGCATAAAAAACAGAGCACATGGCTCATGCATGGGTGGCGGGTCGGCGCTGGTGTGTGAGTGGCGGGCGGAGTGGGACTGTCGGCCGCCAAATGCGCGCGCTAGGCTGAAGGCTCGGCAGGGCGTGAGCTCTCTCTCTCTCAACGATGTCGGCGTCAAGACCCCGAGACTATGGCAAGTGTCCCCCTCCTCGCCACCGCCGCCACAGAGCACATGGCTCATGCATGGGTGCCGGAGGCAGTGGCACGGCACCAGGTCCTCACCGGACCTCCCCCAACCCCCGACGGGTGCTCCCTCTCTCTCTCCGTCTCTCTCTCTACCGGTGCTAGTACGAAAGCACGAGGCGAAGGCGGAGAGATCCAGGCAGTGCTGCTCGCGGTGGCGCAGCTCGTGGCGTCTCCGGTGGTGGCGGTGTGGACGCCGGACCGAGGTCATGTTCACGTCGGATGCGCTATTGGCCGCCGGAAGCGGTGGCGGGGTTGGATGGTCGGCGACGGAGGGTAACGCCGCGTACTTCCCCCATGGCCGCCGGCTGGTGCTCCCTCTCTCCCTCCCATCTCTCTCTCTCTTCCTACGTCAGCAAACCAAGGAACAGTCAAAATACCAAAAGCCGGTCAAAATTACTCTCTCTCTCTCCCTCCTACGTAAGCAAACGAAGGAAACCAGTCAAAATATGAAATCCAGTCAAAATTGATGGAAACAAAAAGAATGGGGGGCAATTAAGTAATTCTACTTGCCCGGGTAACGTTTAAACTATGGTTAGGTTAGATATGTGGACGGTGGTTGACGGAGGGGTAGGTTTACGGATTGTTCAAAATTTGAAGGGTATTTTAATAAGCCGAAAAAATATAAGGGTAATTGTGATATTTAGAAACTTTTGAAGAATAGATATGTAAAAAGCCCTATAAGTAAGTTTTTACGATTCTCTATTGTTCACATACCACGTGAACGCAATGTACAGGCCGATGAGTTAGCTCATCATGCCCGTCTTGACTTGGGTATGTAATCTGATGGTAGATCAGCCTCCGGACTGCAGCTTCGGCTTATCTAATAAAAAAAAAATACCAACTGCAAGCCATAAACAAATTCTTTTACTGAGTTAGATCACGTGCTCCTCACGTGATAGAAGTCGTGCCGTGGATATAAGTCGTGCCGTGAAATGAAGTTTAATTAGCAACGAAGGAACCTCGTCTCTCTCTCCTCCGTCTCCGTCGTCGTCGTCGTCTTCTTCTTCTCCGTCCTCTTTTCTCTCTCTCCCTCTCTCTCACACAGACACACCTAACAGAGCCCTCAATTCTGACAAGAATCCGAAGTACTGATGGCCACCATCGGCACCAACAACCTCAATGCTAAACTCGTAAGCATCTCTTCTTTCTTTTTTTTATGATGATCGATCCACGAATCGGTCCCTGTTCTTGTCTGATCTCCGATCTCGATGCGATTTCAGGTGCTTCTTGGGGACATGGGCGCCGGCAAGTCCAGCCTCGTCCTCCGCTTCGTCAAGGGTCAATTCCTCGAATTCCAGGTCCATCCTCCTTCATATTATATGAATACATGCGCTTTCTGGGATCTCGGTCCTTTTGATTTCTCTTTCTTATGGGCGAGCGATTCCGATTCTAATTTGTATGATGTGGAGCAGGAGTCGACCATTGGGGCGGCCTTCTTCTCGCAAACGCTGGCGGTGAGCGACGCCACGGTGAAGTTCGAGATTTGGGACACGGCGGGGCAGGAGAGGTATCATAGCCTCGCTCCCATGTACTATCGCGGCGCCGCAGCTGCCATCATCGTCTACGACATCACCAGCTTGGTGCGATCCTCATGAGATCTCCTGTTTTTTTAGTCTTTCTTTTTAGGTCAATAAGTTCTTGCTTTTCTAATTGAGGTTTGTGTTTGTGTTTGTTAGGAGTCATTCGAGAAAGCCAAGAAGTGGGTGCAGGAGCTTCAAAAGCAAGGTTGATTTTTTAGAGAATTGGCATGGGTTGGGCTGGGATTTCATGATTGGGTTAATTTTCAGTACATTAGGAAGTATAAGGTGATGATGGGGTTGTCGACTGGTTTTCAGGTAGTCCTAACATGGTGACGGCTCTCGCGGGGAATAAAGCTGATCTCGAAGAGAAAAGGAAGGTGACGACCGAGGTGGGTATTCCAGAAATTTTGCTTCTACAAAAGTCTTGATACTATCATGATAATGCATAGTTGGTGCCACCCATGATCACCGACTGCAAGTTTCCTTCTACACTTCTATGTGTCTGTAGCAATTTGCACAAGACGACAAGAGTAGTAGTCGTATAATGACACCTTCCATACAGAGAGCGGAGACCTGCTTGGCTAGAATTAAGGTGTTCCTGCTCCTATTAAAGCCTTCATATTGTGGGGAAGTTGTAGCTGAGAAGAATCTTATAATTCTTATTTACTAGCAGATAAGTTAGGCAATATTTAGAGCAACCCCATGTTTGCTTAGATGACCTTCCAGCGCGGCTTGGGCAAGCTTTTTATTGGGTACTTTTGGGCTAGAAATCTATTAAGTAAATTGAAATGTTGAAATGATAAAGTATGACCTATTGAACTAATTTTCAAGAATAGCTGTACTGGAGGTTTTCATTATTTCTAAGAATTGTTCTTGCATACTCAGAGCGACAGGTTTGAGTACCCAAAGTTTGCAGTTGTAGTTGAAGTAATAGAATTGTCAGTCTCCATCATTCACTCTCATACTAAACCATCGCGCTTTACTTTGGATAACGCTCATGCAATGTAGCAAAATCGAATAACAAATAAAGAGAATACTTGAGAATGTATGTTACTAAATGCAGGTTTGGTAATCCATCAGTTGGGTTTTTGTGGTGGAGATTGGAAATTTCAGTTCTTAAAATAGGAGAGGGCCGATGGGTCATTTTGCTTTATTGTTACTAGGTTTTGCATTTTGCCTATGATTGATACATATTTCTTACATTCTGCAGGAAGCACGTGCTTATGCTGAGGAGAATGGTCTTTTCTTCATGGAAACCTCAGCCAAAACCGCTATCAACGTGAATGACATATTCTACGAGATAGGTGGGAATGTTTTTCTCTTTATTTGCTTATCTGGTTGTGCAGCTTTTCACCTAATCTGGGCGAACATGGCTGTGGTGTGTAATTGTCTATGTGACATAATCGTTTCTACGAATTTTCACCTATCAGCCTTAGCAATAAACATGCCTTCTTTAGACTTGCAGCCGCTTGAGTAATCTTATTGTAGATCTTCTTTAATGAGCTTCTACTGCCCTACTTAAACTTATTGTGAGTTCGAAAACCAAAGGGTGATAAAATTGATTCGTGAAAATTGAATGAAGACCATCATGACATCTTTATTCTCTATCCTAAGCATCAAAATGTTTATTTAGAAAATGATACTTGTTTCCCTCAATCTTCTCAAAGTGGGATTAGTTCTGTGCCTTTTGGAATTCAATTTTTTCCGACGGTACTGTGTTTCATCAATAATTTATGATGCATGCTAGATAATGTGGTAACACGTATGGTTGAATTGATTTATCGATTTTTGCATGTTCTATTCGAACTGTGTTGGTGTTCCTGTTGTTCCTTTAAATTTGATAGTCTGTCTTCAACTTGTAATTTCCCCCCTCAAACTACCACTTCTGAGTTCCATTTATCAATTCATGCAGCAAGACGGTTGCCCCGGGCCCAACCAGCTCAGAATCCAGCAGGGATGATTCTTGATGACAGATCTCAACAGCAAGTCCAGTCTTCGGCATGTTGTTCTTAGGTATAGATGTAAATTGGACGAGCTGTTATCTATGTTTTTAAGGGCATTAGGTTGATAGATGTTCTGTTTTTTCCACTATTCCACTGATGCATATGGATGGATGAAGTGCTATTTTCTTATTGGCCTGCTGAAAATCCATGATATTCTGAGAAATATTTTTCTATTTTTTCTTGAAACAAAATACTATATTTAACGCCGTCGGTCGGCTACTGTTATATTAGTGGTAATTTATTGAGTATATTAGATCAAGATCTGGCTTCATGCAAACTATCAGAGAGCCCATTATTGCCCATACTTGGAGATTATAAGCTTTAATCAGCCTTTGTTCTAAACATGCAGCATGGTATAGTTTCTAATGGTTCTCTCCCATGCAGGCGGTTAAATCTTGGAACCTTCGCTGCTGTTTGAAGTCCCTGTAACTGCAAAAAATACAGTACCGTGGAGTGGGTATAGAGAGGGCAAGTTATTGTCTAAGCTGTTAAAGTTTTCGTCCTGCATTCATGGGGAAAGAAATGCATTTCCCTTTTTCGAGTTTCTTCGTTCCCGCAATTATTGTATATGGGCCTAATCGTTGTGTTGGCCCCAAACCCTTCTGCAATGTATTATCTAATGAAATCAAATCAGTATACTACTTGCTATATTTATTATGGATTCTATGTAGTATATAGCAGTGGGAAATTAAATGACATTGTGAACAATTAGTACCCGTTTGGATTGATTGATGATAAGTATACATAAATTTTATTTATATATTTAAATAT
The DNA here is from genome assembly GCA_963920575.1 of Narthecium ossifragum. Classification (NCBI taxonomy): domain Eukaryota; kingdom Viridiplantae; phylum Streptophyta; class Magnoliopsida; order Dioscoreales; family Nartheciaceae; genus Narthecium; species Narthecium ossifragum. The sequence goes on along the minus strand of OY986964.1, from coordinate 2,141,827 downwards.
TTTATTCATGATCTTATATAACTACCTTTAATACTTGTATAATTTTTATTTTATCTATTATATAAATTTATCTTTATCTCCAGTCCAAACGGGTCCTGGGTGTTTGGGTGTTCTTAAATAAAAATCAATGCCCCTGCTTTCAGATGTGTGGACGCTGCCCGTGATCAGATCTATAATGTAAGAATAGGTGATTCAGAGAATAAAGTCTGGAAATCGAGATCTGTGAAAACTCCAATTATTCATGAGCTAATATTATTTGGATATTCTCACTCAAGAGATTTTGTATGCGAGCTAATATTAAAAAAAGCTTTGCCGTGATTGGACTCGATCAGATCAGTTGGTTTAATTGTCAGGGCCACTTTATACCACGCTGGCAACTTTATCTTTAAACGAAGCGGAATCTATTTTAAACGAGAAGAATCCCCCTTCCTTTCCCTCTCTAACGGCTACTCCATTTGAATGCCATCTCCTCTCCAGTCCCTAGGGCAAGGGATTTCTCTCCGGGGGTTTCTCTCTGATCCATCGACGGCGTGGGTGGGAGATGGATTTCCCAGCGGAGGTGGACGACTACATCAGGGAATCCATCGAGATGTCTCTCGGCCTCCCCGTCTCTGAGAAGAGCCTACATTTAAAGATCCTCGCCTCCGAGGACGAGCGCCATCACCTCCAAGATCAGATCTTTATTCTCCAAGATCGCCTCAGCGAGACCAGCAAGCGACTAGATCAGTATAAGGTTCGCGATTCCATTCCTTTTCTCCCCTCCCGTGAAAAAGATCGGATCTTTCTCTTCTACTCTGTTCGATAGTTAGTTAATGGGTAGTATTAATTGGTGGTTGTGATCGATAGGCCGAGGCGACCATGAACGCCCAGGCTCTTAAGAGGTGCATCGAGGAGAAGCAGACGATGGCCTCGGCGTACGCGGACCACGTGGCCCATTTTTCCAAGGTCGAGAGGGAGTGTTCACTCTACGAGCGCGACTTCAACAAGGCCGCTGAGGTATGCGACGAGCTTGACAAGGACAACGAAGACCTCCGAGCGCGATTACTCCAAGACGAGTCTTCTGTGAGTTGTTTCTTATTCATGATAATTAGTATATGCCCCTACTGTTTTTCTTTAATGTTCTCAACTTGAAAAAAGATTCATTAGAAGCCGTTGCAATAAGACCGTCGCACTAAAGTAAGCAACGTTAGTGGCTAAAAAACGAAGAATCGCCGCTAATTCTGCACTTTTAACGGCGACATTTCTATCCGCGACGGAAGAATTGCCTCTATAAATCTTTAGTTAGCGGCGGCCAGGTTGCCGACGCTAATACTCTTACACGTATTAGCGGCAGCGAGGCGCCCAGTTGGCCACTGCTGCCGCAAATAATTCTGCACTTTTAACGGCGACATTCCTAGCCACGGCTGAAGAATCGCCGCTAGTTTTTAGCGGCGGCCATATTGCCGACGTTAATACTCCTACACCTATTAACGGCGAGCGTGATGGCGGTTTGCTAAACGCCGCTGATGAATCAGCTGCGCACATTCAAGTTATGATTTTTGTGTCACAATTCTCCTTTTTTTTTTCTTCTTTTTATCCCATCCTGCATTCTAGAATATTTTTCTAAAAAGTGCTGCGCATTACTTGGAATTTGCTGAAGATTACAGCATTAGTTGCTGAAGTCGAGTCTTTGCGAGAGGACAAGGAGCATCTGAGGCTCAATCTTCACAGAGCCGAGGAGGAGGTATGGAGATAAAAGGTCCTTTTCTTTCTTTCATTGGGGTTTGGTTTAGAGAGGAAGGAAGTAGTCTTCCTAGCGTTGTAATGTATGTCATGTATCACAGGTGAAGGCCCTCTTTCAAGAAAACAATTTCTTAGATGAAGAGAACAAGAGGCTGCTGGGGCTGTTAATCAGAGAAAGACATCACCATGGATCCAATGGCAATAACTCCGCCAGCAATTCTACAAAGGTGAGGAACATCCTTCAAAGCATTTAAAAAAGTTTGATGAAGTTGGAAACTTTTTTTTTTTTTTTTTTTTTTTTTGTGTGTGTGGGAGGCAAGGGGTGGTTTCTAAAATATAGACTTATTCCCTTGTAAATTCGACAACTCGTTTGTTTGTAGGCAGGTTTCGAAATTTATACTCTAGCAACTAATTTTCATACTAATGTTGTGATTCTCTTTGCTCAGTGATATATATGTCTCTTTGCTATTTGTTTTTGACTCGCGCGGGAGATTCTTTTCTATGGGTTTATACTTGTCAGCGTTAGACAATCAAGTGTAGAGTCTTCAGTTTTATTCAACTGGCCGGGTTGGTTTTCGAGTTGACTTCTAAGTTTATTATTGCGCGGTTATTTATTATCTAAGCCATCTTCGCAGGGCAAGCGCAAATCAAGATGCAGTGAGGAGTGTCCTATTGGAAGAGTAATCGAGCTCGTTGGGACAGACTCGCCATCCAGACGACCGTTGTCTCCGCTACCCATTCAACCATTGTTTCCGCTGCAGCAGCAGAGCTCTCCGAATTCAAGAACGCATAAGAAGTAGATCCTGTCAATCGTCATCCAGTCTTGTGCGTCTAGATTCGACGTTGCTGAGGATCTTCCAAGGAAATTAATTGTCTTTAGTGTTCCTCAAACAATCTTTGTTTGAGACGTGAATGTTGTCGTCTAATTAGAGAGGTTAAGTCATTGAGTATTGACTGAAGAGAACATCTAGTTGTTATTTGTCTCAAATCATACATACATACATCAGGTACATAACTTTTGATTATCTCCCTAACGTCAAGATCAAGCAAGCTTCACTAAAAGCCACCATTGTGTAATCTTGTCTAACATTTATCTTGAATTCCGAATCACCCTTTGAACCAGATCATCTAGTTGTGATGGACAAACAAGCCTTGTAGGTATGGTAAGAAATATGTTGACAGAAAAATCAACACAATTTTCAAAATACTACTTTGGTATATATATGTCTCTCTTCTCCAATATGCTTGTAACAAGAATGTGAGGCTGATCTACTACTGCTTAATACACTCGCCTGCATTATAAAAACTTGAGCGAATGAGCCGTTGCCGTCCTTAAATTGGCAGTCTCAGTTTGAAAATCTTACTGAAAGGATGTGGTGCATCTTGCCCACATTTTGTCTCAAGTCTTCCTTTCAATGATAGCAACGATTCCAATATTTATGAGGAAAGATTTACATAAAGCTACAAGTGGTGTATCTAGAATTGAAGGTTTTTGCCAATCTCATGAACCTAAGTTATTGTGGGTAACTAAAAATTTCTAGGGTCCTCACTGAAAAAGACCCTCCAGTTAGCTGATGACTTAGCTAGGAATAGTAGAGCTATGCGAGTTGATACTAATTTGGGTAGTAATGAGGCCATCTTTACTGGTGGACCTCAAGTTCTATCTATTTTGTAGCCGTCGCTCGGTGCTTTAGCCTTTGGCTCAACTATGCAATTAAAAAAAAAACCTCTGTGAATCTTAGGCTGCACAAAAATAACTCTATGATGAGATTACTGCTCCAACCACCAAGATACAACTGAGATCCCTATCCCTATTTCTTGAGAAATATAAGGAAGAGGGTGAACATTATTTACAACAAGAGAGGATTTTAGATAGACATATTCCTAAATGTTTGAATTTTAAGAAATAGCGAGAGGATAATCATTGTGGAGAAGTTGCTAGTCAGATTGCAAATCCGCCTTTGCTACGTCATTTTTTTTTTTTTGATCAGATAAGCCAGAAGGTGGTAAACCTGAATTACAAGCTAATTAACTATCAAAATCCTCCACTAGGCCTTGGCCACACAGAACACCAACCAAGGCTTTAGCATCCCTAGCTATCAAATTAGCTTTACAATTAAACTCACAAGGAATAAGAATCAGTGAGAAATCTGCAAAATTTCCTATCTTCCACCAACAGTCCTGCACAATTCTTGCATATGAATCCATCCAAGGAGTTCCAGCGTTAATGATGCTGACAGCAATAGAGGAATCACATTCCAGCAACTATGCTACATCATTTAGTTGAACGGTTAACAACAACAATAGTCAGAAACTATGCCCACTGAGCTCGAGTGTTTCTAAAATGCTCATCCTGCCCGTTCAGATCAAGACTAAGAATATGTCAACAACGTTCAGAACTCATGCCACTTTATTCATTGGACAAAGTAGATCAAAAATCTACATTATGCTAAGCGAGGAAGAGGGGTCATTATAGAATGTAATCCTATATCATGAGCTATAAAGATATGAAACCATTTGTAATGATCAGAAAATGTTAAAAATAGTTTTCTTGAGGAATGCAAAATGTCCTGAGGAGGCATGCTGGAAGAATAAATCAGCTATGGATATTTTCAGGCATCAGAACAACTGTATCAAAGAGCATGCTTGCTGAAAACTGACAGTGCTATGCAAGAGCAAGCTTTACTAAATTGGCTAGGCTTATTTTGACAGAAAAATTAACTCAGCTTTTAAAATACTACTTTTGTATATATGTCACTCTTTCTCCAATATGCTTGTAACAAGAATGGGAGGCCGTTCTACTGCTTAACACACTCTCCAGAATTATAAAAACTCGAGCCAGTTGCTGTCCTTGTATTGACAGGCTGAGTCTGAAATTCTTATTGAAAGAATTGTTTGTGGCAAAAACAAAAACTGCTTCCAGTGGAATAATTAGCTTTCATGATTCACGAATCATGCAGCCGCTGATTGCTTGTCCTCATGGTCTTCTAGATTCAGCGCGTGCAATAGCTTTGGCCAAGATTCTGGTATTCCTCCTGGTAAATCAAACTCTAAAAGCTTTCCACGACTCTGGTAGAAACCCTCCACTGGTTGGCTCTGCATAAACCAAACCGATTTTCTTCTTATTACAGACAACTGCTGATGAACATGAAGTCATAAACTTCTAATATGATGAAAAAAAGAGTTATCTGCTAGCACTGAGAATGACATATAACAGAATATACATTTTCCTGTTTTCAGTTTTTGTTGCATTAAAATAGATTATTCCAGCTGGCATTGCTTCTTCCTTTGAATAAGCGCGATGCATGTGTTAAGGTAATTGTAATTTCTGGTGCACATGTCGTCTAAGTTGTCCTCTTTTTAGGAGCAAAACATTTTTTTTCCCCAATGGTGTTAATAGTCATAGATAACTCATCAAGCACACCAAGAACATGGAAAGGATGAACTAATTGGTTATTTGAACATGATAATGTTTTTTTTCCCTAAAGGGATAGAGAAAACAAACCACATGCTCTCAGTTAATAAACAATACAGAGGAAACGACAGAAAAATGTTAGTGGCGCAACGAACAGAAACCAACAAACATGACAAACTTCAAACCAATATAAACAGTTTGAATCAATTCGAGTCTGGGAAAGAAATTCTTCAAGACATTCCTGTTTCAGTCTTCCTTTCTATGACAGCCTTGATTTCAATATAGGAAAATTTGGTGCATCTTGCCCTGTGACAATCATGTTTCATTCTTCCTATTTATAAAAGAAGATTTACATATGACAACATGTGGTGTATCCAGAATTTAAGTTTTTTGCCTATCTCATGCACCTAAGTTATTGCGGGATAACTAAAAAATTGTAACGTCCTCACTGAAAAGAATCATTATTAAGATTGCTACAGACAAAAGCAGCCATTTCGTTATATTAGACAAAACTAATATGCAATTCAAAAAATGATGAACCTCAAACCAATATACGCAGCTCCTAGATAATGCCTCATGACAATCTTGTTAAGGTTGTCACATATAGCAGCAAACATGCGGTCCATGTATAGCTTGTGTTCCTACCGATTTCATGCATGTTATGAACTTTGGAACAGCTAAATTCGTACTAAGTAGTAAGGTCTTTACCAAAATGAATCACTCTTAAGGTTAATGATAGACACCACACGCACTCTAGTTGTATCAAACAAAGCCAGTATGGATATAAGGCAGATGTTATGGTACATAACAATTCATTGAACAGCAAAATGCATCAATATGTAAGTATCAAACAAAAAAATCTTGACAATTGAGCAATAACCAAATTTATGAGTACTGATTGATTTACTTGTATTTAAGTGTGAAAATGGGCCCAGCAGACACAGACCTAATAACAGAATCTGACCAGATTTTGGCCAGACCTAAAACTGGGAACATGAACTTGTGGACTTGGCATGGGTCCCTGAATAGACCCAACCTACCAACTAGATTGGATCAGGCAGGGTTTAAGCGATTGGTTCTGATTTTGATCCTTGGCAGCTTTGCATTTTGTTTATTGTGGAAAATAAAACGATTAAAGCTAGCAGAATGTAAAACACATAAGTTATTCAACATGCTACAAGATGAAGGAAAAGCACTAGCAACTATATTCTATTCTAGACCATAACAAAATGTACAAATGAACTTGTAATCATAGGAAAACATCAAATATCAACTTAGGCCTTTGCGCAATTTATCGAAGACAAGGTCATCCTTTTAGGCATTCGAATACATATTCTGTAACGATGTCCTAAAAGTCTAAAACTAATCCAAGTACATTCAGACCTATGAGCAAGTAGAGTTCTTGGCAAGTGATAATTCCAGCATCTGGCATAAACACCCATAAGACAGACAAATGGATCACAATAGCAAACAGTTTATTTCAATGTCGATTCTTATTAAAGAAAAAAGGAATAGCGATTTTGCGCACCCATCTGAACACCACAAGTATTAATAAATGAGGAAGAGGCTGAGTAGTACCGTGACATTATAGATGCGCAATCGTTCCTTCACCACCTCTTCAGTATCATCTGCTCGTATAACGAGTTTTGATGCACAATTCGGAGGAGGTAGGAGTGGAGCCATAGATATCCCTGGCATTCCATTCTCACCCTTGACGTTAATCGATGCAACATTGAAGTTCCCTCCGCACTGGCTGCAAATTCTTCTCCCAAGGCACTTCTCAACAAGTACATCTTCTCTAAGCTTTAGATTGACTACTAGGTCTATATCAGTCACGCCCTCGAGAATTTCCTAAAGTTGCAGAAATAATGCATGTGACGGGAGAACAACCATGATATTTTCTTGAGAGAATTTAGAATTAGTAAAGTCACTGTGCTGCCAAAAGCTAAATCATAAATGATCCCATACTTTTATAGTTAATAATGAAATATGACTTAAAAGATTAACCTAAATAAGCTTAAAATGTGTTCAACCTGTAAACCTAGACAGCATAACTTATCCTTTCTTCTTCCTGCTGAAGAATAGGATAGAATACGAAGGAGAACAGCATGAGGCTTGAAAACCAGGATAGTAATTGCCATGGCCATTTGATCATGAAAAAGATTCACTTCCACAATCAGGCTGAACGCCATGACACTACCTTTTTTTTCCAGTTAGTCCAGCAGCCTCCCTCAGGTCAGAAGAGCAAAAGAGGGCAATGACTGGCAAACAAGATTATTGCTATTTTGGCAGGTGGCCATTTCACTCAATGCTCCTCCTGTTCCTACTTTTGTGGAAAATGTAGCTGAAAATCTGCTGCTATCATCAACTGAACATTCACCTTTTCTTTTCTTTTTTCTTTTATCTTTTTTTGCTTAGCTGAGCCCGAAGGCTAGGATAAAAAATGCTAAAAGCTAGCCGGTGCCTTGGCGCGACAACAGACCATCACCCTCCTGCACCAGCAGCCTAGTCACATCCAGCGTGAACATTCAGCTTTGCTACAAGATGCTCGCTATTCACTTCATACAAACAGTGTTGTCATCGTATTAGTCAGCTTTGCTACATCATCTATTGGAGGATAGAACTGCACCACATCCATGACAAGCCTCATAATCCTGCTTAGGGCTACCAGTAATTAGCTTTCATATGTTTCTAATGACAGCACATCTATGTGAGTGAAAGCTGCTCTAGTCTATTCCCATAACGCTAAGATTAAACTGAGTAGCATGATTTCGATGGATGAGATTGGAAAATACAAATCCACAGCAGAAGCATGGATGATCAGTAATGAGATCAACATTGAATACAATAACCACTTCGCTGTAATCAATGAAAGAAGATAACATCAAGATGTGATATCAGTGACAAAACGAGCAAACGCTGGATGTAAAAAAGGCATAGAAATCTTCCAGACAATATAAAAAAGAATCAGGTTGATCCAACAAAGGACACCAGAAAGAGCAGAATACACAGAAATAGCAATTCAGATGTACGACAAGTCAAATTCTATAGTGCAAATATACCACATAAAAAAGTCAGTTGCTTACTGCTTGTCTAATTGTCCGTGGAAAACCATCAAGTATAAATCCAGATTCACCCTTAGCTTCTCCATCTTCAAGACGCTTGGATAACAGATTTATTATGATTTCATCAGACACTAATTTGCCTTGATTCACTATGCCAGCAAGCTGAAAAGCAAAGAAGAAAGATGATGAACGCTAAGCAATTTGTTGCAATCGCCATAAATCAAAATTCCTTCTCTAATCAGGAGATAATCCTCTTGATGCACTGAGAGAATGATAAACAACACGATCTCAAAATTATACTCCACGATGATTATTTCTCCCACCTGATTACACAGCCTAATAAACTGATGAATAGTAGCACATAACTTTTGGAGCATAGAAAGGGGGGAAAAACGGTTGGAAATAACCAAGAAAAATGGAAATAGAACTTGGTCGTTACTTATTACTACCGTTAAGACAGTTATAGAAGTCCCTGCCGATCATTAATCCTATTGTCGACATAAACGAGCTCCTCCATTACACATAGCATCGTCATCCCGGTTCTCATCAGTTCAGCTAACATTTGCATAATTGTACAAAATCAATGATATGTAACAGCGCGCCTAACGCTCATTTAAGACTCAAACCAGAAACTCCAACCAAACAAGACTCAAACACACAAATTGCTAATTAGAATACATTCTTGAACCAATAAAAGCATCTAATTTGCCGTCCAAACAAGAAAAGAAACCAAAAACCCTTCGTTAAACCTACAAAACCAGCCAAGAAAACAAGATCATCAAGGCCGTGGCGTTGTTTACCTGCTCCGCGAGCGGGCCAGAGGAGGCGAGCTCCTCGCGAACGAGGTCACCGGTGGCGATGTGAGGGACTCCGAGAAGATGAGACAACCGGCTCGCATAGGTCCCCTTCCCGACCCCGGGGCAGCCGAGGAACACCCACTGCACGTTCCTATCCTTGGGATCCTTCCTCGCCCCCATGCCACCGATCGTTGCGGTGGTCACCGTGGCCATTCCCCTCTTCCTCGCCTCGGCAGCGGCGCTTGCGGCGGCTAGGCGGAGGAGGCGGTGCACGGCCGCCATCGGGGAGGGGGAGAGCAACAGATCTAGGGTTAGGGTATCGACCCGGGTAGACGGGAAAGGGGAGTAAGGGGGGAGGAAGAGAGTATATGAGTGGGAAGCGGAGGTGGAGGAGGAGGAGGGGCACGTGGGGAGCTCAACGGTAGCGGCGTTGCTGGCAAAGGAGGGAGAGAGACTCCAGAGAGAGGTGGATAAATGATCACGTGCGCGTGGAGGAGTGCGTACCCCGTCGCGTGAATCATGATGCACTACTAGATTCGGTATCCCATGGAATGTTCTCTTTAGACGTTTTTTGGAAATAATAAGGAGGTCAATCATCTGCCTGACTGAGTCCTGTGGGGTTTTTATTTGATTTCCTTTGCTCCAAGTTCTAGATTTTTTTTCCTTATTATTTTCTGTTTTCTACCTTTGTTTTGCAATTTGCAGAAAATAAATTTGATTTGGAATGCTGTTCTGTCTAGCGCTTTCAAAATTTTTTAATAAAATATTTTTTGACTAGTCAAACCGTCTTCTTCATTCTTTTCTGAACCTGTGAAAAACCAAACAAAACAAAGAGAGACTCTTTCTGAAGGCCCACCTTTTAAAATGATCCAGATGGCCAGGCCCCTTCCTTCACAAGGAAAGACGCATGCATTCAGGAGGTCAACAGTAGAGTATGATAGAAGAAGAATGTTTATTCATTGATTCGACAAGTTGAATTCTAAAAACACTGATCATCAATAATTAGTTTCATCCTTCATATCTAGAGGGGAGCCATGATGACTTGAGTCATTGGTTCCCAGAATGCAGAGATGCTAAAATAGTGACCATCAATAATCAGTTACATCCTTGATATCTGGAGGGGAACCATGACTTCAGACATTTCTTCCCAGAAAGCAATCTTGAAGAGATCTGAACGGCCAAGTTGTGCCAACAGACACCTTCGACATTCATCGGCAGCCAAAATACCTGATGTATAAGCTCCATGCACAGACCCAGAGTGATCAACACTCGTTGCTTCCCCAGCAAAGAAGAGGTTATCCACAGGAGCTCGATACCTGTCATACAAATCAGCCGGCTTCCCAACTAAATCACATGAATAGGACCCAAGAGAATCTGGGTCTGTCCCCCAGCGTGACACTAGATACTGCACCTGTACGACACATACCACAATTAGCTTTCAACTAAAAAAGAACCAGAGCAAGGAGAATACAGAAGATAGTATCATACTGGCATTGTGGCATCCGGTATCATTTTCTTAAGCTGCAATATTGCAAAATTTGCAGCTTCTTCATCTGACAATTTCTCCACCTCACAAGCAAATCTTCCAGCAATCATGTAGACAAGAACAGGATTTCCAGTTGCTTTGTGAAGATTTAGAAAGTAGCCACAACCATAAGATGCCGGTGCAACGATTCCCAGTACTTCCACATTTGGCCAAAAGACGGTTTTGAAACGAAGAGCTATTTTGTTCTCATAGCCAATACCAAGATCAGAGATGGCTGAAACCTTCCAATCAGGTAATTTAGGCTCAAACTCAATCATATTAGCTTTGAGGACTCCCACTGGAACAGTGATAATAGCAGCATCTGCAGTGAATTCCGTACCATCCTCCATGGTGAGAGTTACCCCACTAGAACGCTGGAGAATCTTTCTTACCCTGGAAGTACCATGGGACCAAACCAAACACAAATTAATAAGTGGTAACGGCTTGAAATTGATCAAAATAGTTAGAAACGCAAAAGTTAGTGAATTTCAGCTTGAAGTTGATGAAACTTCTAATCCTGTTAAGGCTTACCTGTGATTCAGGCGTACATCAAGATCTTTTGCAAGAGCTTTTATAACAGGTTGGTAACCTTGTACCATAAGTCCATGTCCACCAGTTAGAACATGCTCCTGTAATTCAAGAGATGATCAGCCTAAGATGTATTGTTGAAAATGTTAATAAGAAAAAAACTGCAAATTAATAACCGACAGATATCAAATAGGTGAAGCATCCCTGGATAGTACACATCTTCAAAAGGTGCTATAAACTCTTGAACTACAAAAAACAAGAATGCAAGCAAGAATTTTTAGCTTATTTTCAAGAAAATCTTCTGAACTTCTTCCCTTTTCAAATCATTCCATGACAAGGTTACAGAGTGCATCCTGATCTAACTCTAAATGATTTTTAATGATTAATAGTCCATCAAAACAGATCTTTTATGTACTGTTACCGAATGAAGCGAACTTATGACAGATGATTTTACAATTTTGACTAGCGAAGGGCTAACTTAATCATGAACTTCTGACAACAATCTATAACTGGTGCCCAACCTGCGTGTGTCAGGTTGTGTTAGGTAGGAGTTGATTGCTTAACCAGAATTCCAGATCATATTATTGGCCCATATCATGGATCAGGATTTGGTAAATGGGAGGAAGAAATTCACTGTGCTCCTCGTGCATGGAATGACGGAATGACAGAGAGAGGAGCCTCATGTCAACTTAATGCCAGAGAATATTAGAATGTTTCTCTACAAGTAAGAAGCACATTCCGATCGCTCAGATTCTCAATAAAATACATTGTTCGATGAAAATGCACATGCTATTTCTCCATCTATGTACGTGCATTACTTGACTCGCAGGAAAATGCTTGGTTTCTAAGGTAATGCGAAAGAGCTCACCTGATCCCAGTTTTTAAGAGATATCGTATCAATATCTGCAGCAAACCATGCTTCCATTCTGCATATATACCACTGCAGCACCTCATGTGCTAACCCCTCTGGCCTACAAAATAAACAAATCAGGAAGCATACATTTTAAATCATCATTTCAGATAGAAGATATCGCTACCAGAATAGAAGAAAATACATAAATTGCGTATCCATACCTTAAGTTTGGATGCCTATCCATAACAATTGATATTGCTTGCTGAATAGACATGTCATCTGCATGTTCATCCCTCACTTTAACCGTCTGCGATGGTTAGGAAAGTTATAAAATGATTTTCCTCCATAAAAAGTAAAGCAGCAAAAAGGACAAATATAGAAGCAGGAATTTTTTACCTCTTTAAGAATTTTCTCAAACGTTTCGCCAACTTCAGCAACTAGTTTTTGGGGGACCTGGCATCCGTCCTTCGCAAAAAGTGCATAACTGTAGTAAGAAGTAAGAATATGTCAATATTTCATCAAGTCATCAACATCAACAGCTTCAGACGCTTCGCAAAAAGTGCATAACTGTAGTAAGAGGTAAGAATATGTCAATATTTCATCAAGTCATCAACATCAACAACTTCAGACGGGTAAAGGCAACTTCATGCTCATGGTAATGGAATATCCTCACAGTACATGCAAGGAAAACCCTAACAAAAACCTCAATCAGGTGTTAATCAACATTCATACTAAGAGAGCCATATAATTGGAAAATATGCATATGACTAACATCTAGCTGCCAATCTTATGAGGCCACATAAGGGAGCAACTGCCATAGATGACATATTCTTCTTAAACCCTTTATGCCATACACGTTCTCCCAAATCATGCAGTAGACAAAATGATATTGGCAGTTTGATGCGTTATATCTCAAAAGAAGGTGACTGAATTTTAAGCTTATTAATAATCCTTTCCGGATTTTTTCCATAGAATGATCCTTACATTGGGCTATAGATAAGCTGTGCATCACACTCCTATTCCCAAAACCTGAACTAAAGCCATAGATGGGCATATGCTAGGCTCATGGCCCTCATAAATAATAATAGTATATCATGTTAAAAGTGTGGGTAGCATATTCTCTTTGGATAACCTAATCATGGAAGAACCTGGATATTTATGACATGAAAGAACTTCCATCTGCGCCTACATGATACTGATGCGATTTACGTGAAAAGAAAAGCTGAGACTAACTACTTATTATAAAGAAAATACACAGAAGTTGCAGACAAAAATGACATCGTCAAAGAGATTGCACAGCAAGGAAACTCTTGTTAGCATACATCCAGTAACTAAGTGAGAACTAATTTTAAGCTTGTCACTAAGTGTCTTCTATAAGGTGGTGCAACAGATGTCTCATGTTCAATTACAAAATCTACTGCAGATTAAAGGATTAGGACATGCAAACAGACATCCAAGTACTTAAACATACACCCAACACAGAACATTAACTTCATGAAACAACAAAAAATAAAAGTCGAATTGCAAAGTAGTTGCTAGCTGGAATACCTCTCCAGATCATGGTCATAGAGTACAGAGTTGTCACCACTGGTGCGGTATAGTCTAAGACCCAGACAACGTATCAGTGGGGCCAGTGAATTTTCATTGCAGACACCATGTAGCCTTGATGACCAACAAACACAAGAAAAGTGATCCATCAGAAGACAAACATGATAAGACAATTTTAAGCAGCAACTGAAGTACCTGAACTTACCATGACGCTCCCATGTCCACAGGGCAGCCTAAAGAATAGTCAGTATGAACACGACCACCAAGACGATCGCGTGACTCTAACAGAGTGACCTGAACAACATGAAGATGTTCAGATTGTGACAATTAAAAAAAAACATGAGCAATTCAGCATCCAATTCAACATATTGTAGGTTTCCTATATAAGAAACAACATATTTCAAACTGAACCATCTTAAGAAGCCAGTACAGCATCTTCTAGATTTCCTACATATCAAACATCATAATTCAAACTGAACCATCTTAAGAAACAGTACCTTGAATGACGCATTTGACAATGCACGAGCAGCTGCAATTCCTGAAATCCCTCCACCAATGACAACAACAGATGGCTGGGATTGTTGCCGCTCAATGCAAGTGAGAAAAGAACCTAGATTTGGAAATTTAATTACTGATCATTAATAAGAAAGAAGGTAAATCTCATTGCCTCTATTCACGAGTGACAAATTAGTCATCAATAAAACTAAAAGATTATTCATCATCTGGACTAAAGAGACACACACACAAACAAATACATAGAGATATAGAAACAAAAAAATAAAAATTTGATGCCATTACTCAACATGCTCCAAACCATCTTATCATCCAAAGACACAGGCAGTAAATTTTGCCAGAGTTTTATCGTAACATAATTCTGATACTTGTGATCTAGGAAAAATTATTTCGATTTGCGGTACTCAAATAGTCATCTCCATCCCACATGTATCATACTCCATATAATCCCCTCCTCTTATCCATTTACCTCTCTTCTAAACATAGACCTCCTGTAAGCTTCTTCGGAAAATACCAAGACACTACTATGGCCGCGTTTCTCAATCAATATTTTCTTTTCGTTTTATTTTGTCGGATATTTTTAATATGTAATGTGTGCAATGCTATCATCGTTTCATCTCTAAAATGGGCAGAAAGAGCAATAAGCCAGGATACCCTTACAAGAACAAAGCAGCTCATGCAATCATAAAGGAAAACAGTTTTAGCGAGATTGATAGCTGACATCAATGTAATATTCATCAAAAAGATAACTGATTAGCAGCAAGAGGAATATAGCAGTAACATAAAGCGCCAGCCAAAAATACCCAAAAAGGTACTTTCTTTCGAATTAAGTAGGAAAACACCTGATATTTGCAGAGGTGACAACATACATTCACCTCTGCGCCACAAATACATCCAAATACCTAAATTTCCACTCATGTTGCAAATAATCCAAACCAATAATTTTTAGACGTCAAGAAAAATCAAGAATCCTAATATCATAAACAACCAATAAATTCTCCAATCAAAATTCCATCAGGCAGGCCGCGAGTTTTAAAGAGCCATTACCATTAATGACGAAACCGTCGCGCCCGGAGAAGCCCTTGAACTCCATTGCCGACGATCGATCGGAAACAGCCACGAAATTATCCACGGCGAAGAAAGGAAAAATCGCTTAAAATTGTTGTATAGGAATAAAGAGGAGATTAGAACGTATAGGAATCGAATGGTAGAGAATAAAGATCATGAGGCCGTCGGTGAAGTGGCTCGGATCGGACCGGCAACGGAGCTTATCGAACCAGCTCATGCGTGGAAACCTCAAAAATTCCCCAAACCGGCAAATCCCCAATCCTCCAGATCGAGATCAATACGACCTCGAATCGATCTCTCCCCTAAACGTCGATCTGAGAATCCTCTAGCAAACTATCGCTTAGGGCGCCTTCGCCTCTCTCGACCCCTCCGTAGATTTATAGAGGAACGGTGGGAGAGACGAAGACGGGGCTTCTTCTTGTCCCTATTGGACGAAACTACCCCTGAAATCCTTTTCCCGGTCGGCTTCGGAGGAGCGGTTGCGGTTTTGGCTTTCTCGTCTATCTGCATGTAATTTTGGGAAAGGATGGGGGGTTTGGTTGGAAATTTAGCGTTACGCTGTGGGGCCCAGCTTGATATTTTTGGGGGTGGTGGACACGTCGGCAGATTTCTCAAGGATAAGCTGGCAATTTCTCATCACAAGAGGTGCGTGTTCGCATAGAATTTGGGTTTGTTTTACATACCCTCTAACAAATTTGATATTCGTTTTTACTCCATAATCTTCGCGGTTATGGTTAACGTTGACCGGGGATTTCTTCCGTTATCACGGACGGAAGTATTTTATTAAATTGTGACAAGAGGAAATATATAAATGTTAAAAAAATAGAAAACACTTTAAAGCAAATTTTCAAAAGAAAAAGGTAATCACAAGGAGATTTAGACTTGACTTCAATTATTCGAATCCAAGCGTGAGGAAACCAAAAACTCAATTTTGTTTGATTAAGCTACGCACGATTTTAAATGTTGACTAGGGTGAAAATGGGTCATTTTCATAGGTCGAGTCACATTGGATATGTGTTATGAAGTCCAATTCAGTCGGCCGGTGAACAGCCCAGGTTAGGGAGTTATTTATGTACCTATTTCTCTAGCATTGTATTTAAAATGTTCTAAAGTTTTTGGAATTTATTGTGTGGTGGGGTTTGCATGTTTGGGAAAAATCTAGGTAGAGATGCTTGGTTTTCATGCTTGTCACATTCATGGGTCATGTCCTTGTTTGTTTTTAGTTGCACTAGCTCTATAATTGGTTGTTTGCTAGGAATTAGATATCATTCTTGTCCATAGTTAGGCATTGTTTGTATTGAAGTGGACAAATTAACACGCAGATGGTCTTACAATAACGTCGAGTTGCTGGTAATTAAAGGAAGAGCCTGTTCAATTGTGCACGTCGTCCATCAGAATAAATAGTTGAACCATCAATTCTAAACTTTTCAATTTAAACCTAAGCGGCAATCAAACATCTCCCACGTCATGTGCCCCCAAGAAATATTATATCTGATCACGACGTTGTTGATCTGCTATATATATGTCTACACATTCAAATTATATTTTCTTGATCACCTCATTTCTAACTTGATTGAGAATTGTCCACTTTAATAAAACATAACTTATATATAATACTAGGTGGGTCTCGTGGGACCCGACACGAGTAACCACCCACCCCTATTACCCCCTAAACACCTACCCTCATTGCCCCCTCTTTCATCTATGTCACGTGTCTCCCTCTTATCTTCTTTTTCTATGACTCAGCTGTAACGTGTGAGAAAATATATGAGTCAGATTATGAGTCATAAAATTTGATCTTATATAATAGCTTTATATATAAATAACAATGGTAGCCTTCTGGATGTTACAATGGAGATCATGACCAAGGATATTCTATATTCGGATTCCATTGTTTGTTCTTTATGCCATCTTTGAATATTTATAAGTCACACGAGTTGTCTATAGCTAATAAGAAATGGATGCAAGGAAGTTGTGTGGAAACTTCGCCTGTGTTGTGTGGTCTTTCTCTCAAACGTACGTGGCCAATCAAGCTATACTTGAGCGCATGTGGTACATAAAAGCCAACAAAATAGCATTGCTGGCAAGTTGGAATTGTTCTCCGGAGCTTCTTCTTGAAGCCATCATTGCAGCGATTCGATACACTATAGTAGTAGCATGCATACAACGCAATTACCATCAACATCAATACACACGATCCAGATTGGGAGAATATATTCTTGTGGTAGTGAAAATAGAAAGTTCTTTATCAACACTTTATTAGTGCATATTGGTGTAACGGTGTTGTTTGTTTCAACATCAACCCCCCGGGTGAACGAGGTGTTCGACGGCTTCAGGCCTTCTTGGGGGTACGGTGTATGGATGGTCTCGAAGGAACGTAATGGGCGGATTTTTGGAGATGAGTCTGTGGAGATTGTTGCGTGACGAGCTAAACGCATGGTGGAGTTCCTAGCACAGAAGCCCCAGCGGATCATTGGGGAGGACATGCTCATGGATGACATGGCAGTTGTCTTGCACACATCCAATGCAAAAATTCATCAACAATCGAGAAGGAAAACAAACTACACAAATTAATCCAAGCAGTAATCAAAGAATAAAAGGAGAGAAAATAGAGAACACACAAAAAAACACAGGATTTAACACGGTTCGGCAATAGCCTACATCAACGAGCGGCACAAGTGATCAATCCACTATCAAGATGAAAGAGGATTACAAATACAAAACTTAATTCCCAAATCATAATCTCTCATATCCCAAAGATTAGGGTTACAAACTCCTCTCTCTAGAGCTCCAAAGGAATAAGAGCCGCTCCTAAAAAAGATCTTTAAAACCCTATTTATAGGCCCCAAGTTATTAAGGATCGGAATTAATCAAAACCTTACAATTTTCTCGTCTACAGGATCGATATAATCTAAAAATACATGAAAACATGGTTGAGATCGATCCACTGTAGGTTTGGATCGATCCAACATGCAAAACCGCAAACACGTCTCTGAAACGACCTTTCGTCGAACCAGATTCAGGTTGGATCAATCCAAAATAAGAAAGAGCCAAAAAAGTCAATAGATGATTCGCGTGGGAGTTATGGGGACTCAATGGCCACGGTTGGCATGGTGGCTTCTAACACTAGTGGAGCTCTTCGATGGGTTCAGGGAGTTACTTGCAGTGTGTCATGCCTTGGAGTGGGTTAAGGAGAGGGAAGAACAACGGCTGCTTATAGAGTCCAATGCCAAGGAGGTCGTCGAGATGCTTATTGGGCAGCGGACTTGGCCTAGGGAGGAGGAGGAGTTGGCGAAACATGTATGGAGGTTATTCATGGAATTTGAGTCTTTACTAGTTATACATGTTTTGAGGTTTGCTAATGAAAAAGCAGATCGGATGGCTAAGTGGTGCCGATCTTGTGGCACTGGTTTTGTATGACAGGCGGATGAGGGGCTTGCAGCCCTCAACCATGTCCTGTAAATAATCATATAGCCTTCTGGCTTAACTCATCGAAAAAAAAAAAACGGATCAAGCCTTGTACCCTCCTATGTGAGATATTTGGTTCGAATATTCCATGTGAATATCATGTGTAAGAGATTTGTGGTTGTATAGGGATTTATCTATGTTAACTCAAGGTAAAAGGTACATAAAATCCGAAGCCATGCCTGTAAGTTCGTCTATAAAATGCCAAATAGCATTAGAACTCTAATTAGATTTTTCAATCTGCTCTTGGTCATCAATGCAAAATAGCATTGAAACTCTAATCCGAAGCCAGGCCTGTATCCTTTTGATTTGGATCATCAATGCCTGAACTAACAATATATTAAAGCAAATATGTTTCTTGTGAGTTCTTTTTTGTCCTTGTCCACGAAAGGTTCTATGGTTGTTTGTCATGAAAGAGTGCTACAATACCAGCTGCAGCTGTGCATGTTCATAAAAGGGCCTTGTATTCAATTTTTTTTTTTTTTTTTTTTTTGGTAAGATGAGCCTCTTAGCGAGAACAGACGTCAAAAGAAAAATTTAGACTGTTTGATTCGATGGAGTGGATAAAGGAGTGAACTGAGTGCTCCACAGGCAAAAATTTAGATACCGTATGGTCAGGGGTGAAGCCAGAATTTTTTTTGGGAGGGGCAGAATGTACCTTACGTACATATTTCTTAAAACTCCATCAAGTTCAAATATCTTTAACAATGCAAACAAAATGCAGCATCTTTTGATACACTATATTCCAATAAACTTCCAAACTCATTGAACCAACAAGGATTGAACCAACAAGGATTGAACCTTCGATATGCGTTTCCTACTTTTGTCTAAGGAAAAATATGTTGATGACGTTGACAAGACCCTTTTTGTAGATATGCCCTACGAATAGAATCACGATCCTTAAACGGATAGTCTGTAATCTTAGGACGCAAACCAGGATCTGCTGGAAGATCTGCTAAGCTAATATCTAATGTAAGATTATGAGTTCTCTTGGCACTAGCAACCGTTTCATTATGCCCAACATCTTCTACTATAGGAGCTGATGGATTTGGTTTTCTTTTAATTACAAATCTATTTATAATAGACTATTTAAAGTAGAAGAAAATTTTAAATGAGATAGATATCACAATTGATCTAAAGGACTTCTTAATTAATAGACAATCAAGAAAATTAAAAGCATCAATGATAAAAACCAAATAAATCATACAAACGAATCCACCAAATCTACTAATCCAAACAACATTGTCGACAATAATATGGAAGTGAAAGATAATTTAATCAGTTAAGGTTTGGTCTATCATGAACTAAATAAAGCACAGTTGTGGTTCATATGGTCTAGAGATCAACATAAGAAAAGATTTAATGCTTGAAGTATCCATTACCAGAAACTGATAGGGGGCTTGAATTGCCAATCCAAATAGTGAAATAGAAAAACTCCAATCTTCCCAATAGAGTGAGAGCAATTAGAAAGAGAAAACTAAGATAGGACACAAGAACTGAAGAAGCCGTAAGGGACAGGATCATCCAAATATTTTAACCTAACGGGTTGGATCTAGGTTTGGATCCGACCCGGATTCAAAAACTAATCCTACTCTTATATTTTATAGTTTTTTTCTGAAAATCCAGGGGGGCAGCTGCCCCCCCCCCCCCCCCCCCCCCCCCCTCCCCGCTCCTTAATAGCTTCGCCCCTGCGTATGGTATAATACTATTGATTTGGCTATATCACTAAATACAATATCGGGTCTTCAAACGAGACTGATTCGCTCAATACAACAAACCAAATAGACATAAGACATTGCTTGAGGCAAAACTTCAATCTACAGGATGCATAGGACATTGCTCGAACGTGAACGTGAACGTGATCCATGGACCGTGGGCTGAAGGAAGTCTTCATTTAGCGTTGGATGTTGCTTAAAGGGCCTTTTGGGCTCAGCCCGGCCTGTTGATATTCATAAAAGGGCTTCTTTTCTTTTCTTCTCGTTAAAAAAAAAAACGAGAAGAAAAGAAGCCCGGAAAATAAAAAGGGGTGCGAGTTAAGTGGGCCAACTGTCAAAGCGGCGCGACCCGACGGTACACCGCTTTATGAACCCGACGGTACAATCATTGATTTGGTAGCTAGCTACATGTGACAACTTGGCACGTTAATGTTGGTGAATTAGAACATACCCTTGTTTGTCAACGACATCAAAGGGGTTTCCTCGCTTTATCTTTATTTTTTTACTAAATATCAAAACAATAATTACGAAATTATTACTATTTTACTTACCTCATTTCTCTTTATTTTTTCTTACATCACTTTTTCTAACCCCACGTTCCCCTTAACCCCCTTAATCCCCTTAACTCTAATCCCGAACCAAATGAATTGGCTTATTTATAATCAGTTTGTTGTTACCTTTTACCTCTTAGGTCAAGTAATAATTCATGGCATTCATCTTTCTTTTTGATTAGTCGAGCCTTTGATGGCATTCATCTAATGAACATGATTTTAGCTACCTTAGTCGTGCATAAATGTTTTTTTTTAAACCTTCTTTTATTATAATAGTAGCAACTATGATTTGGCTTAGAGTTTTAGTTTTAGGATTTTTTTTTCTTTCGTAATTTTATGTTTTAGAAGTATCTAATTTTCCAACCCAGCAATAGTCGATAGAGGCCCGCCAAGAGCCCCTAATAAATGGAAGGGTGATCCTCTAATAGTCGACCCCTAATAGTCGACTCTGTTAGCTGGAGATTTATCCGCAGGGTCCTGGAGCACCTTGGTCTTCCCCCTGTTTGGGTCAATCTGGTTATGGAGTGTGTCACAACTACCAGATTCTCCCTTCTCATCAATGGAAGGGTGTGCGGATTCTTCCCGGCGGCTTGCGGTCTACGGCAGGGTGATCCTCTGTCTGCTTACCTGTTCATCCTGGCTCAGGAGGTCCTTACCAGGTTGCTCAAGATCCCTCTGGTTGCTCTGAAAGGAGTTTCCTACCCGGATTCCTCAGTGCGGGTCAGTCATCTCCTCTATGCGGATGACTGCCTGTTTGTGACCAGAGCGAGGAGGGAGGAGGCCAAGAAGCTTATTACTATCCTTCGCCGCTACAGGAGACTGTCTGGGTTGGAGGTGAGCCCCGAAAAATCCAGTGTCAAGATATCCCCTTCCACCTCGTCTCGGAGGAGGCATTTGCTCTCTCAAACTCTGGGTTTCTCTTTGAAAGCAGAGCCTTGGAGATACCTTGGCGTCCCCCTCGACTCTCGTAGGATCCAGGTAAAGGATTTCTCCCCTCTGATCGATGAAGTGCAAAGGAAGCTAGTTAGCTGGGGAGGCCTAGCCAAAGCAGAGGCGGGAAGAGCAGTTCTAGTTCAAGCTGTGCTCCAAGCCATGCCGGTGTTTGCTATGTCCTCTGTTCACATCCCTGTCACAGTCCTGGACAAAATTTCTTCGCTGGCTCGCGGCTACCTTTGGCAGGGGAAGAAGGGCGCTCTCTCTATTGTGGCTTGGGAGACCGTTTGTCAGCATAAGATGCATGGAGGGCTTGGCTTAAAAGATTTGAGAAAGTGGCAGCTGGCCTTGAAGATGAAGCGTGATGCTGCTTTCCTGGACCCCCATGATAACATCTGGACGTCGATCTGCCGCGCAAAATACAATTTTGCTGGTGAACTCCCTATGCTCAAAGGCTCTGCGTGTGTTTCATCTCTCTGGCGAGCCACCTGCAGAGCAGCGGCCGAACTTAGGAAGAATATGAGGTGGGAGCCCGGCCCTCACTGTCGTGCCAACTTTCTTCTGGATTGGTGGATGGGGCAGGGCCCCTTGGTTGCGTCTCCCTGTTTTATGGGAGCCGACGACTCCATGCTGAGGCTGAGAGTTCAGGACCTTTTTGCTACTGATGGCAACTGGGACAGTTGCAAGCTTCGCGCTCTGTTTCATCCTAGCATGGTGGAAAGGATCCAGTCACTGCCCCTCCCCCCAGGAACAGCGGGCACGAGACCCCAATGGGTTTGGAGCAAGGACGGCGTCATCACCTCTGCTTCGGCATATCGGTTGCTGGAGTTGAAGGACGGAAAACTCAGGGAGGTGGAGCACCTTGCGACCTGGAGGAGTGTTTGGCATGCCCCTGCGGGTCCTAGAACCAGGATGTTTCTCTGGAAATTGTTGCATGGCAAGCTACCTACCAGAGCAGCCTTGTGGTCCTTATGCCTTTGCTCCGACGCCCTCTGTTCTCGCTGCGGCCTGGAGGAGGAGACGCTGGAACATCTTCTTTTTCAATGCCGGTATGCAAGAGAGGTGTGGCGTAGGGTTCTGGGGGGAACCGGAGTAAATGCAGCTGAGCTTTCTCTTGAGCTATATCTAAATCTCCTTCGCCAAGCCCGGAAGACTAAGGAGGAAATCCGGAGGAGTTCGCTACTTGCTTACGGAGCCTGGTGGATCTGGAAGGACAGATGTAAGACTGTGGTTGGGGAGGGGGGCCACGAGCCAGGGGAGCTTGCTAGACTGATCATGTGGCAGTCCAGAGAGTATTTGGCTACTTCAACGCAGCGGGGAAGAAGGCCAGTGGAGGTGCCGGAACAGAGCATTCGTCTTCAGGTCGACGCTTCCTTTGATCGCATAGCTGCCATCGCGGGCCTTGGGGTGGCCTGTGTTGACGATGATGGGCTGGTTCTTTGGGGTGAGAGCTGTACACAAGCGACGGATTCCATTCTTCTGGGAGAGCTAGCTGCCATCCAGTTCGCAGTTAACAAAGCGATGGATTTTGGGTTCAAGAGCGTCCATGTTGAAAGTGACTCCCTCTATGCGGTGCAGATGATTGAGGGACGTCTTCCGCTCGCGGAGGATTGTAGTGACGCGATCCAAACCATTTGGTGGTCGACTCGTGCTCTTACTCATTTCCAAGTCGTGCACATTACCCGGGAGCTAAATCTGCACGCGGATCATCTGGCGCGTGAGGCCATCGGGCTTTCTAGTATTTTTCATGGTGTAGGGGTGGCGGGGGTTGCTCCCCTTGCTGGCCCTCAATTTTGTAATTAGCCTCTGTTGAGGTTTTGTAGCCTTCTGGCTTAATTAATCGAAAAAAAAGAGCCCCTAATAAAGGAATGCTGAACAATTTAATTATTGAAGTAGTCCTAAGATAAGTCCTCTTGACGAGTTAACATTTATCCTTTGGGATAAGCTAAAACTCACAATCAAAATTTAGTCCAATCGCAATGATATCAAAATTGCTGCAAAACTGTCATAATCAGTAGCTAGTCTACCATGTCATCATTCTTATATGACATGATGATTATAAATTAATCCTTACGTTATTCTACGTGGATCCTATATGACATGTTTAGTCCTACATAGAGCCTACGTCGAGGGGAGAGTTAATGAAGGAGGTGGTTAACGGGGAAGAGGGGGAAGTTATTGGGTGGTTAATGGGGAGGTTAGTGCGTGGTTACCCTGCCAAGTGGCAGGGGCCCCACTAGTGCCATATATAATTTGACTACAATCTCTTGACTATATATATATATATATATATACTAGTTATGTCCCCTACCACATGACATGGTACCCACCAACCTTATCATAATAATCACCCAACAACTCCCTCCCACTAAACCCCCTCAACCTAAATTATCATGTCACATAGGCTCCACATGGGATATTTTCCCCTCACGTAGGACAATAAAAATTTCACTTATAACCATAGCCTCTTTATAAGGATGATATATATATTATATCCTATCGTAGAATTTCCCAATGTCCATGTCCATTGACTTATCATATATGTATATATAAATATAATATCCTCAATTATTATATTATTATAAAGCCACATATTAATCAAAACCACCATCCAAATCAAAATGGACCAATGACCCCAAAAGATATCTATTCTCTCAATTATAAACCCCACCCCAACCACTCTCCATAGGCGAGAGCATATTCCAAAGACCAAAACCAGGAATGTGTCAGCAGTGCTGGTGCATGTGTACGTGTGGTGTGGGAGAAGAGAATGTGGAGGGTGGAGCCGTGGAAAGCCTTATCCATCTGCAATCCCATGGCCCATGCAATAATACCATCAAATCACACAACAATTCATTCCCAACAGTAGCATGCCAGTATGCCACACCATCCATCATACAACAGCCAACCTACTTATTTACCCAAGCATGCATGATACATGATATATATTAATATATAGCCTGATAGGATAACGCCGAATCCTATACCATATCTGTCTTGTTTTCTTCTTCTTCTTCTTCTTTTTAATTACAATGACACTCCATTCTTATCCTCCTCCATATATATATATATATAGATACTCTATAGCTTGATCTTTGAGGAGTGATCAGTACCGGGCGTATGGTGTGGTTGGGCAAAGGAGGAAGAGAAGATGGATGCTTCTTTGACCCTGCAAAGCAGCCATGGGACCATGGCTGATCAGGAGTTGGACGAGGAAGAGGAGAGCCTTGGCTCCCTGTCCTCCTCTTTCTCCGTTGGTGGCTCCTTGAGCAGTACAAGTACTACTACTTCAACTGGCTCTCCGGCGTCTGACTTGATGGACGATGCCACCTCCTTGGCTTCGTCTTCCTCTCCGCCGTCTGAGAAGGGGCCTCTGTATGAGCTCTCCTCTCTCATAAGCCAGCTACCCATCAAGTGAGTTTCTCTTGATCAGCTATATATATATATATCAAGATATAGTTTTTACAACAGGGTTCGGGTTGATCTAGCTCTAATGGTTTTTACTATAATTTAGGAGGGGTTTATCGAAGCATTTCCAAGGGAAATCCCAGTCCTTCGCGTCGTTGTCGAGCGTGAGGTGCTTGGAGGATCTAGTGAAGCAGGAGAGGCCATGCAGGAAGAAGCTCAAGCCGTCCAAGAGCTATGGGGGAGGGTTGGATACCCAGAAATACCTGTCTCCAAAGAGTTGCTCCAGAGCTATCACGAAGAAGCCTTCCAGGGGATGTCTGTCTGCTATCAACGCCAGAAAACAGGGGTTTTGGGGGAGCAGGCCTCCTGTGCCTCCTCCTCCTCCTCCTCCTGGACAGAGGTCCATTCACTTCTCCAGCCAGACCCTTTTGTTTGCTTGATCAGGGGATCTGGAAAGATAGAAAAAAAATACGCCAATCTTTTTGTTTAATCTTGTGCGGTGAATATATAGCAGCGTTTTTTTTTTTTAGCAGTTCGAAAGCTCTTGTAATGGTTTGTCACATTGGTGAGATGTGCATGCGTTGACCTTTCTAATGGCTAATTCTCAATAGAAGTGATGATCTGAATCTGAAAGATGGCTTTGTTCCATTGGTCTGATGATCCCATCCGGATAAAAGCACATCCACTCATTCTGCACATCCATGCAATATGTTTCTTTGTAATCCACAACAGAGGAATGCTTCGAGTTTTTTTTCCGATGAGCTGAGCCCGTAGCTATAATTATAAAAACTTATCCGACACCGGTTGACCATCCTTCGGTTCCCAAACAATAGGAACAGGATCGACATGACCGACCTGTATCATCAACTATTACATTTTCATCCCATCGGCTAGAATTACAAATAGAAAGGAGGAAGACATAGGTGTTTTCCGGAGAGTGGAACTCGATTAAAACATAGTATAGCGTACTACAGAGAGCCCTAAAAAAGAAAATGCACAGGCAAGTCGTGAGCTCTTCTTATCCTGCATGTTTTTGACTACGTGTACAATAACATACAGATTTCCTTATTTTATACCATGTGAAAGATACTGTTCCTTGAGAGTACACATCTTGCGCCTCTTAGAATGAAACTTTGATGCCAAGCAACTCCATGAACTGCGCAACGAACTCCGGGTGCGCAGGCCATGCTGCACCTGTAACCAAGTGGCCGTCGGTGAAGCAGCGATGTATCGGCTCAGGCTCCAACCATTTGGCTCCGGCCAGCATAACATTGAGTTTTACAGCAGGGTATGCAGTACATTTCCTCCCCTGCGTTGACAAAGTCACAACAAAGTGAACATGTATATACACTAGAAAAATAAATAAAGAGAACTCCGAATTCTAGTTGATTTGTTAATAGAAGCATCACCAGTTTCCAAAGAACAAGAATTCTCATGAAGGCCTAAACGTCAACTGTATTCTTTGTAAAGCTAGAAAAGTTAGTAATCTACTTTGTCTTCTCCATAGTAATAATTGTCATTTAAGTAGACGCTGATACTTCTAAAGCAACTATGTTAACAAGAAGGGGTCACCTTCAGAACTCCAGCGGCCGCTAAGATCTGCTGTCCATGGCAGATGGATGCGACTGGTTTCCTTGCATCCATGAACTTCTTCACCAAAGCAATGACTTTCTCATCCAAAGCAAGGTACTCAGGGGCCCGCCCTCCAGGTAGAACTAGTCCGTCATAACCAGAAGCATCCACATCTTCAAAGCCTTTTGTCAATTTGAAGTTATGTCCTGGCTTCTCACTGTAGGTCTGATCACCTTCAAAATCATGGATGGCTGTCGGACACGTATCACCTCCACCCTTCTTGGGACAGACTGCATCAACATGGCAGCCGAGAGCTTGGAGAGACTGAAAGGGAACCATTACCTCATAATCCTCCATGTAATCCTACAGCAGAAATGTCAGCGTTAGCTCGATAACGATAAGGAGAACTCCAAAATTGTACTTGAATTAAAGACATGCGTAGACAATATGAGAAGAGACGCATGTCTTAACTCTCTTTGGCACAAAACTCGTTATTGTTCTAGCAAGCAGCAATCTCTTTTCCTCAAAACCTCATTATTGTTCTAGCAAGAACAAACCATCTCAGACCTTCTTGACCTTGTAAATCCTACCAAGTATGAAACACTCTGACGTCTCGAGCTGACCTTGTGTCTGATAATAAGGCTTCACTATCACAATTCAGACAGTTGGGCTCCCTCACTATGATTAGCAGCCAGAACGATAAACTAATAGGTAGGGATCTAAATCATCGCTACTTATGTCAGGCACTAACTAACCCGTCATCATAGAACTATAGGTCAATGAATCAAAACTCAAACATCTTATGTCAACACAAATATTACGAATGCATGCCAGATATCTACCTTATATCTACCGAGAGAAAAGAGACAGAGAGGAGAGCGTGGACGATAACTGCACCTTCCTTCTTCGTTTTTTGATAGCTTTTGTTTCATGAACGTGTCCCAATCTATATTATCAACTGTTTGGATGTAGTCATCATTTGGATACATCATAAAGCTAAATTATCAACTGTTAGATGTAGTCGTTATCTTTTTTATTTCCCTCTTTTTCTCTTAATTACTTGAATTCATCTAGTATAAATATATCCAGTAAACTAGAAATGCAAAGCATAAACTATTAAAAAGACACGTACTGCTAAAAGAGGAGCTCAAAAGACATCGTACATATTAAGTAAAAACAGAATCTTGAAAAGTAAAATAAATATATACTTAAAATTTGATTTGGTAAGTATCAGAAACACAATTGTAGAATTAACTGCTTTATAGGCTTTATTAACAAGGTATCTACAGGTAAAGCAGCTATCATGAAGTGTGCCAAGCTCGCATATAAACTAAAGACCTCTGAGAGAAACTTACGAATCATCTGAGCAGGCACAGAAGAATGATTATGACTAAACAATCAAAGTGGCACTTTCTGAAGTCATTTTGCTTCACAAACATAGCTTTGAGACAGAGAACATGTTCCTCAAATAAGTGTCTTAAGGAACTATATGAATGAGAGTTCTCACTGAGACATACCCCACAAATGAATAAAACTTTTTTGTCAGATCCCCTAATAGAGCCTCCAAGAATTTCCACGAAATGTCTGATGAACTTAGGATGCCCTTCATATGTTGTTCCTGTAATAAGATTCCCATCGGCAACACATTCAGACATGTTCTCCGCATCGATCCAATGAGCACCCGCATCGATCAAAACCGGCTTCAGAGCAGGATAGGCTGTGCATTTTCGACCATTCACCACATCTGCAGCAGCCAATATCAATTGCCCATGACAGATTGATGCAATTGGCTTGCGCGAGTCAGAGAACTCGCGCACAACAGCTAAAAGCTTGTCATTCATTGCAAGATACTCAGGAGCACGTCCTCCAGGTATCACCAGCCCATCATATTTGCTCACTTCAATGTCATCAAATGTTGCATTCAGTTTAAAATTGTGGCCTTGGGACTCAGAATATGTCTGCAGTCATAGGAGAACATATTCACAAGTTATTCTCCATGCAAGAGACATCAATTAACAAAAACCAATGAGAAAAGCTAATCTTGATAGAAATTAGCACAGAGTTTTCCGAAGGACCAATCAAGTAAGTGTTGAATTGATTGTTTATACTGTATCACAATTTGTCAGGGGAACAAAAATGATTGATGATGGAGGTAACAAGAATTTGATACAATGTTGAATCCCCAATTGTTCGAAACTGGTGTATTTATTCATTTTAAGTTATATTGTACCAAATTCATATAGTGGCAAAGACTGTTCTGGTGTTATTGTCCTCGGTGCGATGGACTGGTAGTTAAGTGCTCATATCCAAACCAAGATAAACGATACCACTCTCAGGGAAACAGGGATGAAATTTTTTTGCGTGTAAAACATTTATCATCATAGCTCTTCAACTATGAGAACCCAAAATCAAACAAATACCAGCCAAACTAATTTTTTTGGTCAACACAGCTCGGATATCCCGAGACACAAAGTCAAAATCTACATATCACGAGAGAGAGAGTGTGTGTGTGTGTGAGAGAGAGAGAGAGAGAGAGTGTGTGTGTGTGTGTGTGAGAGAGAGAGAGAGAGAGAGAGAGAGAGAGAGAGAGAGAGAGAGAGAGAGAGGCAATATAACATACAAAACCAGATCCAAGATGAGTTATATAATAATACCTGATGGCCCAAGTTTTGGTGGACGGCGGTGCGACACACTTCACCGGCCTTCTTGCCGGGGCAAACGGCGTCGACGGAGACCCCATACGCTTCCAGCGCTTGGAAAGGCACCATCGCCTTCAAAATTTAAATCACCACCACCGCCATAAGAATCCATACACAGACTCTTCTAACACATATCAAACAATAGCGAGAGAAGACCTATGATTGACAAATAGCGTGAGAAGCATACATACCTCGTAGTCCTCCATGTAATCCCCACAGAGCATCAGAACCCTTCTCGCCATTGTCGCCACTATTCCTCTCCCTCTCGATCTCACTCTCTCCAACGCCGAGCTCGATCGAGTCTACCAGAGAGTAGAGACTGAACCAATTTATTATTATTATAAAGACGAAGTGGGAAGTGCGGGTCCCACCGGATGGTTCCGGGTCAACGTGTTCGCTGTTCCAAGTGTCGTACCTGATCGCCAAATTACCGAATGACGCGGTACCATATACAGTAAACACGTGTCCCCGAGACAACTAGGATAAGAACCGCTGCGATCGACCCTAAAAATCGGATTATATGGTGGAGAACTTTCTAGACTCGATCAACAATCTTTCTATGTCATCCTCTGACCAGGCTAAATTTTGAAACAGCT
Source organism: Narthecium ossifragum (assembly GCA_963920575.1). Classification (NCBI taxonomy): domain Eukaryota; kingdom Viridiplantae; phylum Streptophyta; class Magnoliopsida; order Dioscoreales; family Nartheciaceae; genus Narthecium; species Narthecium ossifragum. Next base: position 2,111,854 of record OY986964.1, on the reverse strand, counting down.
CATTTTAAGTTGCATGAAGAGCATATGCCATGACGATCACTCTTCGTACGGAAAGTTGGAAACTACACAGAAGGGGTTCCAATGCAGCTCCAGACGGAAGTCAGTCCTCCTGTTTAAGTTAGGATTCTGATGGCAGTCACTTGATCACCTCCTGCTAAAAATCGAACCAGCATGAACCTTTGGTTAGCCATTATCACAGAGGCGATTGATTTATCTGTCAAAAAAGGATAAAACCATTGATACATCACCCTCTCACAAAGCTTCCTATATCTTAAATAAAGAGATCAAACCCAACCTCGGTTGCTCCATAGCATCATCGTCAACAAGGATTTTCTAATCCTAAGTATTTACATACAATAAACAGGAACCCCAATACAACCGGAGCTAAAAAGATCAGGTTCCCAACCTCTTAGTACCACATTCAGAGCAGAATTTAGACGTCTCTCTCAAATAGGGGGCTCCACATTCATCACAGAATTTCGCGGGACTTGTCGGCTGAAATAGAAGCACAAATAGATGAGAAATAACAATGGCAGAAGAAATACTAACATTAGATCTCATGACTGATACAAAATAGTATGTTGCCGCAAGCACAATCCCTCAACAATAAATAAATAAATAATAAATCTAGCTAAATTAAGTGCTCTCCTATGCAAAGTGTGCGCACTTCCAAGCCTGTGCACTTACAATGAGGCATTTATATCACATGACGGGGCAAAATAACTCACCAGTAAATGCAAGCGTCCTCCGACTTGGCCTCCAGAGATGGACTGCAAGCATGCGATATGGTGAGACATCGCTTGCAACGGGTGTTGGTGAGGCGCGTCAGGCGCATGTGAAGAATGTGTGCACTGGTGCATATGGGAAAATTGTGCAGCATGACTTTGCGGCAGGGGTTGATTATGAGCTTGATGGAGAGGGTGAAATTGAGTTTGCTGAGACAGTTGCTGCATATGATGTTTCGAGGAGGGCTGCTGCTGATTTTGGGACTGGCAAGGAATAATCTGTATTAGGTTAACCTCCAGCCCAAAGTGGGGCGAAAGCTTGGCAATTCAAGTTCAGAAAGAACTAATAGGTAGTGAAAGCATCCTAAGAAATTCCGATGCAGTGGAGCCACAATGATCAACTAACATCCAAGTCTAAAAATATAGAACAACGATTATCCAAAGCGGCATTTTTACAGGACAAAGTCAGCACCATGATTCTAGGAGCTCCAATTTGCTTCTTAGGTGAATAAAGAGCATCTCCATAGACATTTTCAATCATATAAGAGCATTTGAGCAGATAAACGAGACCATCACTGTGACCCTGAAAATTCCACTGTCCAGGACCTGATATCAGGGTGCTCTCAATGAGACCCTAGCTAGTACTCTCTATCACAGCAAAAGCAAATGATTTCGTCTAAAAAATCAGAACAACCTCACTCATGCCAAAGTGCTTTCCCACATCAGTTATTTCGGATTGTAAGAAAGATGTAAGAAAAAAATTAGAAGCTTGACATGGAACCAAATTCAAAGTTTTAAGCAACCTAATAAGAAACAACTGATATCAAATAGTAGATTCTAAAAGCAATTTTCCATCTGAATACTGAATAGCAGACTTTTACCTCGTTTACAGGACGGAATCCTGAAGTGCTAGCCAACGGCGAAGAACTATCACCTGAAAATGCCTGAAGAAAAAGCATGAAGTTGTTCAGTCACAGCTTCAACTCAAAGTACAAATTCCAAGGAGAGTTGGAGGACATACAGCCATCACCGGGATGTTAGCGACAGGTTGTGAAGGAGCCCGTCTGTATTTATGACGCGGTGAGTAGAATTTGTAATCCCTTTCTGAGATGGACACCTCATGTCTACCAGTCAAGCGCTTGAACCTAGTAAAATCCATTAATCTGTCCTCAATGAGATGAATTCCAGAATTCCTAAGCAAATGCAAATGGGCATCGGTAATTAATAGTATCACAATCTCTGAAAGTGCTATATTTTGCATAGAGCACCTGATCTCACTGACAGCTGTTGCTTTTGGGTTTCATACTTATTGACAGAAGAGTCATACTTAACTCGACTTAGCACAACTCATATAACCAAACATCTTCCTACACTTCACATTTCATAATATGAGCCCATAGGTTTCCACAAAGGGTTGAGCACCAGCTGATGTCACATGTAAAGGTACTCAACCCACCTGCTCACTGGTCCAGTCAAATACAACTACAAGCCCTAAAAAAAGCAGGGCCACAGGCTACTGTTTTAGTACATGTTGCTTATGAGTCCAGTCAAATCCACAAGTTATAGCTTGAAGTAAAACTGATGGAAGTACTTTAAAAGCTAGGACAAGGATAGGTACACAACAGTTCTTTGGGGATGAACAATTTCAACAGGATGGGAACATAGTGAACGACCACCATATACTTTAAGGGCAGACTACCTATAACACATCTATTTCGGTGCAATTTTCCAGGCCTTTATGCACGTAATGCATGCATTGACAGCTTGAAGGAAGGACCTGGTAAGCCAAGAGCAACAAATTATAGTGTAACTTCATCTAAATTTTTTTTTGACATGGAATAAGGACATCATATCTAGAGAAGATCTTGAAACATACCATTCTGCATGCTCAATGCTAATATGGCTCGGCTTTTCAGTGATAACCAAACCATTGACGACAACAAAACGAACACGCTTTTCTTCTTGCACGACTAGCTCTGGGAATCTGGTCCTTGTTTCAAGAGAAGTCGCTAGCTCTCTTCTCTTAAAGCTACAAGGCCCTGCACCGCATGGGTGAGAACGAATTAGAAAGAAATAATATGTCAGAAGAAGCTTGCTAATGAAGATAATATAAGCTATATAACACACACGCACCTTTCCTAGGAAATTTTTTAGCAAGCCTTCTGTACAAACCGCCTGCTGCTTCAAGTGCTACTCCAATGTTCTTCTCGCGAAGGCCATCCAGTGAAGAAAGGCGGATGTTGACTTCAGCAACTAAGGTCTCATACAAATTTGCCACATACATTAAAGGCAAGACAAACCTAGGATCCCCTTCATATTGCACTTCTCTCTGCTTCCTCTTGTTTAATTTTTCCTGCCCATGACCATAGTCAGCACTGGGAGAGTCCGTCACTTCAACCACATGGTCATGGATGAAATAATCAACGAAGATTTGCAAGAACCTCGCCCTTGCAACCTCAATTGGTGAAATATCTGTCTTGTTAATGATAAACTAATCATTTCAATCCTAGAATAAACCAAAAGACATTAAGAGAAAAAGGAAGTACCGTCAATGGTCAAAATGTTATAAGGTGGGCTGGAAGACCTGCCACTATTTTCAAGGGAAGAGCGGTCTTCATCCACACCGACGCCATGGAGAGGTATATATGATTCAGCAATGCAATCCTGATAGATGAAACAGTCCAGTTTAGCACCTATAAAATCTACAAAATCATGCTTTCCTACCAAATAGCTCAGTGAATGTAAAATCCAACAAATGAAGATTCATCCATCTGGTCCTAGTGGGCCTAAAGAAAGATCAATCTAGCAGCTTTAACCATCTATGATGAGTTCAAACGAAACACTCATTGCAGTAACTCATGGCAAAGAGATCTAACAATAAGATTAAGCAGCCAAGAATGCACCAAATCTTGGAATCATAACACAAGGGAACTTAAAAATCCTAGACATGTTCAAACGTTATTATTTCTGGATGCGGGAATTAAGATTTAAAAGTGTAATGCTATGTCAGCGAACAAAAATCCATCATAACAATGCGATTCCATGCTGCCCGCGTGGGAGACTAAATCAAAAGCTAGAGGCAGCTATAATTTATCCACAGACTCATTAGGCAGAGATAAACCAAGAAGCATTTTCCTTTATTAGTGGATACAACGCTTTGACTTCCAGAAACATAGCAGAAGCAACCTTTTCATGGTAAAAATCTTCTTTTCTCTGCAATCGAAAGCTCGAAATCATGAACCAAAGACAAAAGATTCGACTCATAAAAGTTCAAGAGAAGCTTGAAATAGGAAACAAGACAGAGTCGGGACATATACCACGGAATTGGACTCGTCCTCATTGTCGAGGCTATCCTCGGTGACAGCATCGCGATCAACGTCGCTGATCCCCTCGATCTCGCCGGTGCGTACGTCCACGGTGTTGAGATCATGAAGCGAGCCGGGGATGAAGGAGTTGGAGGACCTCAGGTTGCAATGCTGCAACGGAACCCTACTCCCCATCCTCCTCTAAATCTCTCTCCAGACCGTAGCATCACAAGCTCACCTCCTCCGTTTCCTTCTTCGAGACACCCTTCTCGGTGGCGTGAACCCTGAAAGCCAGACAGGATCAAACCCTAGCACAACCATTTCTCAAAACCCCGAACCCTACCTAACACCAGCGGGAAGAGGTTGAACAGAGCGGTATCGGCCACTATCTCAATTACCATCGCCGGGAAAAGATTTAAGAGGGGTTTCCAAACCTCAGATCGGAGCTGAGGTTTAGGGTGTCCAAGCCTGTCTCCGGTGGCTCCCGCGGCTGATGCCAAGCCGCCGTCTTCCTCGCTTAGTTGGTGACCATTCCCCGCTGGTTTGAAGGATCTACTAAAATAACCCCGATCGGGGCTACTCCTAAACGGGTCGGATTTTGTAAGCATACCGCATGCGGTTTTTCTATTAAGCTAGAGATGGTATCAAAAGAAGCGGAGCGGATTTATAATCGGGTTCGAATCGGGTTGGCACCCTGTACATAGGCTCGACGTTTGGAAGACCGAACCACTCATGGTCTATATATGGGTTAGGCCTCGGAGGCGAGCCAATTCCTCTCTCTCCTCTCTGGGAAGCGGGTAGCACTGCGCTCCAAGAACCCTTTTTTTCTTTCAAATAGAGAGGGTTCTTCGATTGAGTTTTCGATTTGGTGTATTGCAGGAATTTTGCGACGTTTCCGACGGTCATATTGCCGGGTGTGCGGTTAGATTCTTGAACCATGTCCGGTGAGGAGGAGGAGAACGCCGCAGAGCTCAAGATCGGCGATGGTTGGTGTCTTTGCCCCCATTGTCTCATTTCTTACTTTGATTTGGTTTTCTTGTAGCTCGATTTCGGTCTCGACAAGCATGAGAGTACTCTTCCAGGATGTATCTATTCAATGCCTCAATTGCTACCTGTTATCATAGGGTTTTCTTTGAAATTCAGGTTCTATCTTTTCTGGCAGTCTGATGTAGATTTCCTATGGCTGACTATGTTTAGAGAAGAATTTGGTGGGATATTTTGTGCATTTTATTCTACAGATGATTTCATTAAAAATTTTCTCAGTAAATTTTTAATTGTTTCAGAACCTAAAGCTGTTTGATGATACTGTCTTTAGCATTCTGCCTTTAAATACCAATCTTAAGACCAGACATCGTGTTTCCCAGAGTTCTTGAAGGCCAAGTGTCTGATGAATTGTGAAGTGGCATTGATTCTTGATCGCAAATATGATCAGCTTCAGCAGATGTCTGATGACCCCACAAACCAAATTTCACAGTAGGTGTTGCTAAATATTCCTTTTTGTATCCAATTTTGCTTTCTGTACATTTTTCCAATGATGTATTTGAGAACTGAATTTTAATTGTTATCTAGGGTGTTTGAGAAGTCGATGCAGTACGTGAAGCGCTTTAGTCGATACAAGAATAGTGATTCTGTGAGACAAGTTCGAGAGTATCCTTCACTTTTAGAGAATTTTTTGGGCTAAGTGATAATTTCAGTTGGTCTCAATGATTTATGATGCTTGCCTTGGACTAGTGCTATTTGTATATTTGTGCTCATACTCTTGATTCTCTCTGCGTTTACTTATTTCAAAGAGTCTAACTCTTAAGATAGGCCTCTATCAGCAAAGTTTGATCATAATCTTAGGATCAGCTCATGGGGTGCCGACATGAGAGGATGCCAATCTGCTATAAGTTTTCTTCACTTTCACTGGCCCTACTCGACTAGGGCTGTGATTGGTCTCTATGCTCATCATGATCAAAAGATGCATTATTTTTGGATCAATCTTTCAACTAGCTTAGTTATTATGGAGATTCATGTTCTGTTGATGTAATGGTGTCAGGTGTTCTACCTTTCTTTTTGGAATTTTTTTGTCATTTGTTTGTTTACTGTATACACTTTGAAGTGGTTTGCTTTGATTTCAGAAGTACAATTCCTTTAACTCATCAATCACAGCATCTTAAGCAGGTATCCATTGGCTGAATTTGAGGTATGCATTTACTGAATAACCTGAGAACCGAATTCAGTTAAAGGAAGATGTTGATTTTATCTATATTTGGGCTTTGTAGCTTTGTGTGCTTGGCAACCTTTGCCCTGAAACTGTTGAGGAAGCTATTGCTATGGTCCCATCTATTAAGGTAAAAATGCATCCTAAAGCTCAATTTGTTTCTCTTGCTTGTTCAAGTTACTTGCAGCCTTATGGTAATCAGATTGTGCTGTGTTTTCCTCTTACTTCTTTCCTTGTGCATATGACTATTGTGCTTTTGTGAAACCGTTCTTACTCGTATACATGTTATAGTCTTGTTGGATGTGACTTTTAGGCTGTGATTGTCGTTTATGTTAATTAATTACTTGGAACTATGATAACAATGGGAGACAACAATGGTGAATACGGGCATGATACGCATTTCATTGTGAAGTTGTTGGGTATACTAGACCCACTCATGGAGTAAGTTGTTATATTAGCATCTATTCCAGAGAATATTCAGGGTGTGGGGCCAAGGTTAAACATATAGTGATAAACAAGTAGTTGATAGATGTTGAGCTCACTTTTAGATGGACATCTTGTTGTAGAGTTTGGGTTATGAGATTTGACTTCAATAATGAGTATCGTGCATGCTTCTTTTGAATAAGCCCTTCAAATTAACTCTTGTGCATATGACAGACTAGCTATGTGTGGTCTTTCAAAAATGCTCTAAAAATTTCATACTGTTGCTGCTACTTTGTTGAATTGCTTTGCTTTGCTTTCTCATCAATCTGTTTCTAGAGAGCCTCTCTTTTCTCACGTCTGGCATTTTCACCGGATTCTGGGAGATTATGTATATCTGGCAATTACAATCTGGTACTTCTAGTTTTGACTTGTGGTGGACATTGGACACAAATTTCTTCACTCTCTGCAGACAAAAGGACGGGACCTTGAAGAAGATGCCATTGAGAAAATGCTGCATGATCTCTCGTTGATCAAGAAATTCGAGTAGCGCAAGCATCAGGCAGACATCTGGAATCCCTTTGGGCTGTTATATCCGTGACTGTCACGAAGAACGTAGAGTCCAGTATCAATGTGTTTACTTCCTACTAGGCAGATGTAGAATTGGTGCTTTCATAAATGGTCACCACGCGGATACTAACGGAAGCTGCTCATCGTCTTCAAACACTATCTACTTTTGTAACGAGAGCAAAAATTGTACGCATCTGGACTCTTTCTTCATGATGATGGGATATCCATTACCCTTGTAGCGATGAAGTTGCCATCATCTCAGTTGAAAATCTAATTAAAAGTCACCACCAGTTAGGTGAGTGGTAGTGGCCCAGTGATCTCTCAATTCTGGAAGCGGAGGCAAGGCCCATTTCTTCTGGATGGGGGTAGGCATGCTTGGTCTCTTCTGATATCTAAAAAGAACCATTTGATAAAAGAACCATTTGATAAGGAAAACGATGAGCAACACCATAGGCATAGCTCTCTCCCTCCTCCCAAGCCCTCCCAAAGCCAACCCCATCTATCCTCCCAAACCCATCACCCTCTCCTCCCCCTTCCTATCTCTTCTCTCCAAACCCTTTATTAAACTCCCTCTCAAGAAACCACCACTCATCCTCCCAATCGCCTCATCCTCGTCCTCCTTCACCGACTTCTCCGCCGCCTCTGAGGGCATCGACGACGGCGAGTTGGAGGCGTCGCCGTGGGAGGGGGCGGTGATATACCGGCGGGACGCGTCGGCGTCCCACGTGGAGTACGCCACCACTCTCGAGCGACTCGGCCTTGCCAAGCTCTCCACCCACCACTCCCGCACCCGCGCCGCCGCTATGGGTATCCGGCTGGCCTCGAGGAGGGTTAAGGATGATTCAGGGGCTGGCGACGTGGGGACCCCCGTGCTTGTGTCGTTGGACGTCACGAGGAGGAAGCGCAGGCTGAAGCTGGATGGGATCGTCCGCACGGTCATCACCCTCGGATGCAACAGGTTGGAGACTCTTTCGATTCACATTTTGTTCAATTTCTTCCTTCTTCATACGCTGTTTAGGTTGATTGTTATACACGATACACATGCAAATCAGTAGATATCAAGACTTTAGTCCAAATCTTACCTTTATAGATAGATATCAAGATAGTAGTGGGGTTTTTTTTTTTGGATTAGTTGAGCCCTTAGGCTAGAGCCTATACAAATAAGAATTGGGGATTTGGCATACAAGAGGCGAAGGTTCTTTCCTGGCTGAAATGCAAATTTTTTGTATATACTTGGATCTTCTGGCAGCGAGATGTTTGGACAACACTAAAGTGATCCCAGGAGTTTAGTTTGCATTTAACCTTGGGGCTCAACTCATCCAACAAAGAACAAGAAAACCACTAAAGTGAGAGCTTGTAGAAATTACATTCTTCTTGCAGAAGAGGACATTGATTCAGTATAACATAATTCCGCCAGAGAAGATGTTGTTCGTGTTAATTAGCCTTCAGAAAATATAGTATCCATATGTTGACAATCTCTTTGGGCATTATCAATATATTCGAGTTAGGTAAGGATTTTGTCTGAAAGAGGGCTCTTCTGAAGTCTGTTATCGGTATTACTTCATTACACTGTAGAAATTCGCTGCGAATTCTCTTTTTCCTTCTATTGCACTTTGCTAGACCAAGGATTCTAAACATGGTTTTCTATTTCTCTACATCATATGTTCTATTTATGATCATAGACTCTACGATGCAACCTCTCTGCATCGCATCACATTAGGAGCCATTGTATTTATCTTCCAATTGCTTTTCCCAGGTGTGCTGAACCAGCCGCTGAGGGGGTTTTCTCAAATTTCACTCTGTTGCTAACAGAGGATCCCATTGAGGAATCGGATGAGATCAACATGGGAGTGATCTTTGGACAATCTAAAGGCAATGCAAACACTCAAAGCAGCAGTGAGGAAGAAGACGATGAGAAACTAATAGATTTAGATGATCGGCTCTACTTTCCAGCTGAAGAAAAAGAGATTGACATCTCCAAACACATTAGGGACATTGTGCACGTAGAGATCACAATTAATGCACTATGCGATGCAAGTTGCAAGGGCTTATGCCTCAAATGTGGCACAAATCTGAACACCAGCAATTGTAATTGCGGCAAGGAGGAAGTGCAAGATAAAGAATATGGTCCTCTCAAGGGCTTGAGAAAGCAAATGCAGCGGACATAGGCTTGGCGTATTGATAACTTGTTTGTAGAGCTGGCTTTTGGGTTTTTCAAGCTTCAACAGTGGGAAGTGTACAACAAATTAGAGACATCCTTGTACCTGCATTTGGGGTCATTGGTACGTGGCTAAGTTGGTAATTCTGCATACATTATCTTGTACTGTTATGCTATTGTTAAATTAATCACCAGTAATCCAGCTTAAGTTGATAGGATGGATTAATGACTTGGATTATATCCTAGGCTCAATATCATATTTACCCGGCTTCACATCTGAGTTGGAATGACTTTTAGACTATATATTGAGTTTCATGTAGTGGTAAGTTGCTCAAAAAAACTACGAGCTTTGGTGGGTTTTTTTTTTAGCCTGATTAAAAGCCGAACATGACTCCTATAAAACTCTTTGGTAAGGTATACTTATGTGTGTGGGGGGGGGGGGGGGGGGCACAATTTGTCATAGAGCACTGATTTGTGCACATATTGACATGATATGTGTATTACATATGCCGAATGACTTTTAGACTAATATATTGAGTTTCATGTAGTAGTAAGTTGCTCAAAAAAACTACTAGCTTTGGTGGGTTTTTTTTTAGCCTGATTAAAAGCCGAACATGACTCCTATAAAACTCTTTGGTAAGGTATACTTATTTGGGGGGGGGACACAATTTTTCATAGATCACTGATTTGTGCACATATTGACGTGATATGTATATTACATATGCCATGATCGGTAGTCAAAGTATCGATTCTTTCATCTATTCCATCGGCATCGGTAGTAGTCCACTACCGATGGGATGCATCGGCATATGCACAAAACTTTATTCTTTTGTTATAACATCCTAATATCCTATGAATTAAATCTTCCCCAAATAAGCACCATAGAGTCCAAAGTCCAACAAATTCAATACCTAATTACACAAACAATATTATATTGATATATGATCCAACCATCCAAGAGAAAGCTAGCAGTCCGGATGGAAAGCTTTTATAAACATCTTTCGAGATGATATGTGTATAACAGGGGAGTTAAGTTTGCTATATTCGGAATGGAAGAATAAGATCCAGATCCAATACCAAAGATTAAGCGGCGGCGTATGCGCGCCGGCAAGCGCCACTATTCCCACCGCTAAAAGTCATTTTTTTGGTTTCTTTCGCCCGTTGATCTCAAGTGCTGATAAGAAGCGGAAAATTACTTATAGCGGCGGCTACCAAAAGTGTCGCCGCTAAAACAACAGCGGCACCCATTCGGCCGCCGTTAAAGGCCATTGGTCTTGCCGCTAAATTTAGAGGATGTTTGATTTCCCGATTTTTATCCTTCCATCTCGTCTCGCCGGTCGTCGGCGGACATGGTTTTCTTACTTCTTCTTGTTAATCTTTTGCCTTACTAGAGAGGGCCGTCGGTGATCTCCATATATATAGTCCATGAACTGAAGATAAATGAATATATCCAGAGAAAGAAGGCAACAGGAAAGAGAGGAAGACCTGTAATATAATTAATCAGGCCATATTAATATTAGTGGATTATTGAATCCAAAGGAGGTCTCAAATTTTTTATGCTCGTGTTTAAACGGTGATTGCTTTTGCTTGGAGATCAAGAATAAATCGAAAAGAGTTTTGGGTCTCTCCATCTTCGTGAACACTTGAAAGCAGGGGCCAAAAGAAAATTATTTCGCGGTGATATTAAAGCCTGATGTCGGAATCGGAAGGAAGAAGAGAAGGAAAAAAGAAGAAGAAGAAGAAGAAGAAGAAAGACCTTTAGTGGGCTCTTGGACTTATAGTGACGGCCGGCTCTGTCTTAATTAGAAGCCGAGACGATTGTAGTTTTAGAGGCTGTCAGAGAAGGGCGTCGTTTTGGCTTGACAAGGTGCGTTGCGGAGACGGGATCACTTTGGGTGGTGGAAATACTTATGGCCACCGGAGGAGGTCAAGCTTTGTGCTCGTAAGGTATGGTCTAAGGTTTTGGATTCGGGTACTGTTTTGTTTTTACATCTACGTACCCAAGTCATATAATGTGAAAGCCAATATGACTCGGTTGCGTAGGAAATCTAATTTTAATTTAAACTGGTCTCGGGAGTAAAGCCATTGGTCTTGCCCCTAAATTTTGAGGATTTCGTATTGCTTATATCGCAAATTAATAGTTTCCTCTATTTTTATCCTTCCATTTCCTCTCGTGTTTATATAGCGAGAGGACGTCTTTGACGCCGGCTTTGGTCTCATCGAAGGCTTTGAGTTCCGGCCCCCGGTCGCCGGAGGACATGGTTTCCTTACATCTTCTCGCTGATGTTTTGCCTTACTAGAGAGGGTCGTCGGTAATCTCCGGGAATAGTCCATGCATATATAGAAAGAAAGGGATCCTACTTCTACTTCTACTTGGACTTGGACATATATATATATATAGAGGGATTTTCTATAGGGAACTGGTTCCCTATGTCTTACATAGGGAACCAGGATCCTGGCCGTTGGATCCCATCCGACGGCCAGGATCTGTTTGGGGACTTAAACCCCCCCCCCTCCCCTCTTCCACCATTCATTCCCGAGCCACGCCCCCTCTCCCATGCCCCGCCGCCGTCGCCTCGCCCGCCCCCCGCCTCCCTCGCGCCGACGCCTCGCCCGTCCCCTCGACCTCGCCCTCGCCCGGCCTCCCTCGCCCCGTCCCCCTCGACCCTCGCCCGCGCCGGCCTCGCTCGCCCCCGGCCTCCCCTCGCGCCCGGCCTCCCTCGCCACCGCCCGTTGAGAAGGAGCTGTCTGAGCTCCAGAGGATCGGGTGGTGGGGGAAGTGCCCACCAGGCCGGATCGGATAGCTTGCTAACGTGGCATGCCTACCAGAGGATGAAGGAGAGGTTACTTCAACTGGGATGGTGCTGGCGAGAGGCTTGCCGGAGT
>OY986964.1:1981282-2099387 GCA_963920575.1 Narthecium ossifragum | reverse complement strand
AACGGCCAGGATCCTGGTTCCTTATGTAAGACATAGGGAACCAGTTTCCTATAGAAAATCCCTCTATATATATATATATATAGAGTTGGACTACACACTACCTAGGTATTCTTTGGTGAAAAAAATACCTCATTTTTTAACCGTCGATGTGTCTCGGGATCTTGTTGGAGGAGATAAAACCCAAAACCAGTAAACCGACTGGTTTTAGATTTCTAACACTTAAAATAGAAAACATAATTCAAACCGTATGCGTGGAGATCAAACCCTTGTTCTCTCTCCGGCCGGTTCCGACGACGGACTCCATCGCCTTCCACGCTCACGTTCGCGGAACTCAACCCTCGCTCTCTCTCCGGCTCCCCCAACGAACTCCATCGCCCTCCACGCATACGTTCATGGAACCCTGCGGGACCCTAGTTCCCTCTCACCCGCTCCATCGTCCTCCACGCCAACCTCTCTCCATGTGAGTCCATTTCATGCTTTTGGGGCGTTGATTCTTTCCCCTTCTAGTTGTGAGTCCATTCCATTTTATGCTCCATCGTCCTCCACGCCGATCTTTTTTGTTTGATATGGAAGCTTATGTCTATTTTTTAATACCTTTTGATAGAAGATTCATGGTTTTCTTATATTAGGAAGATTGGGGTTCATGCATGCAAGAGAATAACAACATCAAGGTAAGCAAACAAAACCCATCTCTTGTTTTAAGGGAGCAGTTCATTTTTCTGGATTATAAGTGTACACAACGTCTGGTCTTTTTGTTTTTGTTATATACTGCAAGGATCTCTGTTTTTCTTTCTTTTTGATTGTGTTTGTTATACTGCTCTCACAGGCCTGAATCACACCGGAATGAAGGTCGTCCACAGGCACGGCCCGTGCTCGCCGGAAGCCAAACCACAAGCAAATTCTCGACACTGACAAATCCCGTGTCGACTCGCTCAACCACAGCCGCTCCACCGTCGTATACCTCGACAGAGCAAAGGGTCAGCGACGGCTGGTAGCCGGATCGGAGATACCCGCCACCAGAGGCACTGCCCTCGGCTCCTCGAACTACGTCATGAACGTCGGCTTCGGCACTCCTAAGAAAGACATGAGCATCATCTTCGACACTGGCAGCGATGTCACCTGAATCCAATGCCAGCCATGCGTCTCCTACTGCTATGATCAACAGGACCCCATCTTCGACCCTTCGCAATCCTCGACGTATGTTAACTTCTCCTGCAGCTCGATAACTCGAGCTGCTCCGGCTCGACCTGCCTCTATGGCGTACAGTACCTGGATGGATCGTACACCGCAGGCTTCTTTGCAAGTGATATATACATTGAGTCTTTCCTCCTCAGACGAGAAGAACAACGGTTTGTTCGGAAAGGCGGCGGGCTTGCTCGGCCTCGGCCGCAATCCAGTTTCAATAGTATCACAGTCTACACAGAAGTACGGCGGCGTATTCTCGTATTGCCTCCCGTCGAGCTCGGGCTCGTCCGGATACTTGCAGTTTGGCGGCACGCCAACCTCCAATGTTAAATACACGACGATGATCACTGACTCGACGGGTTTCTACTTTATTGACATGATCGGAATAAGCGTCGGCTGGAATCCGCTCCCAATATCGCAGAACGTGTTCTCGACTGTAGGCACCATCATCGACTCCGGCACGGTCATCAGCCGCTTGCCGCCAGCGGCCTACTCCGCCTTGCGGTCGGCATTTCGGCAGGCCATGAGTCGGTATCCTACAGCTCCGGCTGTTGTTCTTCTCTTGCCTGCATGAACCCCATCTTCCTAATATAAGAAACCCCATGAATCTTCTATCAAAAGCTACTAAAAAACATAAATAAGCTTCCATATCAAACAAAAAAGATGGGCGTGGAGGACGATGGAGCATGAAATGGAATGGACTCACAACTAGAAAGGGAAAGAATCAACGCCCTAAAAACATGAAATGGACTCACATGGAGAGAGGTTGCCGTGGAGGACGATGGAGCGGGGGAGAGGGAATTAGGGTCGCGCAGGGTTCCACGAACGTATGCGTGGAGGGCGATGGAGTTCGTCGGGGGAGCCGGAGAGAGAACGAGGGTTGAGTTCCGCGAACGTGAGCGTCGAAGGCGATGGAGTCCGTCGTCGGAATCGGCCGGAGAGAGAATAAGGGTTTGATCTCCACGCATACGGTTTTTAATTATATTTTCTATTTTAAGTGTTGGAAATCTAAAACCAGACGGTTTACTGGTTTTGGGTTTGATCTCCTCCAACAGGATCCCGAGACATATCAACGGTTAAAAAATGAGGTATTTTTTCACCAAGGAATACCTAGGTAGTGTGTAGTCCAACTCATATATATATGAGTATATATATATATATATACTCATATATATATATATATATATGAGTATATATCTTCATCTATCCCATTGGTAGTGGGCATAGGATAGATGAAAGAATCGGTAATGGGCTACCGATTGATAGTTTCATCTAGCCCATCGATAGCCCACTACCGATGAAATAGATGAAAGAATCGATACTTTGACTATCGATTGTGACATGTGTCCGTCGACATGTGCACAAATCAATGCTCATTTGTAAAAAATATATATCTATGGTTGTAAGCCTATCCATGCCACCAATCTTAAAAAGCCACCAATCTTAAAAAAGGCATATTGAAATTCTACATATGACAGCAAATCTATGCTGCCCTATGGGGTTGGCCACATGCCACATGGGGTTGGCTGGGTTGGCCAAAGCCAACCCCATGTGGGGTTGGGGTTGGTTAAATAACACTTGTCAATTATTATATATGTCCTCCGGATGAAGCTGAACTGGTTCATACATAGAACCTATGTGGGGGCATGCGAATATGAATGGAAGCACTTCATGGAAGACACCATGATGCTAATAATGCAAGCATGAAACTGACCAAACATCGGCGCCATTCAAGAATGAGTAGCTATCTACTGGATAAAGTCTTCATGCATGCCGGAAGGGGTTTGAGTGGACAAACTAGAATGTCTGCGCCACGATTCCGGTCCTTTGGAACCGCGGGGCTCCGACGGGTTCGCCTCGCCCGGTCAGCTCCGGATCATCCAAACGCCATGTGAACTGCTGGGAAGTTTTCTTCATCAGTCTTTATGGCTTAATGAACCGCTGCTTTCGTTGCCCAAAGAGAGAACCTATTAAGGAATTCATAGCCATTTAGCAAGGGAACTACAATGCCAAGGCAAGAACACAACAAAACCCTAAAAAGGGTAATTAATTTACCTTATCCATATGGCCGCTTATAAATAGACCGAACGATCTGTTAGGCAGCCAATACAATCCGAGTTTAAGGTTATGAAAGCTACAAATCAAAAAAGGTTTACAGCTTTTATCGGACAACGTACAAAACCAGACTCGAGAGTTGCCACCCATCCAACATTCATCAAGCTATTGGGGAGCTAACATTTCGGCATAAACACTTCCAATGCAGCCACAGCAATCCGAAGAGGGGAATAGATATCATATCATGCATTAGACTGCAAAGACTCTGGATGCACAGGAGCTCCAACCAACATCAAGAAAGTATAAAGCCAACCTTCTTTGCAAAATCATCTTCATCATCCAACTCCTCTTCATCCTCCTGATCCACAGTCTCAGTGCCAACAGTTTCATGGCCCTCCGCCTCAGTATCCTCGTAATCATACTCTGCCTCCTCCTGGTCTTCATTTTCTAGCTCTTGATCCTCCATAGTCTCCACTTCCATACCATCAATACCATCATCCATTCCGGCATTATCATCTTTAGCAGAAGATTGGCCCCCATAGCGCAAATCATCATCTTCTGCGGGGATCAGACCTTCCTCTTCCTCTTCTTCTTCTATTGCTCCTTGAAACTTGGTCTCTTGAAGGCTGCTTTTCTGGGCTGGTAACGGTGTAATAGTCTGGAGAACTGAAACCGCTTCTGAGACATAAGAATCATTTATATCTTCTCCCTCCCTTTGGTTATCTTCAACCCCACTGCTGGAAATTGCAGAATTCCCTTGTGTCATCTCTCTTTTCCTCTTCAGAATGACACTTAAAGGTTTTGGCCCATCAAATGAAAGAGATTCTTCAGATTCTTGTTGGTTCATTTCTCTCCCCACCTTTGTGGATTTCTGCTCCACTTGTGTGGTAGTATTCATGGACCTTGGTTGTTGATCTCGAGAAAGCTTTGTACCTTTCAGCTCTGCAAGACTTTTTGGAGCAGCAAAGTCTAAAGAGTTTACAACATCACTCCTACTTGCATCACTGCCAGAGTTCCTCGTGTCTGCAGAAAAAGCTTCATTTGGCCTCCGCTTCATTCTGTCATGAAGCCTCCCCTGGTTTATTGGCTTGGGCGGCGTCAACCTGCCTCGGCGCCTTCCACCATCTCTCACTTCATCAGGTTGGAAATCTGTCGGGTTATCTGGTGAAGATCTCCTCGGAAAACTTATCCTACCTCTTAGGCGAGTGCTTATTGGATTTCCCACAGAAACATCTCTGTGAGAGTCACACCCCCGATATCTGTCATCAGCATATCGATCATCTCTTCGATAATGCTCCCTGCGGTGCTCAGGGCTTACTGCTGACCTGGACCCATTGAGCCTTCTCTGCTTCAGTAGCCTATGGCGCAAGTCAGAACCATCCATCTTATCAAGGGTTTCCTCCCTTTGCAAGATCCTCCTTTCAAGCATCGGTGGTCTTTCCATTGTCCTCCTAGATGGACTCCTCTGTTCCCAACGAAGGCGATTTTGTGCTGGTCCATATTGGTCAAATTCACTCATTCCATTGTATTGATCCCTCTCCATTTTAGGTCTATGCTCATAATCAGAATGGTGGTAGTCTGAACCGTTCACTGGATCCAGATCCCTTCCGACTGGGACAGATACATTACCAAAATCATCTTCATGTTGAAAGTAATCAGTGTCTTCAATTTCATCATCGACAAGCACATCAAAACCAGGAGAAGACTCCGCCAGGAAATCATCTGCATCCCTACCATTTTGAAGCCGCTCATCTGCCACCTGAACTTGACGATTATGAGGCCTGCTCAGAGCACCACCGCCGCTAACAGAAAAATAGGGTGGTGGGATCCTCGGAAGGTCAGCGTCCAAAGGATGAGGTGACAGACTTTTCTTGTATGTCGGGCCATTCTTTATAGGTGCACTTTCAGATTTGATAATAGGCTTTGCAGATTTAAATGGAATTTCAATAGACTTTTCAGCACTTAGTTTAGGAAAATTCTGCTGATTGCACTCCCTGAGGCCCCATGAATCATTCTTGAATGTCTGTGATGATGCAATGAGAGGTGCAGAAACCTTTGCTGCCTGCTCGGTGGGCGAGGTAGATGACTTTGTTACCAGCTGGGAAGCAGGAGTACCACTTGGCTGTGGTCCATGCATGAAAGAGCACCTATCACCTTTCAAACAAAGCCCCTTCTGAAAATAGTAGCAAGGAACAGTCTGCTTATTTGAACTGGATACGGGAACATGAGCCAAGGAGATTTGTGTTGCCGCTATGGTTTGAGAGGGAGGTGGTGCTGGGCCCGATGTTGTACCCGGAAAGCCTTCAAGTGGCTGGAAACACAACAAGAACATCATATTTCATATGTAAAATGAAACTGAAGAAATAAGATAGTGGTGAATGTTTTGTCCAAACTCCACAATAGGTCTAAAGTTCAATAAATTTAGGCATGCAGAGATGCAAATGAGCCCACCGATTTGCCAAATTGCATAAACATGTCTGCAAGCACACTTACATAGGAAGAACTCATCTTTAAACATACACATTGAGCAACATACGTGGACAAACTCAAACATATCCATCGAACAATAAAAACATCCTAACGTAAAACTCACTGGCTTCTTGGTAGATAAGCATACTATAAAGCATCATGACTATGAAGCAAGATGGGACAGAGGTAGTTCCAACATTTAACTTTTGACCAATATGTGACAAGTTATGCATCTAAATCTACCATGTATTTACTTCTTGACTCACCGGATGCCGGAAACAACACTTCGGATTCATGCAGTTACCATTCAGCCAGTACCAGCAGTCCCTCGGATTCATCCTGGCACCCTCACTGTGTCTGTACTCGCATTCATTTCCCTGTGAAAAAAAAGGCAGTGTCATTGATGTCCACAATTAACCTAAATAAATAAGATTAGGTGCTACAATGCATACAAATGAGAACACATACACATACATGGCAGAATCAATCCTTAATAATACAGCCAAGGCAGAGTTCTCCATTACATTTCGGAAGGGGACTAGGGATAATTCAGTTCACATGTGCAAGCTTACAAGCTACACATGTGAGCATCTGTCTGCTCAAGAAAACAAACTTAACATAGCTAACTTGTCTTGTTCAATGGGCTCAAAACACACAACATGCACGGATGCACCAATTGTTGCATTTGACAAGTTAAAGGTTGGCCTCCATATCAGCATTGGATATAAGGAACAATCCAATGACATCTAAATTGATTACTAGTCACAGTGTCCTAGCACTCTCTTTATCAAAGTACACAAGAGATAACATGAGGGTCAATTCCTTCCAACTCATGGAGACCAACAAAAAGTTAAATGGTCAACTTGAATCAAAAGGACAGCGATGCGCTCTCTGCACCAGAATTCATCCCAAAATCTGATTTCTATGTTCAGAAGAAGTGCATTGTAAATCCTGTGCACACCAAGTTTACCAGTGTGGTCTAAACTTAGTTTATGACTGCTTGAAATTTGCAGCAAATTCTCTTCTAAGAAGCTATTATGTGATGCTTATCAACTCATGTAATAGAAACTTCTTAATTTCAACAAAGAAATAAACTTGTGGATCAAAAGCAACAGACCCCACAGGATGACAGAAAACAACTACGCCATCATCTATGTTATGGCAAATACCAGACTTCAAAAGCAACAATAACAAGCTAGAAAATAAAATTTTCGGAGCCAATTGCAAGGAGAAGTTTCCAAGATTTTATGACCTTGGTATTTGGATAACGCTTCAAAAGTATGTTTTTGCACATAACATCCTAGTATATATAACCAAATTTCAAGCACTTATAGAATCATACTCTTGTTCCTTGTGCAGCTGTTTTGACTACTCCCAGCCATCATCGATTATAGGAACTTACAGATATACACTCAAGATTCTACAAACATCACCTACACTCGGCTCACAATGAATAAGCAGATCCAAGATCATCTCGCACATCCCAATCACCAAATCAAAGGATTTGCTAGAATAGTCCGTCTATACCAAGTAAATTCACCTTAACCAAGCAATCCAGCTGACAACGCCCAAAGCACCTATCTTTATTCCACCAAAACCCTAAAATCTTCCGCCAAGATTTATATTTAAACAATCCGGAGCTCAAAGAAAAGATCACCGGGAATCCCAAATCTAAGCAAATCCAACCAGACAAAAACCACAAACAGAAAGGATAAAGAACTCATGGTTTAGGTAAACAAAGATAGAAGTAACCTTCTTGCAAGTCAGCGGCGAGGCGAGGAAGTACACGCAATCCGTGTTCCTCTTGATGGCCTCCTCCTCCGCAGCATGCGCCGGCGCCGGCACCGGCACCGCCGGTTTCTGGATTGTCTCCCTCGCGCCGCCGAACTCCATCGCGACGCCGCCCCTTAGCCCCTGTCCGATCCCCGGAGGCGCGATAGAGCAAGACAAACCCTAGACTAATGCATCGACGGAGAGGGATCGCGATCGGCGGGAGGATGAGATAGGGATCGAGAGATCGAGAAGGCGGATGGGCTTATAAATAGATAAAAATTAGGGTTTTGGATTAAATTTGGGCAGAATAAAGAATTATAATCCGAAACGAGCTCCCTCGTGCGAGCGTGGTGAGAAGAAGCCTATCGTTTTGGGGATCTTTAGCCGTCTTTTACATGATAGATGCCGTTCCAAAATTATTAGGGCATATGGTTCGGACATTGGGCTCCGAGTTGTAATTTATTACGGGATATGCCATTAGGGGTTTATATGGCAATGAGCTGAGATAGGGGTAGATTTGTGATTTTTAAGGAAAAGTGAGGGGGATTTGACAGAGAGAGAGAGAGAGAGGAAATGACCGTTGGATCTCAAAAGATCGCAGAAGATCAGGTGATCTCATGCTCTGTCCAAGGATTGGTGTCAGTGGATCGGATTCGGGTCGGGTTTTGGGTAGATCCGATCAGAGCTCAACATGCAGAAGGGACCAGAACTCGGAGAACTCCCCACTGGATCCTACATGGATGGATCAAACTGGATCTCCTCTATCCATATCCATATCTGAATCCGAATCCGAATCCGAATAGATATCCGGCGCTAGCACTCAAATTCAGGAGGGACAAGACTGGTGGTGGTTTATAACAGGAGAACACAAGTTTGAACCCAATCGTGGCAGACTTATTACACAACATATTTTCTGTGTATTTATGTATTTCTTTGTACTTAACAATCATTCTCATCTGATCTTTATGAAATAATAATATCTGTCTTGTGATTTCAGAAATTGTAGCCCCAATATTTTGTTGCCTCATGAATAAGAGATTTGAGCCACTGATTCAACAGCAACTCGAGAGTCGAGAGGCACTACTGGTTTGTGGAAATAAATATAATTAAAACAACATTCCATTAGCCATTCCAACCTATTGGCATTTGGCAGCAGCATGTCTGGACATATATTGCACGCAGCAAAGTAAAATGCCCAAACGGTTCGCAAAAAAAGAACAAAACCATACATTGCACGAATCATTCTGCACAAAAATATTCGCAGAAACACAGGTTAGAACATACAAATTGAAGCCAAACACAGCTATGCACAGTAAGATACATTAGGACAGGATCCAGAGTCCAAGATACAAAAGATGAGCAGCTTTTAGGTTTAAACTACCAGAATCATGGTTTTACAAAACCCGGAATATAATACAGACCTCATGACATTGC
This sequence comes from Narthecium ossifragum, assembly GCA_963920575.1. Classification (NCBI taxonomy): domain Eukaryota; kingdom Viridiplantae; phylum Streptophyta; class Magnoliopsida; order Dioscoreales; family Nartheciaceae; genus Narthecium; species Narthecium ossifragum. The sequence goes on along the minus strand of OY986964.1, from coordinate 2,090,471 downwards.
TCATGATCCTATAAGTTGATTGAAACACATCTCTGACCAGCTTTCCATCTTCCACGGAGGAAGAAGACCCAATGTTGTCCCCTTTGTCCTGCAAATTTTCTGATAGGGACGAAGACTTTCCAAGGCCCGGAGAGTTCTGCTAACTGCTTCAGCAGGATGGTATCACCGATTTAAATCCTTGATCAATGGATAGGGTGATATTGTGTGATTCCCCGCTTTGGTGGTAGTTTTCTTAGTATGAAAAGGACAAGAGCCGATGGGAGAATTTCCACCAACTGCACACATTCAAAAGAGGGATCAATCTTGAGAAGCTTTATGCAACTAATATATAGCACATTATGTCACACTCTACCACACTAGTATTGGATAATCTATAAGCTCCCTACCCCACTACAGTAATCGCTCAATGCCGGACCATCAAGAGAAACAAACTGCATCCATACTAGCCTGATCCATATGGACCAATTGATCCATTTGCACATTTAGCTTAGAAAGAGCAAATGGCCCAATTGTCTCTTGGTACGTCCATTCTCCACAGATATGCTTATATGTATATATGTATGTATCTATGTTTGTATAATATGCATGCATGTATGTACATATATGCATCTAAGTATAGAGAATAGCGCGATCATTTTTCACAGATATGCCTATATACTTAGACTTCTATATAGATTAGCGATGCCATCTTTAATTAGTGGCCTTTTGCTTTTAAATGCCTCAAAGTTATCTTAAAATATCACAATCTACTGTTAAGCACTTGTTGGAGCAATTACGCTTAGTACTTGCATCCTGTATGTGAAATTGTCAGACCAAAGGTGCATATCTTATCTTTAGAAAACTAAATAAAAATAACTAAATGGCTTAAGTTAGTTAACAATGAACTTTATGCGTGCCTGTCTGCAATCATGAATAAATTAAAAGGTGTCCACGAGAGCAAAAAAAAATAAAATGCTCGCTGACCATGCGCCGCCTAGTGATGGGTTAGCCCCTTGCATAAGGGCTTCTAGTAAAGTGCGAAAGCAGTATAGGCAGCCATACAAGGAAAAGATTTTAGAATCAGGAAAGTTGACTTTCAAAGATAGGTGAATTGCCTCTTGTTCTTCAACAACTCCTCAAAAGTAAAAACGGACGTGGAATTTAACTATAATGAAGGTAGTGAGATGCAAAAAACCCTAAACTTAAAATAATAGTACCCCTAAGTTCCTGTAAGAGAAACAAAAAATCTTCCCCTGATTTAAGTTCATCTTCTCTTTAGTCATTCTCTAGACAATAATTACAGATGGGAGAGAAGTATATTTTCGTGTTCATGAATGTTCCACAACTTTCCTTGCTAAATGGCGCAGTGGAGACACCTGACTATGGTTCAAGAAATACCTTCAAACAAAGGGAACGAGGCTTTAGCTAGAAGAAGTTGAGAAATCAGACCCATGGGTTTAAAACTTTTTGCCGACAATTCATCTTACGTATGAAGTATGCTTGATTCAAGTAAAGCAATTGATAGAATAGGTAAACTCTGCACAGATAGCATCAAGTTTCTTGTTTCTTCAGGAGTGACAATCCAAGATGTTCTATGAATATTACACACGAAATATTTGTCAAGGAGATTTAGAAAAAACCTGGAGACTGAGCTATAGAAGATGGAAAATACTGATGAGCTAAGAGCTACTATAATCTATAGACTATTGACATTATTAACTTTTCCCAGGAACATATTTTAGTGTCCATAGTCATCAGTTTAACAGTGTCGGTCACTTACGAAGCATACTAAGTTACTTCAGTAAAATGCAAAAGTAATATTCTGACAACACATACTCAATATTGGACTGAACCTTTGTCTACCAATCTGTCGTAAACCAGGCAATCAGGAGTAACAAGGTGAGAAACTAGGTCACTAATGAATGCTGCCAGAGTTTAATACAGCTATAGTTTTTGATATTCCCATATGACCACTGGTTCGTTTTTATCGTCAATGATACTTCTTAATACGAAATAGTGAAAGATGCATGATATAGTTGATACTTGATAGCATGTTACCTTCTGATTTCAAATTGTTCTGCCAACTATGGTAGTGGTCCTAGTGGATATATTAGTGCTAAACACAAATACAAGAAGACAAAGAGTAATACCAGGTAGTAAACAAAGTTCAGAATGGGATGGTTCAGAAGATCAAGGTCCGCAGCTCCGTTAAATGCATCAAAGCACATCTGACAGATAAATATTTGGATTAACACAACAAGCATAAAAGTTGAAAAGACTTTCCCAACTGGACAGTCCACTTAATATCAAGAAGACTCACCATTATACATCTCACCAGAAAACATGAACAGCATATTGTAGTTACATAGCCAACCTGTGAAACAAACATACTTATAGGTAGTGAATATGAAGTCAAAAACTACCAAAAAAAAATCTAACCAACATGTATAACAATAAGGAAGTCCTATAACACACACCTCTTGTAACTTTTTGCGTCTGCCTTTTGATTCGACAGGAAAGCGTTGCAACATTAGGAACAGCCTATAATGCATATATAAAGACCATCAGATATTTGGATTATTCGCATCAATCCGGAGAGCAAATGCTAATTCAATTTGCTAATATTTCTACAGATATACCACTTTCGTTTATGACCAAATTCACTAACCTAAGAGAAATGCAAATGCTTCGATCAAGGACATAAGAGAATTAATAAGAGAGACAAAATCTACAGATGCCTTAACAAAAATAAATAAATGCCCTAAATTGGCAATATGCATCTTCCTCAGAAGACATTGCTGCTAATTTGACAGCCAATGCTACAGATCCTTATTTCACACATTGGACAAAAAATCAGAGAGGATGAAAAAACATTAAAGTGTTCCCTTTTAAGACTGTGATACTTCCAGAAGAATATTGGGCTTTACATACAACAAAATGATGGACAAGATTCCAAGAAAGACAACAATTTTTAGTTAAAGGGAAATTAGTATCATGTAGCAACACCTAAAAAACAAAATAAAACTTGGACAACACATCGAAGGCTCAAAAAAGAGAAGCCTTTCAATTCCACCAAAATGCATGTCAATGGCTACCCCTCTCATGCCAGTATTGTGTCCATAAGATGCTCACTTTGTAAGTGGACCAAGATGTTATGGAGCTGTAATTTGTGCCTGAGAAGAAACTGATTCCTTCTGTAGGCAGCTAGGCTAGAAAAAAGGAAAACTTGTACAATTCCGCATGCATGACTGTACAGATACGAGGCACCCACAAGTTTCCATTTTTTAGACTAATGTCCCATAAGAACTTAAACTGATAATCTAACCTTCCTCCATAGAGAAGAAAACCAAGGGCCGCAAACAATGAAACACCTGTGCAAGTATAACATGAACACACTTCTTAAGTAAGCACAAATTAAAGCATGTGCAATTCCCAATATAAAAGACAAGTCTAGGTGTAAATCATACCTGCAAAGAATAACTTGGATAGGATGATAACAGCTTTGATGGGTTTCCACCACAAAAGCAACCACAGAGCTATCTGTAAGCAGTCAAATGACAATGTCATCCATTATTCTTGATAATGCTTAATTACCCTGGTTTCCCACACAGTGACCCAATATTCCATCGTGAACAACTTATGTCAGAAACAATGTGAAGAACCAGAGACATGAGTTGTTCTAACATAGGCAATATTTACCAAACATTACTGCTTTTGGATATTCTTTTCCCTCATTAACAAGGCAGTAAAGCCAACAAACAGCAATACCAGGCATCATATGCATATAAATACAACTCATCATCCATAAGATGTCAAGCATGACAACATTCACCTGACCCCCTAACTAGATTCATAATTCATAATGGAAGACATCAAGAATATGCATACCTGTACTCCATAAACGACTGCATTGATCACATAGAAACAAGGTCGGAGCCCGTCAGTAGATACTGCTCTTGCCTGCACGCATTATGTTTCAGGAAAGGAAGTAAGAAAGAGTTTTTACAGACTAAAGAAGCATGCTAAAAATCTAAATGAGCGACCTGATAATATATCTCCGCCCAAAATAGCACCAAGAGTGCATATGTGGTGAAGAAAGCAAGACCAGGAAAATCAAGAAGAATGTGTTGAACTATCTGAAATAGAACACAGAACGTCAGCCATCATCCTCAAGGTACACAACTTGTAAATTAAAAGATTGAAGAAGCCACGCGAAACCTCGGGCTTTATCTGTTGCACGTTTCGCCGGAAGACAAAGACAAGCGACCTAACTGTAAAGAGCAACACAAGAATCCTCATTACGGTCAGGATATCAAATTTGAAAACACCTTCCAATCGCTCGGAAGCAAGCAGAGTCATCCTATCCTTCTCATACCTCCATTCACCAAAAAGTTTAAGAAATGGAACACCTTTTGCGTCGTCCATCCATACTCCGGCACTCTGCATTCGATCCTAATCAATTGGATCTGCGATTGCGCATATACATCATTAATTTCAAAAAGACTCGTAAATTCCCAATTTATACAAGAATAGATAGTTAGCCAATCCCGCTTCTTCGATTCAAAGAAACCCTAACCACAAGACATCTAAGAACGAGAGATATCATATCCAAGAACACGAATCTTTGGAGAGAGAAATTACGAGGGCAACGGCGGAGACGATTCCGTAGAGGGCCGATAGCGTGTGGAAGATGTTATCCTGCCAGAGGGGGGAGTTGTTCACGTCCTCCCACCAATCCGAGGCGTTCTGGAGCGCGCTCGCCGCCGTCCCCACCACCGACGCCGTGGACATCGCCGGAATCCCTCCCGAGATTCTGGATTATTCCGGCGGATCTCAATTTATTCCTGGCGGTTCCAAAGAGGGAAACTCCACGAGGCGTGGTGGTCGGGGGATTAAACGGCCGGAAAGGCGAGAAAGTGACAGGAGAGGGGGTTTGATTCGTGTGGAGCGATGAGCCGCCCGATGGACACGTGGCCGACGGGCGACGAACAGCTCATTAAGAAGCCGTCCAGCTCAGCGGCATAGTTTATTAGAACGCGCCCAAGATCCCATCTCAGATCGAAGCGACGGATTCGTGATGATGGAAGAAATACCTGATTTCGAGGCAAGATATAGATAGTCTTTCCTACCTGTAAAAATTGGATGCGACCAAATTGACTCGATTTGGCTAGACCAGTGGTCCGCTCCGGGATCAACAATGACAATTTTTTTTTGATTATTTAAGCCTTTTATCCTGGCTTAAGCATCTCAACAATTTTAAGACTGGATTTGCAACCTGAACCAAAAATAACAGACAAAATGGTGAGATTTACTTACAAAAAAATGACTTTCTATAAACTCTAACTTTGCAAATTTGCGAGGTCTGTTTTCTGCAGCACAGTATGCTCATTGACGATTAAAGAAGTTTAGTTTCCTATGATTACCATTTTTCCACAGTGCTGAAAAATAGATTGTTAATTTAAAGACTTCATTTATTGGGTCAGTGTCACTGCCCAAGCTGTCCACAGAGAGTAAGGAATTAGGTGTGTATAACACTATGTTACAGCATTACAAACTGGGAGATGGATTCCCCAACCATCAACCCACCCACTACTCACAAAACTCACAAACTCTGCTCTGCACATAACACAAGAAGAAGAAGAAGAAGAAGAAGAAGAAGAAGAAGAAGAAAAAATGTCATGGATTTCCAATATTGGCTACGAAGGGCACAAGACGCTTGTAGTCCCTTCTTCGACCAAGAGCACACGTATCAAGTACCCTTCCGAGGATCAAGCGAGTATTCTGCAATGACACCTCCCTCTGTGACAACCCACCATCTGCTGCACCTCCACCACCTTGCTGGAGTCCTGGTCCAGCCCCAAAACCAGAGCCTGCTAAGTACTGCAGGGGTCCACTTCTGGACTTGAATGAACTCTGAGGTGCAAGCATGGCCTGCGGAAGTTTCTCCTCGCTCGAAACATGCCCGTTCTCCCCGTACTCATCCATATGACTCCCAGTCAAGCTGCTGCAGCTCTGTAGGAGTGCTTCCAATACACTCAGCGCCTCCAAACACAATGTACTCTCCACAAGCTGTGACACAATGGCATACACATGAGGGCTCTGCGCTGAATCTACTGGAGTTTGCTGGAGCAGTGCTTTAAGCAGCAGGAGGATCACACGCTGGTAGTCCACAGGCCCCCTCTCGAGCAGCCTCAACAAGTGACCGAATGCTAAAGAGGAGTGCTTTGGAAACCACTCTGCACATATAGGTGGTGTTGCACGGGCAAAGAGGATGTCGATGGATGTGATATCGCCTCGTGAATAAGCTAAGAAGACTTCTGCAAGTTCATTAAGTGACTTAGCTCGGCAACAGAATGAAATGTTGGACGCAACATAGCATGCCTTCTGGTACTGCTGTTGCATAGGGGAAGCAGACCCAGCAGATGTTGGGTCTTTTGTTAGCTGCAAACTGAGCCAGGGCAGCAAACCTGTGATGTGCATCAAGAGTCGTGTTTCTCCACTCCCAAATATAGAGTCACAGGACGGGACCGTGATCCGAGATAAAACCTCAATTGCTGACCCATGACTGACTGTGGACATGAGCCCTTTCAGGACAAGTGGCTGCACACCTTCGAAGGTCGGTACCTTCCCACTCTCTGCAGGGTATGGCTCCCCTCCAGCCCGTGACTGTTGTCGGTTAAGTTCTACAGCATCAGAGCTATTGGTATCAAACTCATCTCTAGGCATACTAGATAGCAGCACATTCTCTGTCGTACGGTCAAGAAATGATAGCTGATCAATAACCCGAGCAAAGAGCTCAAGAACCTGGCAGTAAACATGTACAAAATCTGTGTGCATCATTGCAACACACCCCCAGAAGAGTTGAGGATAGAGTATCACCTTCTCAGGCTCCATGTTCTCTACCATCACTTGGAGCGTTAAGAGAATCTCCATAACAAAGCCTAAAACAGCCGGAACTGGGTTACCCAAGCACCTATGGAGGCATCTAAGGAGCAATACACAATTATCACTTTTGACAGTTGGTCTAAGAGCACGATATATCTGGTGGGAGCGGCAAGCTAGGTGTCTGGAAGTACACTCCATAGCCCATTTGAGTGCTTCAGCACCCCACGTTTCACGTAGGTCCCCTTGGAAGAAGATTGAATCCACCATACTCAGTACTAGAGCTGAAAGCAGTGCAGCACTAGGAAGCTCTATTCTAATGAGAGTTGGGTCCTCATTCTCCCACATCAAGCTTCCACGCTTCGACTGTATGTACTTGATCAAGTTCACAACCTGCTGTTTGTTCTCCCCCTCGCTGTTTTCCACCTCATATAGTTCTAAATGCCGACCACCAAGCGAATACAGCAGATTGACTAGAAGATGCTGACAATGCTCAAGGACAACATCTTCTGAGCTATCCATCGAGACACATGTTACATGAAACAATAAAGGCAGGTTCTCACGGAAATCCTCATCATTTTCATAAGCAATCTCTGCAAGCAAGATCAAGGCAATGTCCGCACGAGAAAGCACGTGCTGATGGTGACCCTGCAAGGCTGATTGAAGCTCAATAGCATTTATTCCATGAAGCCCATTGCTCCCTGCATGCAAAATATCTTCGCCAGAGTTGGGGGTATCTATTGGACAGTCTCCACTGTCCCTGGAGACATGGCGGCTTCTCAAGTTACCGGTTGAACTACGAACACCCATCAAAGGCCCAGACATATTCATGAGTGATGGAAGGAGTTGTCCTGACTGGCCAGTAGCAGGAGTGACAATGTTGACCTCTGGGGCCAAGGGGCTCAATGGACCTGAGATGCTCCGTCCTGTTATGCCCGGTGTCCTCCAGCTCAAGCTCCCACTGGTGTTCCTAAGAGGTCCATCAAGGGATCCACGAACAAGCAGAGGAGACATGTGAGGCTGGTTATCTACAACAATTGCAATTTGGGCAGCTGTCGGCCCTTGAGAAAACTCCAGAACAAAATTTACCGAAGAATCACTCTTATTTGGCCTAATTGGTTCCATGTTGTCTTCCAGCATCCTCTGAGACAATTCACAAACCAAATGATCAATTGTCTGTTGGGGGCAAATGCGTGCGAGATATAAACTGACACGTTTGGCAACTGAAAAATAAGTTGCAAACGCCCCACTTATCTCCGCTGATGTATTGGAATCACAATCTTCGATCCCTTTGGTGATCAAGAAGTCAAGAACTGGAATGATATTGCGGTTATTGCTAGCAACAGTGCTCCACAGCTTCTCAATCTCGTCAGGAAATTGATCCCCATGTTTCCAAGTCACATAATATAGGCTTTTCAATAATCTCTCGCTCCAACCAGATTCCCACAATTTCAAGAAATTAAGATTTTCTATCCAAGGAGCCATGCATGTCAACACCTGATGTTGTGCAATTATGTCTACCGAATCAAGCTGGCGCTGCATGATTTCCTCACAGAGGAGCTCACTCAGCTCAGGGTGGTCTTTTGCAAGCTTTGTGGACAGTTTGTATTGAAACTGTTGGTAGGAATCAGGGAGATTTCCCACCACAGAAGCTCGGTAACGACTCATCCCTTCTAGATCATCCTCAGCCCACTCACGAACAGAAAGGGTCTCCAGCATTTGAAGCGCATCATCACGAATTTGTCTGGTTGGGTCAACTACCTTGTAGAGGATCAAGCTTAGTAGTCTTTGGATTTCACACTTAGGAATTTCTTGGCTCATGTACACTTCAGCAAGCACACTGAAATAACCATCAGCTATGGGAGGATCTGGATTGTAGCACTAAAAGACAAATGACTAGTTAGGCTAAAAATATTTCATGATATACAGACCTAAAAAAAGAGAAAAAGAAAAACAAATCAAATGCAACTATAATTGGCTGCCTGTCCAATTTCTAAAGTGGCAAGCAAACGAGCATGAAGACACCCATGAATATTACCAGATTACCTCATCGTCAACTTGCAATACAGAAAAATATGCATTCCACCACACTAATCTCCAACATGATGAAAATTCTAAATATTATCAGATTACCTCATGATCAACTTCCTATACAGAAAACACATATTCTACCACTACAAACCCCCAACACGATGAAAATTCTCTGAGTGCTGATCTCTTGTATAACAACCTCATCGATATGAAGACAAAGATTATGTCAAGTAATTGAAAGCATAAGACCTTTCCATTGCTTCAAATTTACCAACTTTATGGATGGCTTCTAATGTGAGATTATTTTATACTCTGATCTTTTCAAGAAAGTTTTAGAAATTTAGCAATTAAGCCGTCATCATGTCAAAACAAATACTTGGACTTTTTAAACTACTTTTTAATAAATGAAGTTGCCATCATAGTTTCTTGTGCCGGCCGACACAATATGAACTATGTATCCTGGCATCAGGTCCGCAAATGGGTTTAGGACAAAACTCATTATTTATTGGGTAAATTGTTTAAGATAGGCCCAACATGATAAGGTTTAAATCTGTTTTGAGCGAGTTTCACCTGAAACCTGCTATACCTTTAGTTACTTGTATATAAATCACAACCCCAAATCGATCCTCAAAAAAACTAACCACACAACACACTGGACTCCGCTTTGCTTCCCCTCACTTTCACATCCTGTACATATACCTCTCTCTCACACACTCCTCACCCGTGCCGTCGGTACAGAAGGTCGGCACAGACGCTGCCTGCAGCAAGGCAATCCATGGTTGTTATGTGCCACTTTTTTTATTAGCTGAGCCAAAGGCTGAGTGATATGTAACAATTTAAAGTGCATATAGCAGGCTCTTGAAGTTCATTAATTCACCTATATCAGACTAACATTGAACATGACCTAAGTGATTCCTATAACCAGCTGAAGATTAAATGCTTCTGATCATTTGGGGACATCAGTCGATGCAATTATGCTGCATGCTATCGTGAAACCTCAAGAAGATAAGAGTTAACCATTAGAACACTATAATAGCTTGACCTATGAGGTTGCTTATATGTTTCAATCATAATCACGTGCCAGCATTCTAGCTGAAAAGCAGGAAAAGTCCTCAGAATCTAATACTTGTCAGCATGGATAATGTAGAAGCTCAAAATGGAAACAAGCATTTTTCATCCTTCCAAGCATCTTGGTGTCTCCCCCATGCACTTCGTCTCACAGCACTTGGGTAAGATAGAAAGGACACAAATTGTTTGTGGAAGTCTTGAATTTCATTTAAATTCTAGTTTTGGCTGAAGATGAATGCAGCTAGTAATTTCTGGATAGAGAAGAATGTAACTAGTAAGTGAACTATACATGAACAAAGCAGCCAATAGAGGAGTTCATATTAAAAAGTAGAAAAATATAAAATAACAACCAAATACTAATCGATAGCTAAGGCAGCGAGGGATGAAAATGCAAGTAGATATACCTGATCTATGAATGCAGGAAATAGTTCCAGATTTGTCTGAAGAAAATTCTTTAAAGCAGTTTTCGCTAAGGGAACTCTGAGGTAACCATTCCTATGTTTGTCCCTCCCCCCTGCCACACGGCCCCCCTCCCCAGGGAACCGTGCATGTGATGGTGTTCTTGGATCAGCAGGCGAATATCCAAATGGTGCTCGAGGAGCATCCGTAAACAAGCTATTAATCCAAGAAATCACTCGACCGCTTAATTTTCTAGCATTGTCATCAAAACAAGGTCCATACAAGAGAGAAGCAATAGCGCACATGGAGGCCCATTGGACTGCTTCCACTTGCTCAATTAGCTCCTTGTCAAATGTAAGTTTGTCAATGGATTCTCTAGAACGGCTATGTTGACTTGACCTGTACCTTTCTATCTCTCGGCGATATTCATTGTTGCTTTCTTGACCCCATGAGTTGCCCATATCATCACACCAAGTCAGAATGAGGTCAAAAAGCCTCTTCCGTGTTCTGCCATCAAATCTCTCAGATTTTGAATCCACAAATTCAGGTGCTAAAAATCTCAAAACAGAAGCCAATGCATAACGAAGAGGCTGCAAGTCTTGAAAGTTGTCAGAAGATGCTGTATGGCGGTACGTCTCTTCAATGAATTTCAGATAATGCAAACGGAATAGGGGTTTACGGCTGAGCATTCCGGGCCATATTTTCTCAGCTACTGAACGGTATATATTTGCAATCTGAATTCGAAGATCTTCGCGACGGCTTTTCTGATTCTGAAAGAAAATATGAACAAAAAATCATACAAGTTTCTCCAACAGAATATGCTAGAAGTAGTATTAGGTTTAGAAACAAAAGTTGAAGGAGACAAATTCTGGTCATTGAAGACAAATAGGATCAAGCAAGCATCCTAGCCTCCTCTATTCCATAGTAATGTCAGTAACAAATAACGATATAAGAACTTTGCTACTAAGGACAGATTAAAACCATCGGATCAGTAATTCTTATAAGGTGGATAGAAAAGTCTGAAGTATCACAGGCTTGATATGCGAGTGACTAAATAAGCTGGAGTTTGGAAGAGCCAAAGGGTAGAAATTTCACAGGCTTACGGCCAGGCATATAGCTTGAGCCATTCTTTCTATTTACTACAATGGAGATGCTGATTCTACACTTCTCTTTGGTAGCAGAAAATCTTGAAGAAGGCACTGGAGTCTGCAACAATGACTCCCACCTAATGTAGGTGCCAGACTTAATTAATTGATTATATGCTAAAGCAACCAGAACTAGAGCTAATTCTCAATGAAAAGCTCAACAGGAACAACATGTTGAGAAAATAAATGGCAAGCAAGATTTTACTTCAGGAAACCTGAGCAATATGAACTTAAAAGTTATGGAACACTGCAGTACTTGCAATTACATTTTTCAGTCAAAAAAACTGGAAAGATGAGACCACAGTTCAAGTTCTTCACCTTCCATTTTGGTTTGGCCTCTGATTCAGATGTAACCTCTTCAACAAAAGATGCTAGCTCACCGAACATGGCTTCACAAATATCCAGATGAGAGTGACCAAGAGCTGTCGTAGCTGCATGCTAAAAAAAGAAAACGAAGTGAAATTCTTCAAACAGAAACTTGTTTTCATATGAAAAGGTTGCATGAAATCCAATTATTTCCTTAGGAGAAATGAGACTTGACCTGCTTAAAATCAGCACTACTTTCATTCCTATATACAGGTAGGTAGTACCATAGAGCATATGAGATTGGGTGTTTTATATTTGTTTGAACAACTGATCGCTGTTTAAATAAGAGTTGTAGTAGATCAGATCACCTAACAAACATCACTTTATATGACACATAATTCGCAGAACTTGTCAAAAGAGTCAGGTTTATCCTGAGTCTTTTAAACAAGAAAGTATATCAGGTTTAGTCCAGGTCACCAGGTCATCATGTTCTGGGCTATCATCGGATTTTGACAGCTATATAAGAGAAGTCATCTCATTTTGTGTTAGTCAAAAGGTTGGACCTGGACTGGAGTAAGCATGCCCGACCAAAGCTTCTCACTAATTCAGATGCAGGTCAAGATGCTCCGAAAAAATTAGCTATAACAACAGATGCAGCATTTAGTAGGTATGAATGGTAGGTATTCCTAAAATAAATAAAACATAGTTGCAGGAATTTTTTTCTCTCCATATGTAACAGATAAAGGGACATGATGTCAGCAAAAATGATATGTTTTTGCACCTAATCAAGCTAGAAGAACCACTGATTTCAGTTAACAATGAGATTTAAATGCTAAAATTTTATCATCTCTACAAGTACTTTTAAGACTCCATAATTTATGGGTGCATGGGCGGAGGAAAAGAGAGGGGAACAACGGACAATAAGACAAAACCTGTGCCCAGGACAAATATGCATGCTTAGATGTAGTCATCCAAGGGTTGCTCATTTACTGAAAAATATTATGGATATAACTGAAAGAGTGTCCAGGTCAGGTAACAGCAACCATTACGTTTAGTTATGTATACAACTGAGTGCAAACTGGGGTAGTCCAACGTTGCCCCAAATCAGTTGACATTCATGTATTAATTATGAAATCTGAATTGTCTTCTTCTGAGCAATCAAGAAATCAGCCACCACAGAAAAGTTCTAGTTCTCTTGTTTACATTGAAAAGAGGTGAGCAAGGCCTACAATGACACGACTCAATCAATCATTTTCAGCGAAGGGCTTCCCCCATCTCACACATATCTCACTTTTGGTTGGTATTACTTCACACAGTTGCTGCTAACCATACTGCATTACTGACTACAAATTCCAGCAAGCAGCATCTACCAAGAGCATATTGTTTCACTTTATCCACATTTAAACTACAAGATTGAGACGATGTCATCAATATTTTACACACTATATCAGTTCTGGCATTTGCTACTCGTTAATTGCAATAAAATTTTATTGGTTGATAATTGCTCCTTAATTGCAATAAAATTTTATTGGTTGATAATTGCTCCTTAATTGCAATTACAATTGTTGCCAACATCCTACTGATTACTCAATCTAACATAGGTACCATATATTCAATTCAGGACCCGTGTTTAAGATAACTGGTTAGGTTATAACAAATTTATGCAACAAAATAAAACAATATGCTTAAGATTTCAGTGCCTTTAATCCTCTCCACATCTTCTCTGTATTATACGTTCACTTCGCAAATTCTGGAAATTTTACTTTTCAGATAGCAGGCCCAACACAGGGATGCCAGATCACCATTCACTTTAGACCTTCACACTTATAATACAATGAGAACTTACAGCTTGTGCTTCAGATCCATGTCTTAGTGATGGGAATATAAGATGAGAAAGCTCTTTTGCAGTTGCTGAGCCACCATCCTCTTTGTTATAAGGTGGACATGAGCATGAAAACATGGAAAACATAAGCCACTGATCCAATTTGGTTTCAGCATCTTGTGACTGATTAGCTCTCCCTCCCAACTCTGTAGGTGTAATATGAGCCAGTCTCTGCATGACTTCTAGCCTGTTAAAGGCAATGTTTTAAGTTCCAAGTGGATTGAAAGGACTGATAAAAAACTGCAGAAACGGAAGTGACTGGCCATCAACTTCACACAAAGTTTTTATCCATTCTTTGCTCTTGTAAAATACAAAAAGTAGCAAATAAGCAATCAGTTCCAGTGGTTTGCCATGAGCAATCCATAAGATATCACCTCCAGAAAGTCCCTAACCAACTATCTGATACATTTTGCAAGCAGTCAACAGGCAACAAAATTAAGCATGCTCGTTCAATTGCGATTGTTAAAGAGCAGGGACCAATATTACTCTTCCCAAATGTACTTTTGTAGTGTCAACCACTTGCACTTAAGCTACACTGATCTAAGAACAGATAGAGGTTAATGATCTAAGAAAAGTTGCTGGTGTGCCCATCAGTACGAAAAGTTTTCTTTAGGAGCAATACCAGCCTACCTAGCTCTATGCAGGCATGCACCAATATGCTACCCACACAATAAAACATTAACAAGCAGAAACCCTTGATTCCTTCCTTTTCCTGTCTTTTGCACTTTTCCTGTAGTAGAGCCTCCCTAAGCCTCCAATAGTGTATTTCTTACTCAATTTACATTGCAAGTTCTTGTCTGATCAAGTTTTCGTCTTGATTGGTCCATGTATTTGACTTATTCGATGTAGCGACTCTTATTCTCTATAGGCATTCCATTAAGCAAATTGCAGAATGTAATTAATACACATCCCAATTAAGAAATTCTGGCATTAAGAAAGTTCTGGCATCCCATTACTCCCGTAATAAGGCTAAACTCGCACTCAAACCAGGCCATCATTATCTCCTTGCTAAGATAATCCTTTTTACTTAACTTTGATATGGAAGTATAAAATCATAGGCAACAGTATGACTAAGGAGAACTCTTAAGACTATGCAATTCATAAAAAAAACACCACGAGTATATGAAGATGGTTTCCTTGCCTTGCTTCATGAACAGAATTTGGGCAAAGTTCACCAGCATACTTAGCAAGTTCACTAAGACAGCGGGACCATCTACTCTTATCTGGGGCCTCAAGAATGGATAGAAGTGTCACATCAAGTGGGATAGGATCCAACTCCCGTTTCAAATCATAGGGACGACCAGAATCCCAATAGCAGGTCTGAACAATCTCATCCTGAAAAGTTAAGCATCATAGAATACAATCCTCATGTCGGCAAGCTAGAAAAAAGAGTTCATTGAACAAAGAAAACGCGTGCTTTTTAAATATGAGGAAAGAAAAAGGTGCTAGTAATAGAAGCTCACCCCATTTTCTTCCAGGACATCAATGACAAATATTGGTTCAGCTTCGTACTTTAAATTGTGGTCAGACCGGTCATTTGATAGAAAGTCTCTTATGTCATTTCTCAGAGCTCGAACACACCTAAGTAACTCTAAAGCAGTATGCCTTATCTGAACGTCTGCAGAACTGAGGAAGACAAGACCAATAGCATCCATCTCTGAAGTACGGAACTCAGATGGATCACCTGGTTGATGGAAAGGAGACTTGTGAAGTGTGTCAACTCCCAGGCTTGGTCGCTTCACATTTTGAGCATCACTAAATGATTCTTCAGATAAACAAGCCCTCCATAGACGCATAAGTTCAACAAGTCGTCCCAGCGATGTTTGAATGAGAAGAGGAAATTCATCAGGAAGCTTCAGAATAAAGTTAGCCATTCCCTTTAAAACAGAGTAACGGCGATGGGGAAGATATCGTACTATCCGATTCATCACCTGCACCGCTTCTTCACGAACACCAGGATCGATGCTTATTCCATGTTGGGGAATGATCTCAGTTATCTTATCACTACGCCCAACTTCTTCTATCAGATATGGTATGCACTTAAGGACTGATCTGAAGAGAGTTCCTTGAGACTTTTCCTTTGTTACAGTATCTGTTCAAGTGACAACTATTCCCAATCAACCCATATTAATCAAATTGCTGGAAAGGCGTTTCAAGAAACATCCATAACCGGGCAAGAAAGTAGACATAACTAGAGAATGCAAAATAATCAATATGTAGCGGTCTCAAGCAGAAAGAACTTGTGCAGTGTGCAATTAGAGTAGCCTAGAGCTTAGAGGTCACTGCTGGCATAGACTTACAAAACTACTTCTTCTTTCCTTAGGTTGTTGTAACAATGCTTTAAAGGAGAGCTGGCTGAACTGGTTGGTTAAAAGAGTGAATAAACAATTCCAAATTCAAGTACTTTACATTCATAACTTCTGACACGAATATAATTCAATCTTTGTAGTTATAAAGCACATGCAATGCTAAACTACCAATATATTTGATGCATTGCAAATGGAATACCTATTGTGGTCTTTGATGAAGTAAGAAGAGCAAGGCTGTAGACTCTGTTACAAGTCCTGAGAATGGACTCAATTGCAGATTTCACTTTAGGAATGTAGTGACCCATATCATGACCTGCAATTATAAAAAGGACTGGTCAAACTTTTAAAGGAGACTAATAAAATGTGAAACTTAAATGAAAAAAAGAGATGTTTTTTCTCCTCAAGGAACAACCCCCGTGAAAAGCTTCCAACCCAGACTGCTGATTCGAGGGAGACATGACAATAGCAAGCAAGGCCCTTAGACCAATAACCTTTGCTTCACTTGAATTATCAGGCTTCAACAATTCTAGTATCATGTGATTCATGGAGAAATCAAGGTTGCTTTCTGCTATAGTCACGCAGAATTCAACAAGCTTATCATGCTGAACATCCTGAGTAAGCAAGCCTTTTTTCAGAACAGTCAGCAATTGTGATGTTACGCTATCTAGATAATCCCACACACGATTTCTAGCTTGGTAATCTGCATAAATACTTAGATAAAATTTCACAACACGGTGAAGACAGTCCAGTGCCATGGACCGATGGTTTTTATCCTGCATAGTACAAATAATTTGCATCAAACTGATAGTTAATGGCAGATGAAGAGGCACACTGATCAGTTAATTGTCTTATACTTCTGGCATGGAAAGCACTTATACAATATATATGCCCACAAAATAAGTGTGAAATACATTATCCACCCACAATGGACTTTATACATGCTGAGCTTACTCTTAGATGCTTATACAAATGCTCCATGTGAGGGCCAAAGCTAGCATTGAATGTTTGTGGATCACCAAGGCAAAGAAGAAGGGTCACCAATGGGTAGCCAACCTGAAAATCAGATATCTTCAAATTAGTTCTCTATAATTTATTGCTCATACAGGAGACTTGGAATAGGACACCTAATCAAGCAAAAGGTCAAAATATAACAACAGTAAAAAACGTAATGAAAACATTAAATCCATAAAAGCTATTATAGAATTAGCTAGCTCATATATGCCCGTTTGAAATTATCTTGGTTCTTGAGTTAAAGGACCAACTGATACGGGTTTTATAGATACATAGCCTTCATACATGACATCACATGCTTCAGCTGTATCTACTATCATGACCAATAGAACAAAACATGCATTACTAAACTAGGTTCTAGAAACTCTTAACAACTATCCCTAGTCCAAAACAGGTAGGTTTTGAAGGTTAAAGATGTTCCCTGTAGTTAAACACACAAACCTAATCCATACCTCGTAGTGCTAATTAGTTTAATTCTCTGACAAGCAACTTTTCCATGATGAAGCAAAAACCTAATTTTGGACGAGGCGCGTGCATATGGATCGTGCCACATTCCAAATTAAACTAAGCAACTAATAAGAAAATTTTTAGTTCACCTTTCCGTGCCATATTCTTTCCAAATATATTATAAGAGCGATGAATTGCCATGACAGTCGACATAGTCCATGCCCGCCGATATGTATCGTGCTAGTAAATTGCCGGCAAGATATAGAAACTTGACAAGGGGTCTGCGCCAATTTTCAGGTACAATACCTACCATTAACACATATCTTACCGGCCAAAGAGTGGCACAGTAGTCCTTGGCACGAGCAAAAGGCACATTTTCAAATTCTACTAGAAACTCAAGAAAAGACAGCATAAATGTGATGATACCCAAACTGATATATCCAATAATCATAGACGCTTAAAAACATTCAGCATTCACAGGAGCTTTCGACTATGAATGAAATAACTTTAAGAGAGCTACGCACTGCAATGTGTTTACTTTGTTTGTCCATCCAATTCATCAGCTGATTTCGGATGCGAGCAACAGCTTCATACCACAAAGTCAAAGCAGGATCCACACCCAAAGGAGGCCAATGAACTTTTCCACCCTCTGCAAGTGGTGTCAGTATGCTCGAAAGCATATTGCAAAGGGCGTGATGGAGTTCACTTTTCCTCTTATGAGGCGCACGATTGAGAGGGTTTGCTTTTGCTACAAATGATGCCGATGCATTCAACCCACCTTCTGTCTTCACCTGATGGTCAAATATTGCAAAATGCCAAACCATTAAAAGATAAATGCATATTACGGATTATTGGTAAACCACATAACATATCATACAAAACAACGAGTAGTGAGGCTCTTCTCCTATCATGAACTGGTTAATCATGTTTTCTTCTCAACGTGTAAGCTTTAAATTTAGAGTAAACCGGCATAATATCTCGAAAAGAAACAAATTTGTAAAGTGATAAACACAAAAACCCAACAGAGTATTGGCAATCAAAGGTCACCCAACTGGTTAGTCCACAGTCAATCGCCACGACATTCCTAGTTTGAACCCTGGTTGACTCAGTCGGATGGGAAGCATAAAGTGGTATATCCACTATATCAAAAAAAGATACTATATATATGACATTTGTGTTCCCCAATGGACAAACACAATCACCAACTTCATATAAACGACAAATCAACTGTTTGCGCTAATCCCACAACATCTCACTGAGGTTCATAAACTCATGCATAGCAGAAGAACTACAATATCGATAACGATGTTAAAATTGTAATAGATGCAGAAAAGCTTCAAGTAGAAGACAATGAGTTGATTTCATCATGGAACAGATCTGACTAGTGTAAATTCATTAAGCAAAGTTTGGCGGTTGTAAGTTCGAGGAAATTACAACCACCAAACTAGATGATGAGGATAAAAAGATCTAAGAAATCAAATGGCCATAGTTGCTCTAAAATTGCTGTGTTAGCTAAAAAAAGACAATTGAAAGAAACTGCTAAAGGAACAATGAGCTGAAATTAAAACTATAATGTGTAATAGTTAGGCAACATACCCCTAATTTAAGATAGCGCATTCCATTGATAATGCTTAGTGTCTCGCTTCTAGCAACACTAGTGTCAATCCGCCGAGTGTTTAGCTCCATGAAAAAACGTTCAGTGACAGAGCTAAACCTGGATTAGAAATGAAACAAAGGTCATCTCTCTGTCCTGTAAAACACTTTCTAAAGCATTACAAGCGATGCTGGCCAATCATTGCATTGAAAAGCACAAAAATGAAGGGTTGAAAACCATTTCTTACTCTGAATAAAATCCACATACATTTATACTAGAGTACCATATACAGCCAAAAAAGGAAAATTGAGTGCTGAAGCAGAGAATCATTATAAGACTCCCAAAGTTACTACTAGGTTTTACAAATTCAGATTTTACAAGAAAGAAGGCAGAAACAACAAAGAATATGAGATGGAAAGAGCAATATGACATAAACATACCTTATCCTTGACAAAGCACCTAATAACTGTGCAACAAGATCTAAAAGAAGTCCTCGCAGATCAACCAACGAAGGATATTCAACCTGACTAACAACCCTGCAACACTAGTCCAATAAATTAACACTCAGATACATTTGTCAAATTTGAGTGCTGAAGCAGAGAATCATGTTTTTTCCTTTTCAAATCATTGGAAAATAAAATATTACTCCTACATTTCTTCAAACTTAAGCTTCTCTGAAATGACATTTTTCATACAATCAGTGAACCTAGCACTACCATACATTATGTGACAACTTATAGGCATGCATCAAAGTACAGAAGGATAATAAAACATGAAAAACAACTGCTAGTGATGCCTTAATTTCTTCTTGCTAGCTATTATGTGAGGCTATCAACATAAAAAGTGGTTAACTTGTGAGAAGCTCTTGGATACGTATTGGGAATTTTTATGTATGATGAGGGGTTAAGTTTCCGCCACAATTTACTCATCTAGTAAACTGATTTTACCAATCACTATTGCTCTCGACAATAGAATACGAAACTATACATGCATAGGAATATCCCTAAATGGCCATTGGGTGTCCTAGATAAAAGCACTACTGTATAGTGGTTCAAATCATATCTACGTATTTTTGTTTATGGCAATTATAGATAATGGTAAAGAAAAATAGGTAAATGCTGTTGTATTATCTAGATAACATACACATATGTTTGTTAATTTGTCACACTTCATACCTGGAGAAAGATTAATAGAACAGCTTCTCCCCTTAAAAAGATAGTGTTATTTCCTATGATGCATCAAAGTATGATGTATCCTTTTAAAAAAGTTTCCTTGTAATCCGGGAACCATGTGCACATTGAAATTGATTTAACCCTCTTTCATATTCTTCACGATCCTTGGCATATATCTAAATCTCATGAGATTCTTACTAGCTTAACAAGCCAGATAAGGAATTCGGACCTTTAACTATGAAGAAACAAGAACCATAATATCAATGGCGAAGTTGAAAATGCCAGATATTGTTACCTAGCTTTCAATCCAGTCAGGGGGCATTTGGCGCGTCATGATCCGCGGGATGGGATCCGCGCAATCCGCTCCCGCGGATCCCGAATCAGCATCCGCTTGAGAAGAGTGGACGCCGAAATCGGGATCCGCCTCGGGGCGGGATTCGCGAGATCCAGAAACCGCGCATCCGGCGATCCCACAGATTTGCCGTATCCCGCGTCCGCCAAACGCCCCCTCAGAAGACAGGGGCATGTGACTTGATCATGAGCTAGGGCCGAACCCGACCCAGATCCAGCCTAGGCCGGACCACCCTAGCCTTGGGAGGGTCCTCCTTGGGGGTCTACTAATGGGGTCCACTAGCTAGCTGTCCTTATCTAGTTTAGTTAGTTTATCATTATTATTTCCTAATTTAGTTTAGTTATTTGGTTGTATTAGGACTATTCTAGTTTGATAGGGTTGAGTTTGAGTTTGACTTCCCTTAGGACTCGTCTTTCTTATAGTTTCTTTGCCTATTTAAAAGGCCCTAGTTAATGAGAAAAGGTATCACATTATTGGCAAAATCCTCTAGTGTGATCAAGGCTCAGTTTCCACGTGGAGTTGTTCAAAGACTGGTGTTCTTCGCCGAAGAGCTCCTTCAAGTTATCTTCCCCTACAATCTCTCTCCCCACTCTGCCCTCTTCCCCTCTCAATGCCAACCACCACCTTCATCATTGACGGCCTTTTCTTGCCGGTGCTCCACAGCCCCAAGCCACCCACAATTGGCGGCACAAACCCTAAGGCTGCCACCCCAAGCCGCCCTAACCCTAGGGCCGGGTAAGCCTACTTCATATGGGACTCCCATCCTTTCACTAAATCCAACTTCTAATCCTAGATCTTCAATCGTATTAACTTCCCTATATCTAATCCTAGCCTTGGATTCTTGGAAGCCTACTTACTCCTCATTCCTCAACCAATCACAGACCTTGGATTGACCTTGCTTCTTAGGACTAATCCCAAGCCCTTGGATCTTGCCTACTGATTATCCTAACCCTTCATCCACTATCCTAACTCCACTCCAACCCAAGCCCCTACCTAACCTACTTAACCCTGCCCGCCGCCTCATCTCTCCTACTCGCCGCCTCCCTCTCTCCTACTCGCCAGCATCTCTCTCTCCTCTCTGGAGGCTTATCTCTCCTCTGGCGCACTATGTCTCTTTCTCCTCTCTTCCAACATAGGGAAGAAGGTAAAGTCTCTGGCCACTTCTTTGGCAGTCCAAAAGCCTCTCAGAAACGGCACGTGAGCTTACACGGATTATGAGAAGACAACTCATAACAGATATCAGCAAAGGCAATTGTTTGCTTATTAGAATACAAAAGCGAGAAGTAAAAATAGCCTAAATCCAAGAACGCATCGCCTGAATTTATCTTAACACTTTCTCTTTGATATACATACCTATGTCTTCATTTTGAACAGACAGCAAATATCACGTGACGTAATTTTGCAGTTATCATCAGTAAAATTTCGATGGAATCATATACCCTGAACTTCAAAGGAAGTGGACCGTAAAGAACACTAAATTTAATAGACTTAGAGTAGGAACAAAAAATTGAAAGCATAAAAGGAGCCCTCACCTGTCAGCATTGATTAGCCAATCAAACACAAAGTTTTCTAGACCAGACCAAAGCTTCTCTGAAGGGGAAAACAATAAAGAACAATAAGTCAATAAAGTGCCTAAAAAGCTTTGTCCCAGAATGATAAATAAGATCGAATGCAAGTTGTAGAGTACCTGTAATACCTTCCTGTGGGCAACACTCTACAAAGCGAATGCAAGCAGAACAAAAAATACATTCCACTGCAAGCTGGACAATGAAAGGTAACAGTCCTTGAGATTGAGACAAAAGGCTTTCTATTTTTATCTAGCAGATCAGAAGCCATAAAATATGAAGAATCCCATCAAGCATAAGTTAGCTACGATAAGTTTTGCAGTTAAATAAACGCTTTACAGATACTACAAACTAATGGCCTTTGCAAGCATTTAAAAATAATTTTACAGAAGTGGATGATATGCAGTTAGGCTTTTCATAGTAAGCTTCGTTGAGCAAACTATAAAGAATTCTATGCAAATTCAATATGTACGAAGTGATAAACTACTCATCCTAAACAAGTGACCATTCGAACCTTTTTTTGATATGTGGAGGCACCATTGGCACCCTTCGGAGATTCACTGAAATACAATTTCCAAGATGTGAGTAGCATAAAATTTCTCAAGGTAAAAAAAAAAAGAATCTAAAATTTGAAAGTACAGGGAAATTCTGCAGGTAGCATTGCCTTAAATAGAAGCACTAAGCGACTTCGTCCTTGTTTTTTCTGACTGTAACTAATCTTATTTTTGTCAGCTGTATAAAAATTTCGACCACTGCCAGTATTACAAAGCATAC
The DNA here is from genome assembly GCA_963920575.1 of Narthecium ossifragum. NCBI lineage: Eukaryota > Viridiplantae > Streptophyta > Magnoliopsida > Dioscoreales > Nartheciaceae > Narthecium > Narthecium ossifragum. The sequence goes on along the minus strand of OY986964.1, from coordinate 2,067,555 downwards.
ATAAAACTTTGACATACACATAGGTGTCGACACAAAATATTCCCAAGTAAAAACAGCAACATGATGCTTGAAATTTCATCCTAAATTAAAGTCAATATCATCCAGAACGCGTACAAGCAAGGTTCATTAAAATTCTGAAAGCTGTTAGTGCTAAAACTTGATCCATTGTCTTGTGCCACAAAATAGCATTCCTTTAGTCTGACAATGACCAAAAAGGAAGAGTCTGCTATAGCAGCATGGAGAGAAAATATCAGTTAATATTACACATGAAGCCTAAGTCATAAAGAATGCAGCTGCAATTTGATACTTATGGATACAAATTGTCCATAAATATCAACGCCAAAATGGACCATCTCTATCAGCCTTTCTTTTCCGAATACCAAAACAATACCTCTCTTTCAACTTATGGCCTCCTCTACCACCAATGTGGTGGTGTAGCGGTTAAGGTTCGTAACCTCCCGCTTGAGGTCGTGGGTTCGAATCCTCAATGATGTATGGTTGTATGGGTATCCACCCTAAGCCAGGGGGAAAGGCTCGATTAAAAATAAATATAAAAAACTTATGGCTTCCTCTTAGAGGAAGCAAATTCGTTGCCTTTAAATCTTGACAAGAAAGCCCAGCAACAGGCCTCACTCCATCTTTTCAAAATCGAAGTAGTATACGTGCTTTAAATTCTTAGATAGATGAACTAGAAAAATCAGTCCAATGTGTCTGCATATGGCTGAGTACAAATGGGTAGCTTATTAATTGTACAAGTTCATATTTCAGGGCTAGATGTAAACCACATCTCAGTTTTCAGGTCATTTGACATAAATGGTCACAGTAATAATATATCTCAATACCATCTGTAAAATGCAGATGAACTCCTTCATGCAAAACATAGCAGCTTATAAGCTTAACATAAGTGAAATTTTAGGTACTCAATGTTTCACACCTCGTTTGACATAGAAAGAGCCAGCAGCTGATGGACCTCATTTAAGAACACTAATGTCCTAGCAAGGTTGACAGAGAAAGGCAGATTGGAGAGAAAGTTGAACCACATATAATTGAGAATTTGCGCATGGATAGTATTTATTTGCACTCGACAAAAAATCTCTAGGCTGCCATCTTTTACAGATTTCATGAGGTTTGCATACTCCAAAGAGCAAGCATAGTCTACAGACAATGTTTAAAGGTTGAGTGGACAATAAGTTGTTAGAAAATGCGGCATATTAAACCAGTACTACCAAGCATATTACTGAGATGGACAACTTTCTATTAAGAGGCCAAATGTCTACCACATTTAAGGAGGGACCAAGTATATTAGCAGAGTTCAAGCATATTTAGCTCAGATACCAAAAACAGCCAAAAATAGCAGAAACAGGAAAAGAAGATGTATTCTGCATAGTCAGGCGAATAATATGGAAATAAGGTATAGAATCAGCAAATCCAGCATTATTCTTACAAAGCAACAAAGTAAACCAAAGAAGTAAAATCAAATTTGGCTGGTACCTTTCTCGCCACCGAAGAAGAGCTTCTAAAAGAGGTACAGGTGTATGACGAGCAACCATTGCCAATGAATCCAACACTTGTTCATAAGCAGGATCTGATGGTCGAAGGTACTGACCATCCTACAAACATAGGTGAAGACCATAAATTAGATTCATATAAGTAGCACCTAGTACTGGAATGGTAGCTTTCTCGATGTCTCGACCCATTAAGAAGAATATTTAAGTGTACATTAGCTGCATCATAACGTTACCAAAACCTTCTAGGCGAAGAAAACGGATACACATGTAAGGAATTTCAACATGGCAAATAATCATTAAACTATGGAACGATAAATAATCGATTCAACTTCCCTAAAAAAGAAAAATAGCTTCAACAGAGATCATATTTAGGCTTCATCTTATCTAATTTATCCATGCATCATTACACTATTCTTTAAGAAGAGGAACTCATGTGAGCTTGATAACAATGAAAGAATTGAATGAATCTACAAAACTACAAAGAAAACGGACTCAACCCCATAATACAAAACTCCTGGCTTTTGAGCTTAGAAATAATATGACAATTAGAAATCCGGGTGAGGATATGACAGGCCATGGACACTGTATTTGTAGGTTTACCCAAATGCTTTGTCACAAATTGCCAAGGAAACCTAGCAAAATCTTTTCTAAAGTTTCCCTTCTAGCATAACTGAAAGAATTCCAAAACAGATTTAATCTTTGCATATCAAGGAAAAACAATCTATAAAATCCCAGAGGATAATCCTCCAGGCAATGAAGTATCTCAATAATCAAGATTTTTTACTTTTCTTCAGTAAAATATCCCCTAAGACACATTGCCATGGCTTCCTATGCTATAGTTGACCTGCAGTTTGAATTACCCAGACCCAAATCAAGTACAACGAGCAAGCAGATTAACACAGCGGCAGGAAGGATGGATACAGTATAAGTCTATCTCGGGGATATCTAACTCAAGATTTCACAATGCAAACCAAGAAAATATGTATCTAGATCTAACATAATTCAAAACGTCCCTCCGATAACAAAACCATTCTAAGATCTAACATATTGTCCTTGTTCTATGCCTTCGCCACAGCTATCCGCAGTTCGACAAAGAAAGAATAATTCTTGAATGCCAAGAACCACGACTCCATAATCCCAACAAACCAGCCGAAATCAAGGGCTTGAATCTTCGCGGCCCTAACAAAACAAAAGACTGTACGAGGAACGAAGGACCAACTGCTCCGGCAAGAAGAGCACTAAACCCTAAGCTACTCTCTCAAGATCGTCCCGTACCCGAAATCCCGATGGCATGGAGGCAGCATAGAAACCTCATCGCAAATCTTGTGGCGGGGTAGAAATGGGTATGAAGCTAAATGTTCAAGGGATGCCCACCTGTGCCTGAGCAGTCTCGATGCGGCGCCGCGCGAGAGGGAGGAAGCGCTGGAGCAGCGCCTCCACGATCAGCTTCGCCGCGCTCCCGGCGTTCATCTCCGGCGTCGCCCAGCCAATGTTCCCCCGACGCCAATCGGAGAGGATCTAAATAACCTCGGAACCCGTCTTCTCTACGCGAGGGGTGATGGTACATCTGTGCACACCTTATGTGGCGCATATTTCATGCTGACATGGCATATTATATAGTAAAAATTGTAAATCAGGCAACAAAATTCATTTCATTGAGTTTTTTTTTTAACTAAATAATAGAGGAAAGCGTGAGAACATAGTTTATTGCTGAGGTTGAATCTCGGCATGAGTGTTTTCTCTTTTGTGTGTAAAACGGAAGAAACTAATCTACGGGGCTTGCCGTGTCAGTCCTCGTCAAGATCCACTTTTTAAAACTTTTATCAAATGAATTGTCATGTCATTAACAATATTTAGTCAAATTGTATCAAGAGTTTGACGTCAATTCATCTCCATTTCAAATTCCATCGAAAGTTCATTTCATTTAATCTTTTTTGGAATCAAAACATACCAGATGGAGTGGCAATTCATCGGACAAAATTAAGAGAAAAAAAACTGATACGTCATACACCGAGTGGATCTTACCACGAGCTGTCGTGATGTCAATCTCTCATTCAATATTTTTTAAATAAAGTTTTGTGTGCATGGTCACGTGACATGTGTAATGTATATGCAATCTAATCAGTAGTGAGACACCGATTGATTGATGTAATTCATCGGCACCTCATTACCGATCCCATCATTGGTTGATCTAATTGTCAGTACCGATGGACTAAATTGACCAATCGATACATCATTACCGATCCAATCATTGGTATATTCAATCGGTAGTGAGGTATCGATTGATTGATATATTCCATCAGTAGTGAGGTATCGATGGACTAGATCAATTGATCAGTATTCCACTACGAATTGAATCGCGTGTGTAATATACATGGATTTTGGTCATGCATACAAACCAGTCCTCGTATCTTTGAATAAGGTAAACTTTTTGGGCTGAAATAAATCTTCCCAATCATGAAATGACACCATCTTATCATTTCTCATTGTACTGACTTGAAATATGGACAACGCATGCCACTTAATCATATCAGGGGAACAAAAAGGAAGGGAATATACAACATCTCAGTGATTGTCATCATAAAAAGAGAAGCAGAACATGCTCTTTAGACACTATACCAGTACTAATGACACCCATGTCAGTGGCTCAGTGCTCACAATACTGTTGCAATTTAATCAAAGTTGCTTGTTAGCAAAAAATTTCATTGTCCATTTAAAATGCTAACAGGCAGTACTCTCCAAACTGAGTGCAGACCCCGATCGAGCATTGTTCCCTGGAAGAAGGGTTCTGTATAATTCCACAAAACTCACTACTTACAGGAGATTAGTTAATTTTTGGTTATACATATAATTGCTCCACAACAGAAAAAAAAAAAAAAAAAAAACTCGAAGTCTGGAATGATTTTTTTGCAAGTGATCTTATATATACAAGAAAAGTTCTTGAATTCAATCAAAACTCCATCTTCTCACAATCATCACGTCCAACATCATCAAGCCATGCAAGCACATCCGTTGTCAATGGCCTTTGCTTAGGATTCTCGCTAACGCAGAGGCAGGCGATCTCAAGAACCCTGTTCAGCTGTTGTTCGAGTTCTTCGTCGTAGATGCAAGGATCAAACACCTCCTTCTCCTCCTTCTCCTTCCTCTTCTCGAGCACCCACGAGATCAAATACCTGCAGACCTTGGGTTTGCACATGTCCACCGGCCTCCTCCCCGTCAGCAGCTCCAAAAGCACAACACCGAAGCTGTAGACGTCCCCTCTGTAGGTGGCCACCGACGAATGGCCGTACTCCGGCGGAATGTAGCCGAGAGTGCCGACCAAGTCCGTCGTGACGTGGGTGTTGCACGGCATGATCAGCCTCGCTAGTCCGAAGTCGGCCAGGTGAGCTTCGAAGGTCTCGTCGAGGAGGATGTTGCTCGACTTGATGTCACGGTGGAGTATCCGCGGCTCGCAGGACTGGTGCAGGTACACTAGCCCCCTCGCCGCCCCTCGGGCTATCTTCAGCCGCGTGCCCCACTTCAGCGCCGCCGCGCCTTCGAGCTTCTCGTGCAGCCAGTAATCCAAGCTCCCATTCTTCAAGTAGGCGTAGATGAGGAGCCTGTCATTCCCAATCCTGCAATAGCCTTCAAGCACTACAAGATTCCTATGTTGAGCTCTGGAGAGGGTGTCTACTTCAGCTTGGAACTCCCTCTCCATCTGGCAGAAATCGCCGGAGAGTCGTTTCACGGCGACCAGCCGCCCGTCGGGGAGGGTCGCTTTGTAGACCAGGCCGAAGCCGCCGCAGCCGATGATATGGGTTTGATCGAAGTTGTTTGTGGATTTCATGATGTCATTGATGCTCACCTCTGTGTCGTCGACACTTCGGAAGTACAGAAGAACTGGCTCATCCGCGACAGCCGATTCCAGGTGGCCGCTCTCGTCGGCTACCTTGTTCACACTGTCATCTGGTTTCCGGCAATGCGACCTCGAAACAAGCACGTAAACAACGGCAAGAAGAAGAGCTGCACCTAATCCAATTCCGAGAGTCATGCCTACCACAACTGCCCACTGCTTCTTCTTGACTCTAGTAGGTGATCCTGATGGTGGTTCAGCTGCACAGGGAGACGAGTAGGTGCCACAGAGACCTGGATTGCCTGCGAAATAGGCCGCCGAGAAGGTCCAGAACTGGCCGCCAGTTGGTATTCGGCCGACCAGTTTGTTGTACGCCACGTTGAATGTCGACAGAAAATTCAGCTTTGTGAATGATGGCGGTATGCTTCCGGTGAGATTGTTGCGCGAAAGATCTAAAAATTCCAGGTTCGACATGCCTGATAACTCCTCAGGAATGATCCCCGAGATGTTGTTCTTGTGAAGATCAAGCTCGAGGAGGTATTTAAGGTTCCCAAACTCCGGCGGGATTTGTCCGGCGAGCATGTTATCGCTCAGAATCAGAGAAGGTGGGAAGCTGCCAACCTTGTTGTACTGCAACGGCTGGGCGCTCATGTTCCGCCTGCTGAAGAAGGGGAAGGTCTGCGCCGAGGAATCCAGCTTCGAGATGTTGCCGGAGATGAGGCTCCGCAGCTGTGTCAGGCTCTGCGGTATCTCTCCAGCGAGCGAATTGTTGGAAAGATCCAAGTAGAAGAGATATGGGAGATCACCTATCCATGAAGGCACTGCTCCATTCAAGTGGTTCCAGGACAAATCCAGGACCTCCATTCTGCTACAATTCGCCAGCCATCCCGGCACCGATCCTTCCAGGCCGCAGTTTGCCACTGCAAGAAGCTGCAAGCTCTCGAATCCTTGAATGCCGTCGACCGGCATCGTCTCCCCCTGGAAATTCCTAGTAACCACAAGGGTACTGAGGTTGCGGCAATGCTGAAGAACAAGCAGAGCTGAGGAGAGATTAGACAAGCGGTTTCGCGAGAGAGACAGGTATCTGAGCTCAGTCAGATTCTTGAAGCCGGCCGGGATTTCGCCTACCAGATCGTTACCAGCAAGATTCAAAGCGTTCAAGCCGGAACAGGCCGCAAGATTGGAAGGTATAGCACCGGTGAAGCGATTAGTACCGAGATCAAGGGATGTTAGCTGCGCCATTGATGCAAAATTAAGGTCGATCACACCGCTGAGCGAATTGTTCCCAAGGTTGAGGAATCTAAGAGCTGACAAGGTCGACAGCGAAGTCGGAAGACGACCACTGAACTGGTTGAAGGATGCATAGAAACTCTCTAGCTTTCCCAGAGTACTAAACACATCTGGAATAGGCCCTGAGAAACTATTGAAAGAAACATCCAAGTGGACAAGGTTGGAGAGATTGCTGATACTAGAGCTCAACGTGCCGGTCAGACGATTCCCATGAACATCTAACTCCTTCAGAAATGGCAATCGAAACACATCATCAGGTAGAACACCGGAAAGGCCATTGTCGTTGATGGCGAGCTCGGTGAGTGAACTGCAGCTCCCGAACCCCGACGGAAGATTGCCGGAGAATGAATTTGCTGAGAACCAGAGACTCCGTATCCGTGCTGAAGAATTGCAGATAGCCGTGTCGATCGGGCCGGTGAAAGAATTGCCACTGATGTCGAACAGCTTCAAGTTGTTCGATCCAGCAAGAACAGGGAGGGTGCCATGGAATGAATTCTGGGAAATATTGAAGGTTTCGATCAATGGAAGGCTTGTATTCGACGGAATAGAGCCAGAGAGCTTGTTGACACTAAGATCAAGGAACGCTAGTTGCTCAAGAGAGAACAGCTGAGGAGGGACGGAGCCACGCAGAGAATTGAATGAAAGATTCAGTTGTCTTAGATTGACCAATCCAGCCAAAGAATCCGAGATGGATCCTTTCAAGCTCCTGTTATGCAAATCCAAGCCGACCACTCTTCTACCTAAGACGGTCGGAGGGCCGCAGGAGATGCCCGGAAAGCTGCAGCAATCCGCGGACGATGCGTTGGAGCTCCACCCATGGATGCCGGAATCCATGGCTGCCAAGAACCCCTCCAGTGCCTTCAGGTCGCCGGGGTTGCATGTCTGGTCCTGCGAATGCCCAGAATGAGCCAAGAGGAACGAGAAGAAGAACAAGAACCACCATGAGTGCTTCAATGGCAGTCCAGAGACACCTCCTCTGTTTTCCATTTGAGCCAATACCAAGAACAAGAAGACGGATGGAGAGTAGCAAAGGAGGGTCTTTTCTGGCTTAGGATCAATGGCGGAGAGAACCCATCTGGCAAGAACAATCCCCTGGGTCTCGACTTCTGAGATCTTAGCATCAAACTATAAGTATACCCAAGAGAAACAAACAGAGGATTACAGCACGAACAGAAGAGATTTCGAAGAATTCTGGGCTGTTGCCTAAAACAAAAGCAGGCAAAAACTAATACGAGATTTCGAATTAAGACTCTCTTCTTTCGTGAGAGTTGAGATCTTAGCAGGCAAAGATCTATGGGAAGACACCAATAACCAGAAACGAATTGGACAGAGATAAATGAGGGTCTTTTCTGGAATAGAATCAAAACAGAGAAAACCAAATTTTTCTAAGCTTCCACCGCTTAAAGAAGAAAAATCGTAAGAGCAGCGAAGCTTCCTGTCAATCAGAGATGATGCAACCCGAGGGAGATCCAATAGAGAGAGACAAGGAAATCATAGTTTTGAAGCTTTCTCTTGATAGTTATACTCTGTCAAGCTTTCATGGATATTAAAGTATAGATTGATGCAATTTGATGTATTTTTTGGATACTTATAGGCTGGTAGTTGGAACATCTCCAAGTAGAAGCCATCGAGAGTCAGCGGGAAGAGGGAGGGATGGTGACCGGAACGGCGGGGAGACATTGACCGGCGGCCACCGGTATAGTCAGAAGAGATCCCAACTGCCACCCAATTACCGGTTGACCAACTCAAGTATTATCATCTCCAAATTTATAGTGCATCTAATTAAATATTTTTACACATAATGTTAATGTAGCATTGAATGTTATGATTCTAATATAGTTTATCCAATGTTATAAACTGAGCCAATTAATACCAGTATAAATTCCCAATTGAGCCAATGAGGTTGAAGTCCCCCGAGAGAAAAAAAACGAAGAAGTTGGGAGTCAATAATTCTTCATATTTCTAAGGTGATTGTTGTTCATCCCAATAGATCTTGGTAGAATTTTGTTGGGGTTAAATCACGTTGTTTTTGTATTATATTCAGCAAGTGTTTTTTTTTTATCCAATAAGGGGGAAACCCACGTGCCATCCTTATAATAGAACCCTCTTCTTTGACTTTTGAACGTTGAATTTTTTTTCTCAAATTGGTCGATATAAGCTGCTCTTGGATTAATAAACAAAAGCGCTGATTTGTCTACATGCTGACGTGGCATATGCATTACACATGTCTGAATCGATAGTGAACTACCGATTTTTTTCATTTAGTCCATCGATAGTGGTTTATCGATGGACTGGATCAATGAATCGGTATCTCACTACCGATTGAATTATTCATCTAGTCCATCGACAGTGAGATACCAATGGACTCTATCAACCAATCGGTACCTCACTACCGGTACAACTAAATCGATAATGAGCTACCGATTTATTGATTTAATCTATCGGTAGACCACTACCAATGGACTAGATGAAAGAATCGGTAGTGGGCTACCGATTCGATGGCATGTGCATTACACATGTCACATGTTCATTAACACAAAACATTATTCATAAACTTTATATGAGATTAGAAAAAAACAATTTAATAGCTGAGTTTTTTTTAAAAAAAAATTTGGCTTAAATACTGATATGTATAGTTGACTATATTATTGAAATATATAGCAACCTACCCTTCCATATCTTGAACAGTGAAAACTGTGTTTTTTTCTCTTTGGATTTATTTCTTTCTTAAATACAAGATTAGTCAATTGTTGAACACCATTCATTTGTTGAACATCATACATATAATAATGTTTCTTATGGAGAAGATGGACATCTATAATGATACGCGAAGAAATATATATGTCAAAGATTGACATGTCGATATGTATGAACCATGCTGACACATATGATAATAACATGCGAATCATGCTAGCATGACCGCAATCCATGATATAGACATTTTCCGAGTCTTGTTATTCATGATAAATAATAAAAATAAAAAAAACTTATGATGCGTATAAAAAAATGTTGGCGCGTCGGCGAGACGCGTTGCTTAATTGTGAAATATCTGGCAAAGAGGTAAAAATACAATTTCTTTGACTTTTCTTTGTCTTAGCTTGCCACACATTCATAATTATGTTTTTTTTTTTTTCTAAAGCATATGGACGCTGATTGGTATAGATGCTGATATCATATGTGCATTACACATGTTCGAATCGGTAATCGGTAGTGGGCTACCGATTCTTTCATATAGTCCATCGGTAACCACTACCACTACCGATGGACTAGATCAATGAATCGGTAATCCACTACCGATTGAATTATTCATCTACTCCATCGATAGTGAGATACCGATGGACTCTATCAACCAATCGGTAGCTCACTACCGATATAATTCAATCGGTAGTCCACTACCGATTCATTGATATAGTCCATCGATAGATCACTACCGATGGATCTATATAGACGAATCAGTATTAAACTACCGATTCGGTGGCACATGTCCATATACACAAAACATTACTCTTAATTGGGAAATATCTGACAAAGAAGTAAAAATACCATTTCTTTGACTTTTCTTTGCTGATTTCTGGTCTTAGCTTGCCACATATTCATAATTATGCTTTTTTTAAAAGCATATTCACAGTCATTGAGAAGAACACAAAAAATTAACAAAATTAAGTAACTCTTATTTAGCTTAAAAAAGACTCAGCTTCAAGAGAAACACACAAGATTTTTTTTTTGGAAAAATTAAAGCTATAACGTAATAGGCAATTAGGCATGGTTGATCACATAAGCATGTAAAAGAACAATTATAATAAGATGATGAGATCTCCATTGGAATGTGCTGCAGGATTGCTCCAGCGTCAAGATGAAAGATACTTTTAATCATTCATCAAGATTACTACAAGTAAGTTGACCATGACCACAAGTAGTGATGATGGGAGATTCATGCACTCACATCTTGGTGGTACTAAATTATTGAAGTCTATATAAGAGATCAGACTCACACAAGCAACGCCGGATTTTGAATTCCCACCAGCCAGCCCTTTCTTTAGCTTAGAGTTTATTTTATTGCTATTAGGGTTGGAAATTGGGACACACTTTATTTTTATTTCATATTTCGAGCGAAAGTTGACGATGGATATTGAGGAGGAAAGCAACAAACACAAAAGAATAGTTAAAATTCTACCTGTTTGGTATGGTGGTATGGGGTTAGAAAAAGTGAGGTCAAGGATGAATAGGGTTAGAAAAAGTGAGGTTAAGGATGAATAGGTTGGTAGGAGGAATGGAGATAAATTAGTAATTATTACTTTTGGTGTTTGGGGATATGAATGGGGTTAAGGGAGATTAAGGACCCGGTTGACAGAAATATTTTCTTTGACTTCTTTTAAGTGATTTGACCGTGACATTCATATTAAACAGCTGGTGGTGGGAGGATGGAAAATGCCTAGCATAACAAATTAAATATTAGTAATGACAAACATGGGCATTTTTGTTTCTTCAGACGGTGCGGTTTGGCTTTTAACTCCGGTTGAGTTTGGTTGAGTTTTGAACTCCTCTAGTAGATTTAAGGAACTATTTTTGATAATATCAGGTTTTAGGAACCAATGTGAATTTAAAGAAGATTTGAGGGAGTAATATGACATCAATCCAAAAAAAAATATACGAGGAAAAGAGAACAAAGGTATCATCCACTTTTGAAAACATCTATTGATTGGCATGGTTGCTACTGGTGGGATGTCAATTGGCAAAGGCCACTGAGGCATGCTAATGCCAACCATCATACAAAGTTGTTGAGAATAATTAGCAATCCCCATCGGGTGATGAGCATTTATGTGTATTGATGATGTTTGTGGGAAACACTTTAGATCCCATACAAGTTGTTTATTACCCCAGTGCTGAGAAATTGGGGAGGATAGATGTTCTGAGGATGCCAACCACCTTAAAAAAATGTGAGAGGCGACAGTGATGTAGCCATCCATTTGCTAGGCTACAAATGAAAGGCTATCTTCATTGTTAGATTTGTCTCAGTGGAAGCTAAAGTTGTCATTTGGAAGCGATGCAATATTTTCATGCTTTGCATCGCAGCAAGTGCTCAGCAGTAGGGATTTAATTTTGAAGTTAAGGTCCAGTCAAGTCTGGGCTAATAGCATGTACCTTATGGAAGCACAGACAATAATCTAAGGACCAATTAATTGTTTCTGCTACTGTTCAGCGTATGAATAAGCATTAGTCAAACAATCTGGGTCGCATATGATCCATGGGGTCAGTAATTCTTCAAGTACTCAAAACTTCACAATGAATCACTAACATGTTAGTTGCATCATCTTCACCTTAGGAATAACAGAGTTCTTCCTGCAAATGAGTTTAGAGAGCCAGAGACAAGGAAATATTCAAAGTGGAGACTGTTTTCACTTATTACATATGCTGTTTATTAGGACAGCCATCGGAACATTGATATCAAAAAATAAAAAGCAAGCTCCATGAATAGGTTCTCATGAATTTACACATCTGCAGCGGACATTGAAAAAAATCGTGGATACAACAGAAAGGATCATTTTTCGTCGTCTGATCACTGCTTTCATGCAATTGATACATTATACCTTGATTATAAAAGGGTGATACAACGATGATATCCGAATTCAGCTAGTGACAGTGACAGCAGTGTCTTATTGGTACAAAGGTGCAAAGCGGACATGAATGGAGATAACTACATAGGTGTCGGCGACCTTCAAATTGACAATTCTGTCCGCGAGACCAGAATGCCATCAGTATCTGCATATAGCCACTCACCATCGCAAATCCTCGTTCCAGCAATGGTCACTGGAACATGCTTCTCTCCAATTCCCTTCTTAAAAGCTTTCATTGGATGCGAAGCAAGAGCTCTGACCCCAATATCACAGCCGTTGATCTCGTCAACATCCCTAATGCAGCCATTAACCAATATGCCTGCCCAGCCATTGTTTTGAGCTTGTTGAACAGGGTTGCCACCAAGAATAGCACAGCGCATGCTCCCACCTCCATCCACAACCAAAACTCTCCCATTACCTCTCTCCTCGAGGAACTCACGCACAAGCACATTGTCCTCAAAGACCTTAAGAGTGACAATTGGGCCAGAGAAGACCTGACGCCGCCCATAAATTTGGAAGACTGGCAGGAGTGCACGAAGCTCTCCACTAGCAATCATGTGCGGGTTTGCATCACATACCTCAGCAGTTGCCAGAGGTAAAGCAGCCATTGATGTTTATTAGAGTACCTAAGGGAAAGAAACATGGCATATGTCAGTATCCATTGCCCTATAAGGGTTCTTTAATCACTGAAATTCAGTAGGTCAAACAGAAAAAAGAGAATAATGCTGCTCATAAAGATTGTGAGACAGTAAGTTTTACGCATTGAGAACAATGACATATCCTTCATCGTAGGCAGAAGGAATCATATACCAGATCTGCAAAGGAAATCAGGATAACTTAAAACAGCAGGCTGCCGAACATGCATTACTTGTCGTCATGTGCATCGTTATCCTTGTATGCTTTATGCAAACTTAAACTGACAAATAGATAATGCTACTGAAAGGGGCATTCATAGTACATAACTCGAGGTAGCATGTTCTAGAACTAAAATTCTCCATGAACATCAGGAACTCTAGGTGCCAAGTTCATGAGTGCCAATCGTGAATCACCAGAAAAATAGCACAGCATTAATTCCTAGAGCATCTAGGGCAAGCACTCTAGGATTACCTTTAAGCTTACACGGTATCTGAAATTTGAAGCATAATTAGAATTTCTTTCTTATTGCCTTGGCTTTCAAATGACAATAGCAAGATAAAAGAATAAAAACATCCAATTAAACATGAATGTACATGTGGATTCATGCACACCACAAACAAGTCTCCACACACAAATTTATATGAACTTCTGCTAGTTACCGCTCAATGAACCATTAGGTTATCAAATTCAGTAGATACAGCATATTAATATTCTGGAACACACAGACCTCTGTTCTACAAGTCCATTGTTTACATAAATCATTTAGGGCACGCAGTAAATTCAGACATAGAGCTTGATTTTGAAGATGCATTCCAAGTGTTTAGCGGTTCGTCGATCTACATCTGACTTCATTAGGATAAATGTAATGCTTGGCTCCCCACAAGTGACTACATGACGATAACTTCATAATTCTAATGAAGTGCTATCATCATACAGTTGTAACTTGCATGGTATGGAAATAGTTATATTCGAAGGCCCATTTAATGAGGTTTGCTTCAATTAACGTCGTTGTTGAAGGAAGGCATCTGAACAGGCATTCTACAGGTACCAGAGCACCCAATGTGTGAAGGCCAGTGAGATGATAAAGAACGGAACCCAAACAACTAGAGAATGAGGCAACTAGCAATGGTTTCAGTTATAAAATAGACCAGAAGACCAAGTGCTTCTTCAATCAGACAGCGAACCTCCATTTTAAATCGCCTACTTGCCAAACTTGGCTTCAACTATTCAGGTCATTGTAAATAGTATGCATTAGAAATCTAATAATGACTGGACAATGTCATGCCAAAATGATAAGAATACAGAAATTCAAGTCCCGAGGGATATTAGAAACTTGGCCATCATCATTATCCACCCAAAGCCAAATCTTCATATTGTTAAGATCCTTCTCCTCTGGACCTCCTCCAACTTAAAAAATCCAGACTAGTACACCAGTTCATTCTACTCCATTCATTTTGAATACGAATAAGTGTTATTAGTTCTTGAACAGAATCATCAAGTCAACACCATCACTATCCTAGTGTCCGTTATAATTCAATTGGCATGACAAATATCAGAACGAAAATGAATTATATCGACGATCATCCTCACCACAACCAACTCTTCTGCATTTCCACCAATCTAGTATTAATCTTTGAGCTTAAGGCACTGTATAAGCAACCCAGAAGTACATATCCATGGATCATTTCTTTTCACAAGGGAATTTCATTCAGATCATTCATATTCATCGCGTTACCTTCTTTTACCCAATCCATTACCTTTTTTCCTTCTTCTTCAACTTGCAAGGCCATAAACCTATTACCAAAAGCCTCTTTTGCGCGATCCAGTTATAGCGACAAGGGGGTGAAATTACTAAATCTTTAAACAATAAAGAAGAAAGCGACAGGATAGATAATGATCCAGCGGCATCAGAACTCACAAGATCCTCCAAGAGATCTTCTGCATCAAGAACCACGTTTCGAAACACCATCATTTCCACTCGCAACGAATATGTTTGATAAAAACCACATTTTTACACACATCTTAATACCCCGGAGACGCTCTGAAACGTTCTTTTTGGCATTCCATCAAGATACATACCCAAAAAAACACTGCCAATTCTCCAGCACGCACAGTTCATCGTAGATACTCCCAATAATCCTAAGAACAAGAAGAAGAACACGAACGAATAAAGAGGATCCATAGATGAGGACGACGAGATTGTTTACCTCACCAAGACGAAGCCCGCCCGCAGCGATCCGATCCCCGACCTGGATGTGCGCGTTGCAGGAGGATTACCAGATGGAATCCTAGGAGTAGACTAGAAGAGGCGGGGAATTGGGAACTGGGATTGGAATCTTTTCTTCTTCTTCTTTTCGTGTGTCGTTTCATTCACTCGCCTCCTTTTTCGTGTTCCGCCAAAAAGGAAAAGATCACATCTGATAACGATGGTGGGGTTCGGATCGGGTCTTTATTATTGGGTTGCGACGCTGTCCGTTTAGCCCGTTTGGTTCGGCGTCAAGAGGAAACACAGTGGGATAATAACGGGTAAATTTAACTCACTTTTGATATTTGGTTTAGAAATATGGATAAATTAGTGAGTTAAGTTTGATATAAGGGTAAAAATTATAAAATGTATAAAATTTATAATGTTATAATAATGGATAACATGGTGAGTTAAGATTATAATATTTAAATTAATTATTAAGTTAATTAAAATGTTTGTCCGTAAAGGATATAAAATATATAATATTGTATTAATGCATCCCATGCGGACCCACTTATATTAATATAATAATAATATTTTTAATATTTATTATTAAAAATAATATAAAATAATGTTTGTACACATCAATGCATCCTCATGCAGACCAACTTATATTAATATAATAATAATATTTTAATATTTATTTATTAAAATAATATAAAATAAAATATTTTTTTGCATGATGTAGACCAATCATAATATGACATGTGGCATGTGGACCCACTTATATTAATATTTTTATTATAATAACATATGAATAATATTATTTAATATATTACGCATATTAAAAAAAATATTATGCGTACGTAAAAATTTTTATACGCTCATAAAAACGCATACAAAAATATTTATGGGCTCACAAAAATATTTGCACGTAGAAAAACAAACATGTACAAAAAATGTTACTATGCACATAAACATTTTTATACCATCATAAAAAATTTTGCATATATTTTTAGAAGCACATAAAAAAATCTATGGGCGTAAAAACAATTTCCTATGAGTAGTGCATTAAATAATATCAATAACATATTATTATAATAAAAAAATTAATATAGATGGGTCCCACATGCCACGTGTTATACCATGATTGGTTCACATAATGTAAAAAATATATTGTTTTATCATTTTTTATATACTGACGTCATCAAAATAATATTATAATATATTTGATGGGTCTAAATGAAAGAGAAGCTTAACACCATTTTCGGGTTTTAACCCCTTAACCCCATAGCGTTTGAGGATAGCCCTTAACCCCCTTAACCCCGTTGCCAAACGGGGGCTTAAAGTAGGATCAATTTGTGTCAGCCTAATATTTGCGTCTATATGTGTCTCGTATCCTCGATAAAAACCAAATTCTTTAAATTTCAATAGTGTTGTAAAATTCTAAATTATATACGTATCTTCTTCTATATAGACGTACTAGTGGTGTCCCTTGTCACCTGACAAGGCAACCACCAACCCCACCCCCAATAACCACCCAATAACTCCCTCCCACTAACCCCTCAACCTAGGATTATCATGCTACATTGGTGCCACCTAGGACATTCCCCCGCCACATAGCATAACATAATGGTTAACTTATAACCATCATATTCCTGTCATCATCCTTATATGATAGCAAGGTAGTTATGCCATTGTCCTATTGTCACTCCTTTATCCTACGTAGCATCCTATGTGGCACCTGACATTCTACATGGCAACCTATGTGGCCTGGGTGATTGGTTAGAGGTAGTGGGTGGATGGTTGGTTAGGAGTAGTAGGTGGGTGGTTACCCTACTAGGTGGTAGGGGGCACCACTAGTATAAATATAAGTATGATATAAGAATAATGGGTGGGACTGGGACCAAAATATTCATTTAATTTTCTCAGATCATACAAAAATGATAGTTATATCTAAATGACAAATGTAATTCAATTTTTTTAAAAAAAGAATAAATTAGATTTTTTTAAAAAGAATCGGCCAAGCTAGTTAAAAAAATAAAGAAAAGGTATTTAAATATTTTTAGAAGGCAATGCACGCATATCCTAATAATGACATCGATTTTCACTCAATTAATAAAAAAAAAAACTATATCCATAGCATTTATAAAAAAATGTTACGAGTTTAGCTCGTTCTGAATGACACCTTTCGAGAAGTCATGCCTATAAAAGCCATCCGAGGTTCGGAGAACTTGAGAGCCTTAGGGTGCGTTTAGCAAATCTGAATCTAATGAATTAGCTGAATGAAGAATCTGTGGAATTAGCTGAATGGGGAATGAGCTGAATCTGGTGATTCTGTGGATTTTGGTTCTGTTGTTTGGTTGGTCTATATGGGATGAGCTGAATCTGGTGATTCTGGCGTTTGGCTTGTCTATTATGGATGAGCTGAATCTGCTAATTTTGTGGATTCTGGTATTTGATTCATAAATCTCTGAATTGGAACAAAGTGAATTTTGACAGCATGTTAATAATAAAACTTTAAGTTTTCTTCAAATTAAGACATGTTTTTCATTATAATAATAACAATACCCACGAGGTATGATTGATCGAAATTATTAAAAATTTAGGTCAAATTAATTCTTTGAATGCATCTAATCATGTAAAATGATTGATCGAAATTATTAAAAATTCAGGTATAATTTAAGTTATAATATATTAAATGATTTTATAAATTAAATTACATCAAATATTTGCTTTCAAAAATACTCAATATTGGTCTCATAACGAAGATATCGATGATATCTTTCCAATGAGACTAATTTCATAAAGTTTCAACATGTATATTTAAAGTTATGATAAATATAGCTATTTTAAATATCAAAAGGATAAAATGATCATTAAAGGAAATCTCAAATTCGAATCCGAATGCACAGCGGCGGCTTCCGTCGAACGGCGTCCGCTCGATTCGAGCGGACGCCGCGATTCCGATTTTTTGAAATCCGACGTCGTCGGATTCCGCCCATTCCAAAAGATAAAAGTGAGCCAAACATGAGAATGAGCTGAATGGAGAATCCGCTCATTCCTCATTCCATCTAATTCACCTTATACCCTGCTATCCAAACACACCCTTAGCCATCACCAGTTCTGCTCTAACTGGGCATTGTTCCAAAACCAAAAGTACTATGAATCATCTACACCACTCAACAGTCACCACCAGATCATTCAAGCAAAGAGGTATCAAATTGAGGAGCATAACGACACATTCATCAATCAGACTGAAGACATCAAGACAATGCGGATGGTACAATGAATGAGAACTCTGAGAGATTCAAGGGATGGTACTACTGCCTACCCCAAAACATTTATCTGCAGACTTTTACAGTTGAGCTATGGTGGGTGATGTATAATCTCACCCACCAACGTACACAAAAATGAAGCTATCCCACTACCATGCTTCTCCTACATAACTGCTCATGCTAAATGCAGAGAAGTAGAGGACAGTGAATGAATCCTGGGCTACCTCTGCCAGCAATAAATGGGCGTCTCTGCTCAATTGCTACCCCGATCCAACCATTAGAAAGCTTTGTGCTGTTCATCCCGATGAAAAGTTAAAGAAAACAGCTAAGCTCCGCCTCTCCAGTGAATGGCGAGTGTAAAATAAATGAGAATTATTGTACCCATGCTAGATCTGCAGCAAGATGAACAAATCTAGATGTAGTTAGTTAAGGAGAACAGACTCCTTTTCGTACTAATTTTTTCAGCAAGCAACATATAGTTTACAGCAGCTGATCAAAGCCTTCTGGCTCAGAGAACTATAATTATTTAGGATACAAGGGTCTCTCAGACATTTAGTAAAATTTCGTGCTCCAGAAGTAAGATATTATAATGTGGAGTCCTATTTTCAGAAAGATTAATGACAATGGATTCAACACTTGCTTACTGAAAATTGCATAAATATATTATAAAGCTGTCACAAAAGCTGGAAACATAATGTGGCAGTGCAATAAAATGGCTTTCCTGTTGGCTTGTATGATGGAACTCAACTTTTAGTCCTTGGGGATTCATAGAAAGGAAACAAGGAAAAGGACATCATTGCTAAGGCTCACTGGAGGACTGCTTGGTAAATGGGCCCAGCTCAAATGATGCTAAGTGCATGGGTCGAAAACAGATACCCTCAAGTTAACAAGCTTATAGAAAGTTCACTGACTAATGATTCTTACTTAAAAAATGGTCCAGACTATCTGACTCAGGAACATGCAATCTTGATTCCAAGGCCCACAAAGATTTTGATAAGAAGATGGTGCATCACCTACCAGCCACATGTTCACATCAGCGTACTCAGATCATATGAAGAAAAAGGTAAATAGAAGGAGAATAATCCACCTCAGGTTATGAACATAAGCAGCTAAATATTCTCCTAGGACAAATTCATATGCAGTATCACGTGGGTTCTTCCTTTTTCAACTAAATTGTTGTGTTATAGTAAGATGCAATCCTGATCAAGTCTAAAGATTCCAGAATTTTGAAAATTCTATTAGTTAGGTGGTCAACATTGTCGAACCATTAAAGCTTAGGATCCAGTAAGTTCCATTTTGAAGTGATATCATATCAGCAGCATCAGAAGCAGTTTAGAGCTGCTTACAGAGTCGCAAAGAAAAGGAGGATCTTCTTTGGATGGATGGCCATTATGTGAGTGAATCTTCTGTTCCTCCCATCTCCAGTCTCTGTGAGCCTAGGGCTATTTACTGGACTTGGTGTGATTGTAAGAGTCCTGATTGGCACCAAAGTTTGCTTTAGCTGATCTACCTGAGAAGGTATCACTGCAGAGAGAGGCAGATTTAAAACTAAGTTCATATGGCATAGGAGCACTTGACAGTCATTTGTGTCTTATCAAGAAGAATAGGAAGCCAGTTAAATATTTTGTTTACCAAGAACTACCTCAACAGTTATGTGCTACAGATTTTGATCATCCAATCAATCTAACTCTGAAATTTGCAGTTAAGGGAAAGCTAAGCAAGGGCCAGATCAGGAAGAGAGCAGGTTTAAGAACTAAAGGTGCATCCCAATTCCTGCCTTATTCAATTAGCACCTACAACAGACTCCACCTCCATATACAAACACTTCTCATGCAAATTCCATATCCCAAAAGCAATCGATTGTCCAAGAAAGTAAAGCTAAAGACATAATGTTAACCTTTAATGATGAGCTTTTTCGATGCATCATCTGTCTGTTGCTCATCTCCAGACTGCCTTTCCATTCTGCTTGAGCCCTTTCGGGAGAGGGCTTTCTGGAGGAAGAACAACATTCATATCAAATCTTACATTGTGTAGGAGATCCTAGAGTAAACAAGATATGCAGATATTAATGATCATAATACCAAAGCCGGTTTGCTCACGGTCATTTTTTGATTTCCAGAGCAGCACCTATCAGGGTGGTGAGGGAGACTTTCAATATCCAACACTACATTGCCTGCTTTGTGGATGGCCATAGTTTGGCTCTAGGAAGAAGGGAATCACAAACAATGTATCAGCAAAAAGGGAGCAAAGTAAGAACTTTTCTCTGATGAGAAAGAATGTAAAAGCATTTGCATTCCAGTATCAAATGAACAAACAAAACACCACTATGCTGGGATGCTGCATTCCATTTCGACCCTCGGATCGTCTATCTTTGCAAGCTTCATAACCTTGATTCATTTGACAACTTCCTAAGATAGCTTACAACAATTAAGACTTATTCCAGGTCTGAAATGAATTCTTAATTTTTGGTCCCTTGCAAGAATATTAAGACCAACTGCAACCCTGTACTAGACACTCCATGAATGCAAACAAATGAACAAAGAACTAACAAAGTACATTGGTTTGGTGGATGAGAGTTCCAAACCAAAAATCAAATTGTATCCCTAATTATTTACCACAAGTCAACCTAAACATGATACAAACCTAGAACATAGATGCTGCTACTCATGAGCAGACACACATATCTCAGAGCAGCTCATTTATTAATAGAACACATCATAAATAATTCTCCATTACCTGAATTGAAACCTCTCCCATCTTAAAAGCTAACAAGCCAACCTGCAACAGCTTCCAATTGAATGACAAGTGAATCAACACCACTGCACCGACAGAAACTTATTCGCTTATAAAAGGCTTCAAATCAACAAAAGCATGTGAATGACAAGTAAATCCTCACCACATAATCATGCACTAGAAGCCATCTGTCATTAATCATTATACCTAATTATACCTTTGTTGCTGTTTTCAAGGCTCTATTGAAAAATATAGTATAGTTTGCATACTCAATGTCAATGGTCTTGAGCAACATTATAACACATGAATCCATTTGCTTTGGAAGTTCGGATATGACAGTTTGGCCCATTCTTAAACATTTTTTCAAATTTAAACAAAGCGAATGTAGATGATCTATAACTTTTCTTTATGGCCAAATTCCGACAGTATTTTGGAAGAAAGAAATACCTGAGAAGAAATATAAAGATTAGAAACTCCACAACGCCTACCCGCGCTTCTCTTCCAGCATTCTCTCAAATTTTTGAAAACAGGCAGCCATTTCCGCACCGTCCAAAATTACAACTCTGGCTCAGCAACTCTGGAACAAGAAATGAAGGTCACATTAGAAATTGGATCCAATAAAGTCCTTCATCTCTGAACAAGACAGTACTCCCGGTTCTTTTCCACAAACAAAAAGGAAAAAACTCTTCTTTTAATATGGTAATCCACAGATCAAAAGGTGAAAAAGAATACATCTATTTGGCAAGCTGAGTCTCATACTCACTTCCAAAGAGCAAAAGAAATCATCCCAAGAGTAAAGATTTGTAGCATCTAGTAGTCGTTTTAATCTAAAATAAAAAGATAAATGGTCGTAGCAAAACTACCCTTTTATTCAAACTACTGATGAACTCTTCCATAAACAAGAAAAACAAACCCATTGTGAGATCATTGAGGCCTAGAGAAACAATGAGATCGAAAGAATGTATGTAAAACTCGACAAGTAGATAACGAGAAACCTTCAGTAATCCATCGATCGGAGACAGATGAATCGGAATCATGGAGGAGTTGAGAAAAGAAGAAGCGCCATTTAAAAGCACCCAAATTGCTAAGCATTTGCCTTCTTTAACATATCCAGAAAAAACCCAGCGGACTCCCCAAGAAACGCATTAAAACCCCAATGCCGAATGGATAATGGATCCCAATCCAAGAGAAACTATTCTCTCTCGGGGCCCAAATGCCGCCATTAAAGTATCAATCCAAGAAGAAAAAAACACCGATGGAATTGAAAAAAGAGATTCTTTTTTCCTTGGAATGAAGAAATCTCATGGGAGACTGCGCTATGGCATCTTTCTTTCTCGCCTATAGTTAGTTTATTGAGGAGTCTGGCGGCGCATATACCATAGGGAGAGCGGCGTCTCGCTAGCTATAGTACGCAGTTGGATCAGAGAGATGGGATCCAAGTCCGAATCCAATAAACTTTTGAATCTAAAATTAGCCACTCCCAGAATCCGCCTATCATTGGATGCCACGTAGACCACTCTCTTCCTGGCTTGCTTAGATCTGGGTTCCTTGACAAATACAGCTGGCAGCCTCTCGCCCGCAAATACCATGTCCCCACCACCCAAACACACCCAACACCAACAGCAGGGTGGTTCTATTTGGGGGGACCTTCTCAGGTCTCTCTAGACCTAAACATCTCGTGTCTTGCCACGTGTCAGATTCAATTTATTTGCCGGGCAGAGGAGCAGCTACGAGCTTTGAATCCCCTCACTCGTTTCTCCTGAGATAAACCACCCCCTTTGTATCTCCTCTTTCTCTCTCTTCTTTTATTTCTCTCTCTCACATCCTTCCACCATTGCTGCTATTTATATACAAATCTCAAGCTTTTTAATGGAGAGAATGGATGGCTAGACTGGCACTTTAATAAAGAGGTCGTCTTCTTCTCTTACTTGCGCATAGATCCATTGGATCCATGACTAATAAGAGCTGAATAAAAATGAGAGAGAGTGTGTGCTAAATAGGGGTGTTTAGGAGCACGAGAGGTGGGGGGGCTAAAAGAATAGTTTTTATTGCTGCAGTGAGAGCAGGAGGAGAGGGGGGGGGGTGACACGGAGCGAGATAAAAGAAGCAGAGCATCCTCCAAAGCCTCTGAGCCCCGCTCTGTGAGAGTCTGAGCCAGGTTCACGTGAGCCCATTCCGATGCTCGGAGATCGACGGAATCCCTCCAGTTCCATACCTTGGGACGAGCGAGAGTGGTGAAGCTTTGGTTTCCGGTAGGTCGTAGGTCGGAGAAATGTGAGGGAGCCCATGATTCTATTCCCTGTTTCATGGGGGCATTGACCTTTCGATTGTCGGTGATGAAGATGACTATCAAGTTGCCGTTTTGATCGTTTTTTCTCAGTTTTTGGAACTTTTCGATCCTACCCATCTCGATGGGATCGGAGATTGAGTTGCCATTGTGTTTGCTTATCCTCCTCTGTTTCTTATCTCCTTGGGTTACCTCGTTGGAGTCGATGTCCAGCGATGCCGAGGCATTGCTAGCATTGAAATCGGCTATGGATCCTTTGGGGTCTCTCCCATGGCGGCGGGAGGCCATTGGAGAGATGTGCACGGGGTGGAGAGGGGTGAGGGGGTGCTTGCCCAATGGAAGGGTGTCCAAGCTCGTCCTGGAGTTCCTCAACCTCACGGGACCCCTTGCGGAGGAGATCCTCGCTCCTCTCGGCGAACTCCGGGTGCTCAGCATGAAGTCCAACGCCTTATCCGGCGCCATCCCCGACCTTTCCCACCTCCCAAGCCTCAAGTCCCTCTACCTTAGCGACAACCTCTTCTCCGGCGCCATCACCGACTCCCTTGCTAACCTCCACCGCCTCAAGATCATCGTCCTCTCCGGAAACCTCCTCTCCGGCCCCATCCCACCGTCCCTCGCAGATCTCCCGAGGCTCTACACCCTGCAGCTCCAAGACAACCATTTGGCCGGCCCAATCCCAGCGTTCAACCAGCCAAGCCTCCACTTTCTCAACGTCTCTAACAACGCCCTCACCGGGGAGATACCGGTGACCCGCGCCTTATCTCATTTCGACCTCTCCTCCTTTCTCAATAACCCCCTCCTTTGCGGCGAGCTAATCCAAGTGCCATGTTCACAGAGTCCAACCTTTCCACCATCCACGAGCTCGGGGGCAGACATCATTTCGTCCATCTCTCCTCAGGCTTCCAAGAAGACTACCAACAAACGGGTAATCGGGGTCGCTGTGGGCTCGGCCAGCGCCGCCCTGTTTCTCGCTCTTTTCTTGGTTTTAGCAATCTGGGCACTCTCCAAACGTAAGAAAAAGAGCCCGGAGAACGAAAACGGGAACCGGGGCGTCATAGTGGGATCTGGCAACGATAAGGCCACTATAGCCAGAGGAGGAGGAGGGGTTGAGGGCGAGAAGGGTGGCCCGGCGTTTAGGTGGGAAGGTGAGGGAATAGGGAGGCTAGAGTTCGTAGGTGGCGCCGGTGAGATGTATGGACTGGAGGATCTATTGCGGGCGTCGGCGGAGACGCTGGGGAGGGGTACGATGGGGAGCACTTATAAAGCAGTAATGGAGACGGGCTTCATTGTGACCGTGAAGCGTCTAAAGGAGGCGTCTTGGCCTCCGGTGGACGAGTTCCGCCGGCGTACAGAGGAGCTCGGCCGGCTGCGCCACCCCAATCTCGTCCCCCTCCGCGCCTACTTCCAAGCCAAGGAGGAGCGCCTGCTGGTCTACGATTACTTCCCCAACGGCAGCCTCTTCTCCCTCGTCCACGGTACGCTGTCCCCCCCTCCCATCTCCCGTCCTTCCCTCCCCGTAAACTTCTCCGCGGAGCTCCTGACTCGAGAACGCGTTTCTCATGTGCCTGTGGCACAGTTGCCGATGGGGCCGTGCTTGACCGGTCTCCGAGACGCTTTCCGACTGAGCGCTCCGATGCGAGCGTCTGGCCGATGTACCGCATCTGGTCGTCGGATCCTCATCCGATACCGTATCGGATCTGGATTTAACTTCTAGCGTTCCCCAATCCCCACTAGGATGAGATGTTATCATAAGAACCTTTTAGTTCGATAACAATGTCTACATACTTCATCTCTCTGTTTCATAAACTTCATCTCTCTGTTTCATCTCCATGTCGTGTTCTTCGACATTTATGGTCCTTAAAAGCTTGTTGGTCCACTTCCAGATTTGTCTCTTGGCGTGTCACATGCACGCAGACTGTAATCTCCCATGCTTTGGTTTGAGTTATTACAACCTTTCATCCAGACTGTTTCCTAGCGATTAATGCTTATAATATACGTGACGCTTGTTCATTACTATTCATTCACATGCATTAGTACTCGGCATCAAACCGTGTCTCCTGTTGTTTGTTGATTTGCACAGTACACACACGTATACTTGTTTGTACGTGCATGGCTGATGAATTCCACCGTGGATACGCCATGCAGGGTCGAAGCCCTCCGGCAGCGGCAAGCCGCTGCACTGGACGTCCTGCCTGAAGATAGCGGAGGACATCGCCACCGGACTGCTCTACATCCACCAGTCGAGCCCTGGCATGGTGCATGGCAACCTCAAGTCCTCCAACGTCCTCCTCGGCCCCGACTTTGAGTCCTGCGTCACTGACTACGGCCTCCTTCCTTACCTCCGGTCGGCGGATTCCCTCGACGACACCCCCGCCGCCTCCTCCCTCTTCTACCGCGCGCCCGAGTCGCGCCACCCCTACAAGCTGTACACTCAGCAGTCCGATATCTATAGCTTTGGTGTCCTACTGTTGGAGCTCCTCACCGGGAAGACGCCCTTCCAGGATTTAGTTATAGAGCACGGCGCCGACATCCCCCGGTGGGTCCGGGCGGTGCGGGAGGAGGAGACGGAGTCCGGGGACGACCCGGCCTCGGGCAATGAGGCGTCGGAGGAGAAGCTGGCGGCGCTGGTGACCATTGCCATGGCGTGCGTGAGCGTGTCCCCCGATAGCCGTCCGGCGACCAAGGAGGTGTTGAAGATGGTCAAGGACGCGAGGGCGGAGGCCATGTTGTCATCCAACAGCAGCGAGCACTCGCCGAGCCGGTGGTCGGACACCGTCCATAGCTTGCCGAGGGAGCACGGATCAGAGCACTCAAATTTTGCGGAGAGGGATTGATATATATCAGCAGCATGGATTAATTGATGGTGTAGGATTTCATTTGAAAGTAGATGATCGATTGATGTAGAGTGTGTGCATTGTAAATCTTGAATTCTCCAAGTTCTTCGTCTCTTCTTAATTTTCTTGTTTTCTTGTTTGCATTTTAGAGCTTTTGCCAACACTTGTGTTTTTAATGAAAAATGGCACTTCTTTATAGTTGTGAGTTGTGACTACTACCTTACCTTTGCACGACTCAATGGAAAAATGGTGGATCTAAAATTTGCTCATCAGAAAATAATAGTTAAGCTGATGACATCTTGATGATCCAATAATTTTTTGGATTCTTGATCCATTATTTTATCAGTTTAAGTTTCGATTTTTTATTTAGGTAGCACAAATGCCACCTTACTTTAATTGTTTATAGTTTTCAGAGAAAACTAGGCTACGTACCCATGAGGAGCGGCGGCGGTGGCGGTGTCGGCGCCTTCGTTCTCCAGACGGAGCGCTTCCGTCACAGAGCCAGCAAGCCCGCTGCTACCGTTAGGTCCCTCCTTTCCCTTGCCCGTGCCACCGCCTCCTCTCCCAACCTCCTCGACTCGGCCCTCTCCCACCTACGCTCCCTCCGGTCCCACCACCCCTCCTGTCCGCCTCCTCCCTCTCATGTCTACAACACGCTCCTCCGCTCGTCGTTCCAGCACCAACGACCGGACCTCGTCCAGCTCTTCTACGAGGACATGCTCCTCGCCGGCGTCCCCCCGGACACGTACACCTTTAATCTTATGATCCATTCTCTGGGTAACTCTAGCTGTCTAGATGAAGCTCGCCTACTGTTCGAGAAGATGCCTGAAAGAAGTTGCCAGCCAAATGCTTATACTTTTGGCCTTCTCATTCGCGGGTACTGCAAATCTGGGCTCAGCTCTCAGGCCCTCGAGCTTTTTGATCAAATGGGCAGTCGTGATTTGCTGCCAAACTTGGTTATTTATAATACTTTGATTGCCGGATTTTGCCGGGAGGGCGATGCCGACGCTGCGGAGAGGTTGGTGGAGAGGATGAGAAGAGATGGGCTATCGCCCAATGTGGTCACCTTCAATTCAAGGATATCGGCACTTTGTAAAACGGGGATGGTGTTGGAGGCTTACATGATCTTCAAAGACATGGAGGATGGCGATTTGGGGCTGCCGAGGCCGAATCAGGTCACGTTTGATGTAATGCTTGAAGGGTTTTGCAAGGGTGGGATGGTGGAGGAAGCCGCGGCATTGGTCGAGACGATGAAAAAGAATGGTTTTCTTAGGAGGTTGGAGAGTTATAACATTTGGTTGTGTGGATTGATAAGGAATGGGAGGCTCTTGGAGGCGCGCTCGCTGTTGGAAGAGATGGTTCGCGATGGCGTGGAGCCAAATGTTTGCTCTTATAATATCACGATCGATGGGCTTTGCAAGGAGGGAATGGTGTCTGTCGCAAGGTCGGTGATGAGTTTGATGAGGAACAAGGGTATATTGCCGGATACGGTGACTTATAGTAGTTTGCTCCATGGGTATTGCACCAAAGGGAAGGTAAATGAGGCCAATGTGATTCTTCAAGAAATGGTGAAAGATGGATGTTTTCCGAATGATTTTACTTGCAATATCTTGTTGCAAAGTCTCTGGAAAGAAGGGAGAACTTCAGAAGCAGAGAGGTTGCTGAGAAAGATGAATGAGAAAGGACATGGTCTAGATATTGTGAGTTGCAATATAGTCATTGATGGACTGTGTAAAAATGGTAAATTGGATAAGGCGATGGAGATTGTTGATGGAATGTGGCATCATGGAAGTGCGGCCCTTGGCGAACTCGGTAATGCATTCCTTGGTCTGGTGGATGATCAAACAAATGGCAAGAAATGTGTACCTGATCTTGTCACCTATTCAACGTTAATCAATGGTTTGTGCAAGGCAGGTAGGCTGGATGATGCTAAAAAGACATTTCTTGAAATGGTGAAGAAGAATATTGCTCCTGATTCGGTTGTTTATGATACTTTCATACATGGATATTGTAAGCAGGCAAAGATGTCCTCAGCTTTTAAGGTTCTCAGGGACATGGAGCAGAAAGGTTGGAAACCAAGCACTAGAACCTATAATTTGCTAATATGGGGACTAGGGATCAAAAAACAAATAAATGAAATCCATGATTTGGTGAAGGAGATGCAAGAAAAAGGAGTTGCTCCTGATGTTCTTACCTATAACAATTTGATTCAGTCTCTTTGTGAAGGTGGAGAGGCAAGAGAAGCTGCTTCAATTCTGGACAAAATGCTTCAAAGTGGCATCTCACCTAATTTCTATTCTTTCAGCTTGCTGATTAAGGGTTTCTGCAACGCTTGTGACTTTAAAGCTGCGCAAAAAATCTTTCAAATGGCTTTAGCCTCATGTGGCCACAAGGACTCACTTTATAGCTTGCTGTGCAATGAGTTCTGTGCTCAAGGAAAGGTATCAGAGGCCAAGGAACTACTTCAGCTAGCTATAGAGAGAGGCATGTCTATCAAAAGCTTTTCATACAAATATTTAGCTGAAGAATTATGCAAAGGAGACATGCTAGATGATGCATACAACTTACTCAGCTCAATGATTGACAAGGGTCATGTGTTTGATCCCGCGACCTTCATGCCAGTGATTGATTCATTGGGCAAGAAGGGAAGGAAGCATGAGGCTGATGAGCTCTCTGAACTGATGATGGATATGGCAACACATCACGATGAATCTAATAATGCCGCTTCTCATCAACATGTTCAAAGTGAAGCAGAGGTTGTTTCCCATCCTCATCATATGGACATAAAATCAAGCCTTAGAAATTCAGAGCAAGATAGTATTCTCAGTCGCGATTGGCGTGCTTTATTGCATAGGTACACATTTAACCGTCTTTCGTAGTGTATGTCTCTTCTTGAAAACTTTATAATTTTGCATCTAATACCTGCCCATTTGCAGAGATGATGGAAGTGGCATTGCAATGAAAGTTCTGAAGCGAGTACAGAAAGGTTGGGGTCAAGGAAGCATACCTGGCCTGCAAAGACACAATTTTGATTGCCATGCTGACTGGGGGTTTCTGGGGTGATTCAGGTCCTTCTCCTGAACTTGTATCACCGAACTCCGAGCTATGACTCCTTCAATGACTACTTGAGCACCTGAATCAATTGGTTACTCCTGTTAGAAATTAACCTCATTGGTCTTCAGGCATTGGCATTGATTATACATATGCAATGACGACTAAATTGACTACTTCCAGCTGTGGCAGTTGATCATAGCATGGCCAGTTGATTTGTTTTCTTGGAGATTCTCACTTTCTGTGGTAATTTTGCACGTGATCGACAAGCTTGAACTAGCTTTTCTAAGCTTCCAAGACGGATTATGCACTCGATTGTTCTATCAGAAGACAAATGGAAGGATCCCGCAGTATATGAGATTATCATGTGACCAAATTGAGCGTTCTCCTTTCTAATTTTGTATTTCTTTTTGTATTTTTTTTCTTTTTTAGGATCTCTTAGTCTTGTAGTTGTATTTATGCAGATGTGTATATATATGTTCCAATGGCACATGGTTTTGTGAATTACTGGCCAAACTTGCTGTTGATGTTGGCCCATCTCTGCTGTAAATCACTCTTACTGTGAAACTATCTGCTAAAATTTCCATGTAGTCCGTCCATCGGTTGGCATCTCAGTTGCACTAACATGAATCAGAATCGAAACAACTCTACTTTGGCTTCTTAGATGTAACGCATCTCCAGACGCAAAGTTTCGTTTACTCTATTGTATGACGAGTCACCGGACGTGAAGTATCCCATCAGCCATATAGCTGAAGAGATATCCAAATTCCAGAATAAAGTTGGCGAATCAAACCTCAGATGCTGGAGATTATCATCAGAATTGTTGATGGAACATCATCATTGACGTTAAAATTGGAAAGCCTGCATTTGAGTATCAATGCGTGCTTCTTGTGCTATTTCAGACATAGAGAGCATAGTGGAAGGAAACGAGCAACAAGTCCTGTCATAATGCTGGAATAAAGACGCAATAACCTCTTTCTAGATAACAGAGTGTTTAAATATAAGAAAACTGCAGCATATCTGATAAAAATGAAAGATAATTTGGTCCTTTGCAAGTAAAAAGAGTTGCAAAAATGTTGCACAAGTCACAGCTTAATATGTTCCCAAAAAGATTGAGGCAAAGCCCTTGCTAAAAGATAAGATTGTATCTTCCAACAACGAAAGGATACTCCTCTCCTTCACCTCTCTAAACCTGCTTATAAATAATGCACCGTAATACTTGACTATAGTGACAAAACAACTACATTCCTGCCTCGTTAAGCTTCTATATAATCCATGGCATACATTGTGCCCGATGGAAAGAATAAGCAAATCCTCGATATGGGCAAGAGAACATTTCGACGTGCACAGAATAACTTAACCCCTTTGACTATCTCCTGCTATTTGCAGTTTTGGCCTTGCTGAGGCTTGCTAGCTCTTCGATTAGCTTCTTTTCTTCGCTGCTCAGCCTCTTTGGTATCTCCACTTGAACACGCACCAACTGATCTCCCCTTGCATTTGACTTCCCAAGGTAAGGAACCCCTTTCTTGGCCATCACAAGCGTCGTACTCGGTTGTGTCCCAGCAGGGATCTTCAGATCCACCATTCCATCCACTGTAGGTACATTAATTGTCGTCCCCAAAATTGCATCGATATATGACACCTTGCATGTGTAGAGGATGTTGGTTCCATCCCTCTTAAGCACCGGGTCTGAGAGGACTTCAATGAAAACATAGAGGTCTCCAGGGGGGCCACCTCTTCTTCCAGAATTCCCCTCTGATCTGACTCTCAGCCGGCTACCAGAATCTACTCCAGCTGGAACTTTGAGGCTAATCCTCTTCGTCCTCCTCACTCGGCCATCTCCGCCACAAGTACTGCATGGCGTTGAAAATTCTCCAGTCCCACCACAAGTAGAGCATGTTGAAACCTGCTGAAAGACACCCAAAGGAGTCCTTGCTGATGACACGACCTGTCCTTGGCCTCCACATGTGCTGCAGGTAGTCGGCTTTGTGCCAGGTTTGGCTCCTGACCCATCACAGGTCCCACAATTCTCTAGACGAGTTATCTCGATCTCTTTTTCCACTCCAAATACTGCTTCTTTGAAGTTTAAGACAAGGCTGTAACTCTCATCGTCACCCTGCATTGGCCGATTACGAGCAGCTCTACTTCCTCCCATCCCACCCATTCCACCCATCCCACCCATGCCTTCAAACAATGACTCAAAGAGATCAAATGGATTACTGAAATCCTGGGGAAAAGAAAATAATTTTCAATGTCAGCAGCATAAATTACACCAAATCCCAAGGAATCAACGGTGACATGATATCTGGATATTTGAACCACTTAGAACTTACCCCCGTTCCCATGCCAGCACCTTTGAGACCAGCTTCTCCATACCTATCGTATAGAGATCGCTTCTCATCATCTGACAACACCTGCAAAGGTATACCGTCAGCGAAAGGCAGCACAGGAGATGGTTCAGAGGTCTAAGAAACATATAGATCAATTCATTCTGAGCTTCTGACCTCGTATGCGTTGCTGATCTCTTTAAATTTTTGTTCTGCGCCAGGTTCTCTGCGACGCGGGAAAAAAACCAGAAAAGATAAGTAAAACCTCATTTTTCAAGCTTCAACACAATTAATTGGAGACAAATAGTAATCAACTGAACAACAAGAGAGCAAATCACGATTAAAGGTCAATGCACCTATGATGTTGTACTTAAAGGGGAAGAAGAACAATTGCCCAGTTACAGTAATATATCATGAAGACTACGCTGCTTAAGAAGCTTATACAAGAACAGCATTCAATGGTGGAGCTTCGGTCAATCACAAAGATGAGTGCAACTTTATATTTTTTCATCCCGACCTCATTTACATTTGGAAAGACAAAAAGTGTTAGACCATCAGGTTAAATATTTTGCAGTTGATTTTGTATTCAGTGAACAGGGAATCAATATTTTGACTTTATATTTAAATACATTTCCAAACTCATGCAAAGACTTGATTATTTCTAGCTTCTTTTCTTGAGCAACACTTGCTAGGTCTTCTGGAAATGACAGCTACAATAAAAGGAAATGATGTAGCTCAAGCGAGCAGATTGCCTGGTCACTATAGATATGACCTTGTTACTGGACTAAAAATATGCATCATGAAAATTATAATAAGTATATAACTGGACTTGTTTCTTAGATATATTACATCTGCCGCAAAAGGTACATAGTCAGGGGAGGCAATTTTTTAAAGTAGAAAGCAGGTTGGTGACGACCCAATCTGGATAGGGTTCTGGTCACCCAAATAAATCTTGCAAGTAGCAGCCTGGCGGCGAGCTCCCGAGAATTTCAATGCTGGTTAGTTCGGGTGAGCTCAAGTCCATTCTAACCAATACATGTCACAGTAAAAACTAACTTATCTTACTCATTGGACTGAAATCCAACAATAAAACTCAATAATCTCAGTACTCTAGTTGGTACTTATCATTTGGCAAATAAAGCAACAAGAGCCTAACACATGAACAACATGCAAAGCTATATGAGGGACAACTAATATTTTAACTACAATGCATAATTATATATCATTTGCCAATTTGAGGCTAAAAATAGTCTAACACAAAAATAAAACTGAAAAACATGAAATTGCACTCTGGCTGTTTTCATTCTGATAGAACAAAATCTTGAATACTGATTATCATAATGACTGGCTATGTTTAAGAACCAAGCATGAAAAGCCATGAACTTCGTCAAACAATGGTCTTTTAATGAGACTAAAATAATCCTAAAAAAAGCAAACAAAAAGCTAAAATTTTCAGAAAGATATAACAGTCATTTGGACTCACTTGTTTACATCTGGATGATAACTCCTAGCAAGCTTCCGATAAGCTGTCCAACAGGAAAATGCAACTCAATCAATATCTAATATCTAGCAACAATCAAAGCAAGTTATTCCAATGGTCCTATTGAAAGCTCCACAATGAATGAAGCAACTTGCTACATCAGTCAAATGTCAAATCACAGCGCTTGTACTTCTGTTTAAATGCCGTATATGTCATTTGAAAGTCAATTAAAACAATCTCAAGTTTGATTAATAAAGCTAGGAGAAGCTAATAGTCAAAACTCGACCATAATTCTCCTTAGCACCATATGAAGAAATATATTATTCTAATGGAGTTGTCACAAGGATAAAAAAATGCTTTGATAAGATTGTGTTAGTCCATATATGAAGCATAACAATGGATATATAGACCGACAAAGCATGCCATGTTTCCTTCCAATAAATCTAGGGCACTACAATATTTTTGTGTTCATTCAAGCAGACAAAGCACAATTTGTCACACCAATACCACATGGCATCACCTTCCTTCTCATAATTATGCCATGATCCCACCATCAAAGTCAAAACATAGAAGTTTTAATCTATCACAAGCTAGAGGGCGGTTCCAAGTTCAGAGTCATATTAGATTATTTATGGTCCTTGCAGAAATAACATAGGTCGCAACCCATGCCTATGAACTCTGTGCAGCATTCAGTAACAGCTTATATAGGTTAGACCTTTTACCAGGTCAAACAAAGTCTAAGCTTAAGCCCCAAGCAATTAGGCCTAGCTAGAAACCAATTGAAGCCGTACCTGGGACTTCACTGAAAACTCTCAAGACTAATGGTCAATTTCAATTCCTACATAGAGTAGGACACCTGACTCTGGCCACAAAATGAACCTTCGAATACACCTCAATATTGATATAGACAGCTTGCCTAAGGGGGAATTATTCCAGCATAGTCTGGTCATATCTCAAAAATTGCTTATAACCCATCCATGAAATCGAGTCCAACTATGCTATGCTAAATTTGACTTGTTTCCAGCTCTCCTAGTATTAAAATATTAAATCAAGTCAGAGCAGATTAAAAATGGTCAACACTCATGGGGAACATAGGTTGACATAGTAGTCACTATGAGGTACTTCATGTAATTGATCTAGGTTTCTAAACTATTAGTTATAAATTCAACAAAACAAGAATGCTAATGATGTAGCACATAGTTGGAAAGAGGAACTAGAATGAATAGGAATAACTAACTCATTCTGGTACAAATTATAGGAAACCAAAGCATGAACAGTTCAAAAAATTGGAAAATGTAAATTACTATGAAATGAACTGACCTCCTGACACCAATAAGAAAAGAAATACAATGATAACAGCAGCATAGAGAACAAAAACCAAGAAAAGGTTCCAGACACAGGCACTCACAGCTTTTTATTTCAGATTTACTGGCATTTTTTGACACGCCAAGGATAGAATAAAAGTCCTGTATGATACAAGGTTAACCATTTCAGAACATAAGAATCACCAACAATTAAGAACTTAAGATCAATAGTCAGAGGAAGCTCCTTAAAAATAACACCAAATAAAGCATCCAGTATCATAATCCAAATAATTAGAAATCCTCAGTACACTCACACTATCAGCTCTAACAACAAGCCGCGCCCCCCTATAACGCTGCATAGTTCGAGATGCTCCAGAGTTAAACAAAGCAGATTGCGAGATATGGGCAGAGAAGCTCAAAAATGAGGATGCCAATTGTCTTTCTTTCCTTGATGACCTGCAAAATAGTGCACCAACTATTATTGTACTATTAAACTAGAATAATCTACGTTATTTTCAAATCTCAAATGTCCATATGCCTCTGTACTCCATCTAACTTATCCAGTCACTAATAGCTATCTAGGCTTATGGTATCAACACCAATGTAAAGTCATGCCTTGATAGTTCTGTTTGCTTCAGATAAGTGAACAAAAAATCATGTATAGAATATGACAATACTAATATTGCACGCTTGAATGGCGTATTATCACACCAAGAACGGCAATGCTTCAACAATCCATTGCCATGACAAGAACTAGGAGTCATCGATACACATGTTGTGCAGCAATTTGAAACCTCACCAACAAAGAATGCCTAAAAGCAGACTTTTGTCAATGATCCTCTAAGAAATCCCATAGCTTCCCACCTATACGTTCTGGAAGAATGGCAAACTTCAACCATCATAAAGCCCATTTCCCCTTTAAAGCTTTATTCCAAGATTTCAGGTTTAGTTAGAACAAAAAACGAAAAGCACATACCTGAACTGGGGCATCAGCAACCTATCACTAACGCAACACGCCCTTGCTTGCTGTGATGAAGCGCTGAGCATATATCGAGGCCTTACACCGAACTGGAATACACATGTACCTCCACTTGGTATAATTGCCATTTGAATGATCTTTAAAGTATTTAAGGCAGCAATTCAATCCTCGATTGGCTCGCTGTAATTACAATAGAAGCTCCTGTAAAAACTAAATAGAGCAATCGATTTCATCAAACCAAAGAACTACAGATCAAAGTGTCAAAAACTTTAGCCTTTAAGTCAAATGATGATTTTAGAATATTGCATTTATCTCAATAAAACATACTAAAGGATTCTATCGTTCACGTTTATAATGATACAAGAACCAAGGTAAACATTTGAGACCTCCTACAAGACTAAAACCTTGTAAGCTCTTCAAAAAACCAAATTTTCTTGAAATTTGAGAGCCATAAGAGATCCAAAAACTCATAAAACTTTAACACTCCTCACGGCATTCCACCTCCGCGCACCAGAACAGAAGGCATAATAACCCCAACCAGGAACCAGCATCGTGGACGAAGAACTACTCGTCAAAACTCCACCTCAAAACACAACCCACAGAGCCACTAGCCAAAGCACGAAAGTTGCGGGCTCCCGGCCAACAACCGCCGGTACTAACGCCCAAAGATCGAGTAGTTGGGAAAAGGGATGGGGGGACTGCTTACATCGAGAGAAGACTTCCGTGGAGCGGAGTCCGCGAAGGGATTGCGAGGAATCGAGGGGTGGCAACGGGTGGACGGAAGGGATCTTCCAGTGGCTTCGGGGCTGCGTTTTGGGGATTTAGGATGAGAGGAAGTTAAAAAGCGCCCAGGGTTTGGACGGCCGGTCCGACTAGACCTGGATCTAACAAGCTCGACCCGATCTACTTGGGTCCGTGGTCATGTGATTTGTACTCGTACTTGCTATGGGCCGAACTTTCAACCAAAAGAATTGGGAGGCCGGTCCGCCTCTCTTTGGCTGCGGGGTTAGGAAATGGGGTCGAGGGGGGTTAAGTGGGTTAACCCTTAACCCCATTCTTACCCCCAAACGATATTGGGTTAAGGTTTTGGGGAAAGGGGTTAAATCTGAAAATGGGGTTAAGGTTTTCTCTCTCATTTACCTTCATCACATATATTCTAAAATTATTTTGAAAATGTTAATATATAAAGAATGATAAAATAATATATTTTTTACATGATGTGGACCAATCATGGTATAACATGTGGCATGTGACACCCATATATCTTAATATTTTTATTATAATAATATGTTATTGGTATTATTTAATATTTTTGTGCATGTTTATCTTTCTACGTGCGAATATTTTTGTTAGTCTATAAACAATTTTGTACGTGTTTTTATGAGCGTATAAAAACTTTTGCGCACCCATAATATTTTTTTTATGTGCATACTGTATTAAATAATATTATTCATATGTTATTATAATAAAATATGAATATAAGTGGGTTTACATGCCACATGTCATATCATGATTGGTTTGCATCATGCAAAAATTATTTTTATTTTATATTATTGTAATAATAAATATTTAAATATTATTATTATATTAATATAAGTGGGCCTGTATGGGGATGCATTGATGTGTACAACCATTATTTTATATTATTTAATAATTAATATTAAAATATTATTATTATATTAATATAAGTGGGTATGCATGGGATGCACTAATGTGTACAAACATTATTTTATATTATTTTAATAATAATATATTAAAATATTATTATGATATTAATATAAGTGGGTCCGTATGGGGATGCATTGATGCAATATTATATATTTTTATACACTTTACGTACAAATATTTTAATTAACTTAATAATTAATTTTAATATTATAATCTTAACCCACTAGGTTACCCATTATTATAATATTATATATTTTACACATTTTATAATTTTTACCCTTATCCCAAGCTTAATCTACTAACTTACCCCTGTTTCTAATCCAAACGTCAAAAGTGGGTTAAGTCTATCTCCATTTCTTATCCCCATTTTTTTACCCCTTAACCCCCAACCAAACAGGGGCTTACTAGCGATGATTTGTGTACATGATGACGTGTCCAAATCGATAATGGACTATCGATTTTTTCATGTAGTCGACCACTATCGATGAAATAGATCGATTATTTCACTGCCGATTGAATTATTCATTGGTATAGACTCCATCAACCAATCGGTTTAGCAAAAACAGTGAAATCATGAATTAAATAGTTGATAGTTAGTGGATTAAAAGGAGGATCTCCTATTAAACAATGATGGTCATTGGTCTGCATCAAGATGATTAAGATTTTAGCAACGTCTATGACTGCCATAGGCCCATGAGTACTTTCTTGCGATTAATGTAAGTTTAATATCAAATAACCCCTCAAAACATACTAAATATCATAAAACCCCTATATTTTCTGACAATATCATACAACTCCTAAAATCCTCTTGGACATCAAGACAAGTTAATATACCAATGTTGTCAGTTGTAGTTTAGTAGTAATTTCGTCAATATATTCATACTAAACAATCTCATTGGGTTTCTGGAAATGAGGATATGTGTTCATAGACTAGTATATTATTGTCAGAAATGCAGCGGATCCTGTGATAATTATATGCTTTTGAGCAACTGTGGACATCAAACAAGTTCAATCAATTGTTATATACAGCACATATACAGACACTTGTTATATGATATTAACCACAAATGTATGGCAAAAGATCCTTTTGAGCAACTGTGGGCATCAATCAAACAAGCTCATCAATTGACCTAATACTTTTTTATATACAGCAAGTATCCATCTATGACCAAAGAATTCTACCTATTTGACATGCTCTTGTGTATGCTGATAATAAATATTTCCTTCTGCCGAATCTGGGCAAAGGTAACCCTCAAATTTAAGCTATCTAATGCAGTGCCTTCAATTGGACTTGCAGAGGAAGTCTTTGTACTTCAGTAGGGTATATGACTATGATCTACGGTGATTGCGGACTGTTAGGAATTTAAGGACCAGTCGAAGCTTTGGTAGACTATGTTTATTGGGCCACCATCATTCAGAAGGTGTGTCAGAAGACCGGCTTTAGTTGCATCAAGGTAGCTGATGATCCATTTCAGGAGATCCTTACCCTGTCCAAAGTCAGCATCATACCTGTCGAGAGAATAGGAGGCAATGTAAGTGGAATGCACGTATGCAGTGGCTCTCATTATTCGAATTGATCTGGATTCAGGCAAGTGTTAGATCAGAGGAAAGCTATTGGGTCTTTAGCCAGTTCTAAATTGTGGCCAGAACATCAACAGGTCATATCAAACCATACTTATAACAAGATTTAACATAATTTCATTAGTGTTTTGGGAATACGAATTTTGTAAAAGAGTTAACACAATTTTTAGCATAGAAAATCAGTAATTGACTCAGAGGTCAAGGATTTTACTGCAAGCTACAAATGGCTTTTAGAATATGGTATCTTATGTTTAGAGTTCAAGTTTGAAAACTCGGCAAAAGTTTTGCATCCAACTGACTTTCAATGGTGACATTTTCAGTAATAAGTCATATCTAAAGCAAATTCCACAGATATTTGAAACAGTTGTAATCACAGGATTGATAAGCAAAGCCGCATGCATATGAAAATTTATTTGCAAACATACATTTGGTAACCAAGCAGATATTGCATGATATCTTTTAATGAAGAGAGGAGATTACCATTTGATGATTCTGGTGAGATGCACTATTCTCTTCTCCAAATCAACCTCTATCCCTCCAGCATGAAAGAACTCCCTAGCAGCGTATCTAAGTTCTGCCTCAGTCCCTTGGGGCAAGAAGAAATGCACGGCAGGACTTGATCTTGTCCCATTGCACAAGCCAAAATGGATCAAGGGATTCACCTTTGGAAGGGCTAACTGTATGTTTAACGGAAGCCAACAAGCATGTCGCAGTTAGTTGCTCATTCTCAAAAAATTGGTTTACTGGATTAGTCACTATGACATCAATAGGCAGACTAGCTGAGAAATGTACCTCTAGACGCCTATCTGCAGCAGTAAATGGTTTGATAAAAGAATAAGGCTGCCTTCTGTTTGATCTGAGGATCCCGTTTTTTATGGTAGAAGGCGAGTAAGGATAGCCACCAATAATGTAATGAAAATCACTGAAGAAGACCCTCCTGTCACTCACTCCAGGTGGCCCAAGTTTAATGACTGCATGGATGACCATTGCATTGTATAGGTTCATGAAGAAAGCCATCCTCTCATCAGCTGGGAGGGTAAAGATATCGATTCGCTGCAGATCTTTGACCAAATTTGCATATCTGCTTAAAGGACGGAGACAATAATGGCTCAAAACAGGGACCGAGATGGCATAAGATGACAACTAATATGCATCATTATTAAATTGTTGAATGATTGTGTATTATGATAATTACATGAGAATATAGCCTTCTATACCATACCTCCGGAACTCCTCGCTGGCAGCAATCCGAGCGTAATCCAGGTGGCGCCGGTCATCTGAAGCATAAGCCTCAAGTATGGCAAACATCATTTTGGTGAGCCTCTGACCCACCATAGATGCGAGCATAGGCTCATCATCATTCGTTGACCCTCTAAAGTTAAAGCATTTCGGAATGACAGGTTCGTGCTCAAGGAAACGGTAAAATTGGCGGTTGTCATCTTCAAAATCATTCTCGCTGGAGGAAGAAACAATTAGTGGCAACTCTATGAACAATCGTGCAACAGAGAATTCAAAAGTGAAGTAGAATGACACTGAACAAGAAATGAGACCCACCGGAAAACATGATGTATGAAGTGTTTCCTTGCGAGCTCTCTCCCAACTTCCACACCCTACATGTGCAAGATGTAGAAGGCCTTATCAGGCTTTGAGAAAACAATGGACAGAAAATGAATATGCTAATGTTCCACTCTCATGTCCACAACTCCATGTTACTTGATAAGCACATGCAAGCTAATTCACAGTTAAAGATCCAAGTTAAGGATTCAAAAGGTCAGGATCAAAGCAAGGTGAAAAACAAATTGTTTGGAAAATAAATGGGCAGGTGATACACTGCAGTGCAAGTCAACAGTAATTTTACTGTAATACACATAAGACTGTGCTTAGAAGTGCAAGGAATATGTTCGCTGCTCTGCGTAGAAAAGACTCTAAGTGCATGCAATATGTTAATCTAAGTCGAAATACTCCACATAACAAGGAATTGAACTAGCAAAGACCTCAGTGGAAAAGTAAAGCATGGTAAAGAAAGCTATCATAAATAAGAACTAACAGCTGCAAAAATTCAATATTCTAACATTTATATCTGATTATACCAAAGCAAAACCAAAACTTGCAAATATATGTATATGATATATATCCCCAAGCAGAAATTTGTAAACCAAATGTTTTGATGTTTCTTATTCCACACCCAGCATCACCATAACTATGAGGTAATTATTTTTTTGATTCGACACAATAATAGAAGACATAAGAACCCCGCCAATGAATTGAGCTTCTCGAGTTCCTTATGTAGCAAATGCAGGAGAAAAGAACAGTTCGTTCGTTTGATACCCAAGAAAGGCAAACCTTTTTTTTTCTAATGCAACTTCCTGAAGGGATCACAGCTCCCAGTTTATACTGTATGACATACATGTACTAAAAGACCTTATCCCTGTCCCAGGTGTGAAGAAATATGGGAAGAATCCTACCAACCACCAACCGCGTCATCTCGATCAAACGGTCCAAGAAAGATTATGATTTGCCGAGAGCCATAGAGAGAGAGAGAGAGAGAGAGAGAGAGAGAGAGAGAGAGCGTACCCGTTTCCGGCCGCAATCGAGGTGGTGGATTATGGCCTCCACCATCTCGCTCCCGGAGAAGCAATTTTTGGCGATCTTCATCCTCGCGATCCGATCTTTAATCGGCACCCTTTGCCTCACCGCCCTCACCAACCCCACCATCGCGTCTGGCCTGCTTGCCTCTCCGCCGCCGCCGCCGTTGTAATCAAACCCCGGTGGCCTCGGCGCTGCCTCTGGACACGGGGCGCCGGTCATCTCCCTCAACCTCCGATCAAACTCCCCACTGTTCCTCAGCGAGTTGAGCACCACGAGCCCACCCAAGAGTTTCTCATTAAAAAAGATAGCCGGGACAGAGGAGCTCCCCACCCGCTCCACCAGCTCCGCCTCCCGCTCCGGGAACACATCCACGTTAATCTCGACGTACGGCAAGCTCCTCTCCCGGAAGAACGATCGCACCGCGCCGCAATCCCGGCAGTTCGATCTCGAGAAAAAGCTCACCCGCCCCTTGATACCATCAACGCCATTCTCCTCCTCGTCTTTAAGCCGCACGGTGACCTTGAGCCCAGAGAGCTGAAACTCCTTGACGCCTATTTCGCCCTCACGGAAGGACGAGATCCGCTTCCCGATTGCCGACGACAAGCTATTGCCTCTATCGCGGAGGTACTTCGTAATAGAAGAGACATCAACGGAGGAGTGTTCGGAGACGGAGCGCTGGAGGGGGTACAAGTCCTTGGATTCGATTGACCTCGCCTTCGATAGACCGCGCGGCGCCTCCGGCCGCGGGAGGTGTGACGGCGGTCGGGCCACCGCGTCGCCGTCGCCCATCGGGCGTTCCCCATCGTCGATCCTAGTATCGACGGCGACGGAGCCGGCGACGGCGGATGGCGTGATGGTGGGCTCGTCCGAAAGGGGGACGCTGTGGAGGTCTTCTTCTCCCATTGCTAGAGAGAGAAAGAGAGAGAGAGAGAGGAGTTGGGCGGAAGGGTCGGAGACGAGAGCTGAGAGATAGGCGGGTTGTACTGGAATAACGCGGGGATTAGTTTATGGACGAGGATATCGGAACCATCCAATCGGAAACGGTCAAATATATATCTCTAGAATTCTCCAGCTTGCTTTGGACTGCTTCTCCTCTCCGACTGCTTCTCCTCTCCGCCGGCTTGGACCGCTCTTGGTCGCCGGCGAGCACGTTTCCAGCGAGCCTTTATATAGGTGGAACTTGGAACTGACTACTATACCCTTTTGTATGAAGGAATAGTATTAATTGATTAATTAATTTCAAGCTGTAACCGGTTTATGTTCCAATTTAATTGGGAATCAACTTGGAGCAAACCAAGACTAATCTCGACCAAATTCAAGCTCCTTAATGATATACGGGGATCTAAATATACGAGAAAATTTATCAAATACACGTCATTCTTAATACATACCGTTCATTCGGTGGTTTCTCACTCAACACTATCTATCTAAGCCAATCTAATCTATCTAATCTAATAATATAATAATATAATATAATAACTCTATATAAGACAGCCTTTTTTTTTAATAGACGGTGGTGATAGAGTTTTATCGTATTTATCTAACGGCTAAGAATAGTTCATCGGATTTCTAGCTGTTTCTCGAGCGATTGAAATCGTGGAAACATGGATATCTTTAAGAGGGGGTTAATATCCTGAACGCCAAGGCGCCCATCGCCGTAACTGGATTTGAGGACTTGGAGGACCCAGGCGCCGCTGTGCACGTAGATCTTGACGAGAGAGGGGTGGAGGATCTTAGAGGTGGGGTTGCGGCGGAGGAGGCGTTAGAGGGGGTCGTAAGGGGTGGCGAGGGTTTTGTGGCGGTCGGTCGAGGGCGTCGGAGCGGTCAAGGACATTGGCGAGCCACGTGTTTGGAGGCTGCGACTCAAGCAAGGGGATCGCGGTGGCAGTGGTGGATGCCAGCACCGTCATCCACGGTGACAAGCTTGCCGGCGGCGCCGATAAGTTCGTGAAGAAACTTCGTCGACTCAAGAAGAAGTATCGCACCGCTGTCTCCCACCTCGCCGTTGGAAGATTGGCCTTCAAGACCCCCACGACCGCGCCACCTTCGATATCTCCCGCCGGATCTAAAGCCCGACGATATCTCCCGCTAGATCTAAAGCCCGACCTTCAAGCGACCCCCGGGACCAGCGCGTCGCCGTCAACGCCGGGTCCAACCCCGAAGCCCCTAGCAGTTGAAGACGCCATTTTGAACTCTACTGACCAGAGCAACCCGAGATCTGAGTGGCGGGGGAGGAAAAGAACCGCCAGCGAGCCAGTGGATGTCTCCCCGGCTATCTCCCACCACCTGGCATTATTGGCTCCTCATGCGGTGAGGATCGGCGTTGGGGGGGTCGTGGGTTCCGGCGATGGGCGTGGCCGTGTGAGGAAGGGGTTGCGGATGATCTCGGCAGGGAGGAGAGGTACCGGTGGAGGTTGTTCATGGGTGGAGCAACGCCCGCTCGGAGCTTGGGTTCACGATTATTGGAGGAGAACGAGGGGGGAGGTTGGAGGAGAGAACGTGGCGGCGATCTAAGGAAATTGGGGGGCAGGGGTTGATCCAATGGTTAAGATTAGTGGACTATAAATGGAGGTGTCAATGAGGCTATGATTTGATGTAGTGGGTGGTAAATGGATGCTATGCAACCAACCGGACTCAATCAATCTTATAAGGAGCAAAAACGGTTACAACCGTTTACCTCCTATTAGTTTATTTACATGTATATTTTCCTAAGTTAAGTTTGTATGTTTTTATCATATTCTCTAGGTTAGTTTTAAATATACATCATTATAATCATAAGTCAAGAGATTAGTTTTAAATATACACACTTATCTACCTTATAAGATCCAAGGGTAGTTACTTTTATGACTCATCATCTGAGTCATAAACTTATATACACATGGCATACACGTGGTATAAAATTAAATAAACAAAATTATAAACAAAATTATAAAATTAGTTTTTATAATTAAATAAAAAAAAGGATAGTGGCTGATGTGGCGTAAGTTATAATAGAGATAGTGGGGGCGGGCAGTTAGCCGTGCCAGGTGGCACGGGCCCACCACCTAGTCTACCTTATAAGATCCGATGATAGTTATCCCTTATGACTCATAATCTGAGTCATAAACTTATACACACATGACATACACGTGGCATACACGTATCATAAAATTGTAATTAAATAAAAAAAAGAAAGGATAGTGGGTTGATGTGTAAGTTATTATAGAGATAGTGGGGGCGGGCAGTTAGCCGTGTCAGGTGGCACGGGCCCACCACCTAGTGTCCAATAAGCTTCGATTAGGAATATATTATGTCCATAGATATTCTAAATAAATAACACATTGAGATCAATTTTGATTGATTGTAAAGAAATTAGTTTCTATTATACCTATATTTCATCATTTTAAAATCTTTTGCTTGCTATATAAAATTTGAAGATCATGTATCACGTCTTGATTGATTTTCTAAATCATTGTCATCT
Organism: Narthecium ossifragum; assembly: GCA_963920575.1. Lineage (NCBI taxonomy): Eukaryota > Viridiplantae > Streptophyta > Magnoliopsida > Dioscoreales > Nartheciaceae > Narthecium > Narthecium ossifragum. The sequence goes on along the minus strand of OY986964.1, from coordinate 2,022,918 downwards.
TTTTATTGGGTAATTCATGTGTTTTGATCCAAGATATTAGATTTTTTAAAAATACGGGTACACTGGATATGAAAAGACATAAATTGACATCAACCATGCAATTAAACCGTGACAGGGGCACGAGTTCCCACTAGTTATCTATATAAGACAGGGTTTTACTTACATCGGATGGCCTATAGGAGTTTAGAAGATTTATATCTGGTGGTTTAGAATAACCCCCATCACACGAACTTAGTTATTTCTAAAAATAACTGAATTCATTCGTATATGAAGAGTTGGGTGTGGTGGGGGGTGGTTATGGAAGAGAGATAATGAGAGAGGTGGATGTGATTGGCAAACAGTGTAATTTGCACGGGGATCCGCTAGTCTATCATATAAGATCTGGTGCATTCTATCAGTCGATTGAGGATATTCGATTCAAATTATGTCTTGATATGCTATACAATCGAGATGAAGTCACATGAGGTGATGGTTATCGGATGATTAGGGGGGAGAGAGAGGAATAGTGGGGCAGTAATTACCCGTGCCATGTGGTATGGGGGCCCACCTAGTACTACATATTATGCTACATGATCCCTACTCCCTACTCAGGCCCTGTTTGGCTCGGATCCCGATGGAATCCGGGATCCGCGGTATCCGCAGGAGCAGATATCGCGGACGGCGTCCGCTCGCGAAGGCGAAAAAATGGAATCCGCCGACGAGCCAAACGGCGGGATCCGGGAATCCGAAATTCGAGGATCCACTGGATTCGCTCCCATTCGCTCCCATTCCGGCGAGCCAAACGAGCCCTCAGTGATTGCTCACAAGACACAATATTATTTATTTGGTGGGCGCTCAATTAACATTTTTTTTTGTGACCAGTTGAGCCAAAGGCTAGAGAGGCGCTCAATTAACATGTTAGTATGGTGTTATGTGGACAGCTAGCAATTGAATGAACAATAAGTTTTGAGAGTATAGAGTATACAGTAAATTTTGTGGGTATTTAGAATCATCCTAATTATTTTTGACAGCTGCATTGTTAGTTTGTTACATTGCGTCTGCTGAAGCTTATCTGAATGATGATGTGGGCCCGGTTGTGAGTTCCGCATGGTGGAAAAATCTATTTATTTATCATATAAGAGGAGGGTATTCCAGTTATTTCTGCCGTGTTTCAAAAAAATTTAATTTGGGGCCACGTCATCAACCAATGCGTGTTAGTCTCTATCTCTCTTGTTTTGTTATTGAAGTCAATGGCACTAAAATATAATAAATTCTAGGAAAATGACTCTCATTGACTCTGTCTGATGGGGCGGGCATTCGGCTGTCTAAAAGTAATCTTTTTGGACCGAAGGTCGCGTAAATAAAAATCATGTTTAGAAACTAATAACGGACCAACGGGGATTACGTCTAAGAGCCGTGATATATAGCCGACCTATCTTTAGTTGGCTATCAGCCAACCTTAGATGGGTTATCTGGATTGCCGACATGTGACAATCCAAATTTTGACTCATGGCAATTCAATTTTGACTGGATTGGTAGTTGAATGACGTCCTAAGCCAACCCGCTGTTCGACGTCGTCGTCCCAGAAGAGGCCGCGGGGCTGGGTGTGGAGGGATGGGTAGAGGTGGGAGACGAGGAATTTGGGGGTGTCGGGGCCGTTGAACCCGTCGTAGATGTCGACGAAGAGCCACCGATGGTCCTCGGAGACGACGACGTGGACGCGGTCCTCGCCCGCGGAGAGGCGAACGGGGAGGGAAGAGAAGGAAGTGGAGCTGCGGAACCGACTCCCCGGCTGCTGCCGGGTCGATTCTTACGCTCACGAGCGGTGGCCAGCTCTGCCTTGTTGACCCGTCCGGCAGCATCATACAGCCGATCAACCCCACCACGGCGGCTGCCTATGCTGTCATGCAAGACACCGGCAACTTCATGCTTGTCGCCGCAGATGGCACGACAAGCTGGCAGAGCTTCGACAACCCCAGCGATACCATGCTACCAAATCAGACGTTTCAGCTCGGCAGCCAACTCGTCTCTCAGCTAACGTACACTGACTACTCTGCCGGGCGGTTCAAGCTTGCTATGCAAGCCGATGGCAACTTGATCGCCGTCCCCACCATGCAGCAATACTACGCATACTGGGCCAGCAGCACCGTGGGCCAAGGCAAGCAGCTCGTATTTGATTCCTCTGGCCACATCTATCTGCAGCACCGTGGGCCAAGGCAAGCAACTCGTATTTGATTCCTCTGGCGACATCTATCTGCAGCACCGTGGGACTGGCCGTTGGCGGACTACAAGCACTACAACCCGATGACTGAAGAACAATGCAGAGAGCTTTGCCAGAGCGACTGCTTCTGTGGAGTAGCCATTGTCTGAGATGGGAATTGTTGGAAGAAGAAGCTGCCATTGTCGAACGGTTTGGTTGACGACGACAGCGTACTTGGAAAGGCTCTGATCAAAGTGCGTAAAGCCAATGCGACCTCATCGCCTCAGCCAGCTCCTACTGAGGTCGACGTAGTGAAGAAATGTAGGAAGACGACAATCATTGTTGGCAGTTCCCTTCTCAGCAGCTCCTGGTGAATGTACTCATGCTGATGATCATCTTCTTCTGCAACTCCTGCAAAAGGAAGCATAAGCTCCCGCCGGAGACGAGCTGAGGAAGGAAGGGATGAGACTGATTCAGTGGCCTAGGTGACTGGGAAACATTTGCACCGTTGATTTCACACCTGGATTGCCACGTGTCGGCAATCCAGGCTAGACAACTAAGGTTGGCTGATAGCCAACTAAAGGTGAGGTTGACTACGAATCATTTTTCTTACGTCTAAACCAAGTTAGAAACAAAACGGTTTATAGATGTTTTCATTTAGACATATCTTGGTTGTTGATGTAATAAATACAAAAACTAATAATAAATTAATATTTTACATTATATAATAAAAAATAAATATACACTCAAACAAATAAATTACATGAATGTAGTTTTTAACCACAATTATTAATATTATATGTCAAACAATTATCGAGTTATTACCACACCGTCCCGCGCACAGTTTATAAATGCAACACATTACTACATCCATAAAGGATTTGTTTGACAATGCCCCAACCCGGTGGATCAGCGGGATGAGGGGATGTCACGGACCCGTGCGTTTGGATCAATGGGATCCGTCTTTGGGCGGATGTCATTTTCAGCAGAAGAGCGAAGGCCACGCTCAGCTTAGGATCCAGCTCCGCAGATACCATTTCCCGCGCCCCCAAATGCCCCTAAAATAACACGAGGCATGGAGGCTATGTTCTTTGTGAAATGTATAAACGTTTGAAATGTGGGTTTGGATCCGACCCGGCTCAATATGTTGATCGCCTCGTAACTTGTAATGGAGGCCTGGGTTAACAAGCCCAAGCCCACGTTGCCGGGCTCGGTCCTTTTCAATGTTTGGGCCCAGGCCAATTTTATATGGGGCTCTTGCTTCTCGAACCAGCCGCATCCGACCCGAGACGGAAGTGATTTTAGAATCTTTAGCCCCATTCGCATCCATATTCCCGAAGCCTTTCTCGCTCCAAGAAGCTCTAGGGTTTTGCCGAGCTCGCTCCGCGCGGGATCCATCGTCCTCGGTTTCCAATGGCTGCGACGGCGTCGGCGGTAGCGCCAGCTCGGGGGAGGCGGATAGAAGACGAGAACCTGGTGTTCGAGACGACTCCAGGAGTGGAGGCGATCACGAGTTTCGACCAGATGGGTATCCGGGACGACCTGTTAAGGGGTATTTATGCGTATGGGTTCGAGAAGCCCTCCGCTATACAGCAGCGCGCCGTCATGCCCATCGTTAAAGGACGGGACGTCATTGCGCAGGCCCAGTCCGGTACCGGGAAGACCTCCATGATCGCTCTAACCGTGTGCCAGATGGTGGAAACCACCTCCCGGGAGTAAGTTTTTCTGCTTTTATTTGGGTCTTCTATGTGACGTTCTTGTTCCTAAAACATTGGGTTTTCTTGATTTCATGAATGATTTTAGCCCTATCTTCATCATTCTAGGTAAAAATGGATATATTGAATTAACAAGGATGGTTTTTTTATTAACACATATTGCATACCACCAAAAACGGGCTAGCCTACGGGCTCAACTCATAAAAAAAATACCAAGAAAAACGAATTAGCTTGTCCAATAAATCCTGGCAATTGGGTGCCTTTTGCGGTAGAAATTTAAAACCAAACTACATTTGGACATTGCTTACTGCTTGAGACTGACCTTATCTTGTAGAATAGTTGTGTACAAAGACCATGGCTGGAGGATGATCCGGAAGAAATTGTCTTTGAAAAAAAAGTAAAAAAATCATTGGTTAGGGTTATTCGTTTGAACTGGGAATATTGATTTGGTTCAGTTTTTAAGTGCAGTAGTTTTGTTCATGGATGTAATTTTGAGGAAGCAGTAGTTCCTCTTCTTTTGTATCTTTTGTTTAACTGGATGTATCTTCACATGTCTTTTCATGAACAACCATAATTCATCACGAGATTATCATACTTTGCTTAGTTCTTCATTCCAGATTCTTTCCTGTAAGCTATCCATATGTGATCAACCCTTTGACTCCATAGCTTTTATGATTATGTCAGCTGCTTACCTTCGATTTGGTGCATTGAAATTGCAGGGTGCAGGCATTGATTCTGTCTCCCACCAGAGAACTTGCTACTCAAACCGAGAAAGTAATATTGGCTATTGGTGATTACATAAATGTTCAAGCACATTCTTGTATTGGTGGGAAGAGTATAGGCGAGGACATCAGAAAGCTAGAGTATGGAGTTCATGTGGTCTCAGGAACACCTGGCAGAGTTTGTGACATGATAAAGAGAAGAACCTTACGCACGAGAGCTATTAAACTCCTGGTCCTTGTATGTTCTGATTCTAGTCATCTATGCATACTGAATGTACTAAAACTCCACTTATCTTTGACATTTATTCTCATATTGGAATAGGATGAATCTGATGAGATGCTGAGCAGAGGATTTAAGGATCAGATATATGATGTTTACAGATATCTTCCCCCGGAATTGCAAGTAAGCTTCAGTGTTTGCCATTGCTTATGTTTGATCTGTTTGAAAAGATATTTTTCTTTAACTTTCGTGTCTATGTCTGTAGTAGACTTCTCATGGTTTGTCCATGAAGTTTTCTCGAAATAGTTTAGTTTGGATCCTACATAAGAAACATAGAGGAAATCAGACTTGCCGAGTTGTTTCTAAATATTGTTAGCTACAGGTAGCTTTCTAGAAAGGATGTTCTTTTTGAAGCTTGAGCATCATCTTCTTTGCATTCTCTTGAAATATGGCGTACAGAAAAGGTTTTGAGGATGATCCACTCATTGAATGCAGACCATCATATAGAGAGTATTTTGGACTTGGTTGGTGCAGTGTTAGTGTGTCAAGGTGGCAATATGTTTTGGTTCGTCTTCGTTGAAATTTTATTTTTGCAATCGCAGAACTGTTGGTATAAAAGCATCATGTTTTGTCTTGAGCTTTATTTTTTGTGCGATAAATCTGGTACCATGGTTGGTTGTATCGTGATTTTTCCATTGTACTTTTGTTTATTTCCTAGGTTGCTTCGCAACTGTTTTTATTATGTGAGACAAAAATTGACATGCTTTCTGTTCAATTGGGCAGATTGTTTGAGTTCTTATGTATGCTTATTATAGTTTTCTGGCATGCAGTTTCCTCCCTTTCACTCCTGAAGCACTTATATTTTACGAGAAACTTATTAAAATATATCTTTCTACGTAAGCCCGGATTTGCCCCAAAAAAGAAAAGGTCTATCTTTTTGCTGTCCGTAATATCCCCGGGGGTTTGTTTTTTCCTGATGAGTTTGTGCTTGTAGTACTATTTCCTCATGTTGATTTCTGTTTACCTCTGGGTTAATGTGAAGTTTCAGTTTAGCTGCTTTTAATTTCTTAATTAACATATTTTGTAGGTTGTTCTGATTTCTGCAACTCTTCCTCATGAAATACTGGAAATGACTAGTAAATTTATGACTGATCCCGTGAGGATACTTGTCAAGCGTGATGAGTTGACTTTGGAGGTAAACTTGCCTTTTCTGACAATACTGTCTGATAAAATTTGAGTAACAAGCTGTAGTTCTACCTCACCTCTTCTTTCCACGACAGGGTATCAAGCAATTTTTTGTCGCTGTTGAAAGAGAAGAGTGGAAGTTTGATACGTTGTGTGATCTATATGATACCCTCACTATTACCCAAGCTGTCATTTTCTGCAACACAAAGAAAAAGGTTAAACCCATCTCAGCAATCCTTTTTTTACACCCATTTTATGCACTACTTCGCAGATCATGAACTTCTGTTTCGATTGATTTGTGGTTTAAAGCTCTATCCCAAAACTAAGTGCTAGTAATAGATTTTTTTGCACGATTGTAGCAAGATCAGATAAGTTATGCATGTTCTGGTTCTGTACCCGGTTTCTCTGTACCTTCGCATTGTTATATTTATGTATGACCAAATCTGTTTCCGTATGTTTATGCATGTTTTAATCCCTCTGTTTATTTTTATTTTGTAATTTCCTTGTGAAACTCGAGTATTTCTTTTGGAACATTCTGGTTTGATTGTTTTCTGGATTGAAAGTTTTGGGCACCAAAGCAGTTTCATGCTCATTTGATGAGCATTAATGGGTGTGTGGTAAAGATTAAACATGATTAGAGAATAGGTTGACAACTTAAGCAGATGATACGAGAATCTGCCGGCCTAGGGAAGAGGGGATAATGTTAGAAAGATTGGGGATACATGCAACTCCTGAAGGGTCCATCAGTAGCAACTGAGGTATGTCAAAAGGCAAGTTTTTTGCAACACTTGTATGAAGAGGTATCTACCCCATCAAAGCAAAAGATGTTGTGTACCGATGTCTGATGAGAAGCGACCAAGGAAGTAAAAGAAATAAAGAGATGTATTGGCAAACACCATCCTGAGTTTGTGGAAAATTGAATATGTGCCATTTTCTCAAACTTCTTTTTGGTTCTGATAACACTTGCCTTTGTCATGGGAATAGAGGGTAAAAGGTTTTTATTATTCTAGATTGAAACATACGAACTTTTCCCTACACTTCTTTGGCTAACAATATGCTTTCAGTCATCATTGTTTGGTATCTTGAAAGCTTGAGTTTTGTTTTAATACCTTTGTCGTGCATTGTGCGTCATGAGATCTATTGGTTCTTTGGACCTTATTGTAGAGCACATGTTACTCTTGCAGGTTGATTGGTTGACAGAGAAAATGCGCAGCAACAACTTCACAGTGTCTTCCATGCATGGGGACATGCCTCAGAAGGAGCGAGATGCTATAATGGCAGAGTTCAGGTCTGGTGCAACTCGTGTGTTGATCACGACAGATGTGTGGGCCAGAGGAATTGACGTTCAACAGGCAAGTGTTCCCTTGCCACCCCTATACAAATTTTAATTGTTTGTGCTTGACTTTATGTCTCTTGCTCTCAGAGATAATCCTCAGGAGCTCCTGAATGCCAAGCAATCTTAGCTTTTATTTTCACCAGTTAAAAATTAAAAATCTAACTTGTCTCTATCTGAATTTGGCTTTATCATCGAAGTGATATTCCTTATTGGTTTTGGAGCTTTTGTATTTGACAACATGGTTGCCATCTGGCAGGTCTCTCTTGTGATAAATTATGACCTCCCGAACAATCGAGAGCTTTACATTCATAGGATTGGCCGGTCAGGACGTTTTGGCCGCAAGGTATAGTTAATCTTTCTTTTCCGATCATATTCTTGTGCACCAACTTTGACTTCTTTTTCATCATTTTCTTGGTTTCTTTTTTTGGGTTGGGAGGAGTGTGGTTTTTGTTTCTTTTTTGGGTTGGGAGGAGTGTGTGGCTAGGTGGGTGGGAGTGAGGGGTCTCCTTCTCGCTTGTCCCTATTCATCTCACTCGAGGCATGCCTCCAAGTGACATTGCATCTCTAGGATGAACTTGAAAAATGAAGATTTGGATTCAGCTGTGTTTTTTAAGTTTGTCTTTGTTTTATTTTCGTCTGACTTATGCGATAGGAGCTATTTATCTAGCTGCCTCTCATAGCATCCCCCCTACTCCGGTTCTGGTGTATTTGTTGTGCTTATTTGCATGATGATGATATTGATGCTATGCGATTTAAATTAAGATGCACTTGTGGGATTTTGCAGGGTGTGGCAATCAACTTTGTGCGCAAAGACGACATAAGAATCTTAAGAGATATCGAGCAGTACTACAGTACTCAAATTGATGAAATGCCAATGAACGTGGCCGATCTTATATGATGTCAACGAAAGATGGTGTGGGCACGTCTTTTCACACTAGTTGCTGCCTTGCAAATGCAGTCTGTTTGTTACTATGAGTTGATTGAGTTCTGTATGTGAGAAAAGCTAAGCTTCCATGTACTTGGTGGTGAGTTTTACCTGCCTAAAGGTTTGGAGGTTTTGTGTAGTTTAGAAGTAACACAACCGGAAGCGACCTTGTTTGCGAGCAAGTGGTTATGTGTGCAGTTTTTCTGAGAATCAAATCTTACATTTGTAATGAAATTTTTTCATAGTTTTTAGGGGGTGAAACGCTGCTTTTAATCAGTATAAAGTTAACTGCTTCTGGCAACAGGACGGATGATCCTCTGAGCAGTCCATGCTTTTTACTATGCGTTTGCTGTGTTTCACTCACTATAATGACTGCAGGGAAGAAGATTTCACCCATGAATGCATGAAGGGATGGTAGGCTGGGCTCCATTAAGGCCCCAAAATCTTATTAGTGGTGGGAATCTACTCGCCAGGATCCGTAGAGAAATGTTCCGGAGTCAACAGTGTGGGCGTCACATATTTGTCGTATTAATGGCGGATGGCCCAACAAAAAGGCGGATTAGAGTTGTTATCCTATTGTTTTCAAAGGACCTCCACTTTAAGCCAGTATGATCCCCTAAACGTGGATTTGGACCTAGGCGTATCTCAAAAGGCATCTTGGAGTTTATCCATCAACTATAATATAATGCATGCGTGTGTGGGAACAGAGATAGGAACCCAATCAAGAAAGAGTCTTTTAACACGGTCACGGAATTATTCTTCGTTGCGATCATTTCCATGAAAGGTATTTGCTCCATAGTGTACTTTGTCTTATATGGAAAAAAGCGCTGATCTGTGTACGTAGGACATGCCACTTACATTACAGATGTCATCGAATCGCTTGTGAGATACCAATTGATTAATCTAGTCCATCGACAGAACAATACCGATGGACTATATCAATCAATCTATATATACCTACTAATTGAATATATAAATGATCGAATTAGTAGTGAGATACCGATTGATTTATCTAGTCCATCGGTAGAATAATACCAACGGAATAGCTAAATCAATAAGTATCAAACTAACGATTCGAGAGCATGTGTAATGTACATGCAACGTGACCCTGCACACAAATCTTTTTTCTATTGAAAAAGCTAAAAGCAATTACAACCCTTTTGTTGCTTGCTAATTTTGGCAGGATTGATGATTGGCATCGGACCCGTTCCTTGCTCCTGGATTTGACCTCCTCTTGATTTTCCTTTTTTTCACTTTAATCCAACCACCTGATCAACACAATAAAAAACAATGAGACCACCCAATCAACATAATAAAAAACAATGAGCGTTGATTTGTGTACATGTCCACGTGGCATCTGTATCACACATGTCACGAATCAGTAGTAGGATACCGATTCTCTCTTCTAATCCATCGATAGTGGGTTACCAATGAACTAGATCAATGAATCAGTAGCTCCCTATTGATTAAATTATTCATCTAGTCCATTGATAGTAAGATGTCAATGAAATATATCAATCAATTAGTGGCTCACTACCGATAACTTATGAGTTTCCCTCTAAGGGTAACGTTGCAAAATCTGTGGAAAAACTACAAGTTCTGGTAATATTTGAAGCAGATATTTGCGAGAGGAAAGAATTATACCTAACATTGTGCAGCCTTTGTTGATTTCATTCTTGATAGAATTTCTACGGCTGTATATGTCAGAATCAAGGAGGTTTTAAGCTCTAAAAAGATTTCTAAAGTACAGTCTAGCATGAAGAAAGATCTATTTCACATGGGACATGCATTTGGATTTTATCATATGACCAAGTTCCATAAGAAGTAGAACAGTGTCTATAATGAGGTCAACCACATGAATCTTGTGTATATTGTGTGACATTTATAGCTTCTGTTTGATCATCAGGTTGTCTTGTTCCTACTTTAGCATGATCTTAGAGTCAAGATTCCCAACCCATCATAAAATCAATCAGGGAAAATTACTAGAATCTGAAAGGAGAGAAAATTACTCTTGTCTTTATGCATTTGGACAAAGAAAGATGAAGTTGGTACCACGCATGCCTGAAATTATGCAGAGGTCAAATAACTATTGCCAAAAGTATCTAGAAGACAAAATGATAAAAATTCACAACAAAGGCCTTTCATAGAAAAGGCATGAAAAGAAAGAAGGCTTGAAGTTAAGAGCTGACTTATTCAGAAACAAATCCACTTGACTGAGTAGATAAAACACTTTTGCATGATAAAAGGGCAAAGGATCATCTTGTTTGTGGAGGTTAAGGCAACATAAATCCTCTTAGGTATGAAAGCATGCATACCAAGCCACAATATGACCTATCAAGTGTTTTAAGAAATTGTTAAGCTCTGTTCTTTCCTTTTAAAATAGTGAACGAAAATACTAGAGAGGCTAAGTTGCATCACCACCTTTGGCCATTTCCTTCTTACCGTTTGAATAGCACATGAGAAGATCTCCAACTTGGTCAGCACGAGAGAGAAGCTTGCAATGGAATCGTCCTAATGCTCCAAGTGTCGAAATCCTGTGTTGCATGCCTGTTTTTTGTGTTCATTTTGACTACTTGCCACACCCTCTTGGACTCACTCTTGGGGCCTCATGCAGCATATAAATGGCAACTCAAATCAAAAACTTCCCACTCACCGTTGAGTTAATGCTCCAAGTGTCGATATCCTGTGATGCTTGCCTCTTTTTTGTGTTCTTTTTGACTACTTGCCACACCCTCTTGGCCTCACTCTTGGGGCCTCATGCAGCATATAAATGGCAACTCAGGTTAAAAGAAACTCAAAAACTTCCCACTCACCGTTGAGTTCTTGGGTGTCAGGACACTGCAATCTATCCTGCAGTTGATAGAGTTTGGCAGTCATGACTCCCAGAAAGAACTCAAGTGACCCACCTTTCTTAGCTCAGTACAGATCAATTTTTCAGTACCCTATCAGATTTCAGGTGTGCACAGACAACAAGAACCATGAAGTCATTGAAGGATGTGAGCTCCCGATCATAAATCTGCATGGCCTGAAGAGTGCAAGGGAGGAGGAGCGACTGGCTTGCGAGCAAGCAGTTGTCAAGGCTTCCTCAGATTGGGGTTTCTTCCAGGTGCTGAATCATGGAATCAGCCATCAACTTTTAGAGAAAATGGGGAAAGAGCAGAGGAAGTTTTTTGAGATGTCTTTTGAGGAAAAGGTCCACACGAAGCTCTTCAATAACTCGTATAGGTGGGGAACTCCAACGGCAACATCCCTTAATCAGTTCTCATGGTCAGAAGCTTTTCATGTTCCTATTGCAAAGATCTCAGAGGACAACTGCTGTAACGAGGAGTTCACTTCCCTAAGGTATTCTCTTAAACCAATGCATGATTAGCAAGTGGCCAAGCAATCACAGCTTATTAGCAAACAGAAAGTTCTTCGCCTTTTTTTAATCTGTTAGCTAAAGTGTCGAAACTGCCCATCCAACATACAATCCAGCCAAGTTTAATCGCAGTCTTTCCCCATCATTGAGTCAATTTAAGCTATTCCAATGTTCAGATAACTGACAACTCTTGCTACTGCTAGGAATGTGATGGAGAAGCTTGCTGGGGCACTGTCAGAGCTGGCTCATACTCTAGCAGGAATTCTAGTTGAGAATCTGGGCCACCCTAGGCTTTCCTTTGCTGAAAGTTGCAACGAGAGTACATGCTTCCTTCGCCTAAATCGATACCCACCATGCCCATTCTCACCGGAAACATTTGGCTTGATGCCTCATACCGACAGTGATTTTCTAACCATCCTCTATCAAGATCAGGTTGGGGGCCTGCAGCTTATGAATGATCCCAAATGGGTCGCTGTCAAACCAAATCCAGATGCTCTTATAGTCAACATCGGTGATCTCTTTCAGGTAACTTGTCCATGCTATTTCCTAAAGATATTTCACTATATAGGCAATCGACCCATTTTTAGCACATGTGACATCACAGACATGATTCCATGGTACTGATTTCAATGTTTCGAGGATCTCTCCTCCTCAACCAATGGGAAAAACTTCCTAACTTTGAGTGGGTAGAATGGTCACTATCTACTTTAAGATAGTGGAGGAACCATTTCAGCTAGTAGCTTTATCATACACCCTTCATTGCCAAGAAATCACTATCAGATTTGTAGCACTTGATAAGTGTTCAGGCACAGGTAGAACTAAAGCACCTGGTAATGTTGGTGAATGGCTTGCTGCAGGCATGGAGCAATGACACATATAAGAGTGTGGAGCACAAGGTGATTACAAATGACAAGGAAGAGAGATATTCCATAGCGTATTTCCTCTGCCCATCATATGATGCCAACATAGGCAGCTGCAAGCAACCTTCCTTGTACAAGAATTTCACCTTTGGGGAGTTCAAAAGACAGGTGCAAGAAGACGTCAAAATAACTGGACAAAAGGTGGGGCTAACAAGATTTCTCCGATCGTTCTAGTAATTCTTCACCAAAAACACATTGAGTACCTCTGTACAAGAGGGACAGAGAGGAGGCAATTTAAAATCAGGGATGTTCACATTTTCAAGATTTAATTTGTACAATTTATCATTAAAGAATCAGAAAGCATAATGAAGCTTGAAAAAGTAAATACGTTTACGAGAAGTTAAAGATGCATACAGAGACAAAGAAAGGGAGAAGGGCGCAAAACTAAATTGGCATATAACCATTGGCTTCAAAGACTTTAATTTCACACAAGTATATTGGAGAATATCTCCACAATTCAAGGTTTCGCAACATGTACTAGAAAAAATGTCAAGATTGCTAAAGGTTGTGAAAATCAACTCATTTGTCACTAACTAGAAATAGACGTACTCAAAAACAGCTGAGAATGATCACGCCAAAACCTTCCTAGAATATAGCCGAAAATAAAAAAATACCAGCACTCAAACAAGCTCAGCCAACATATGCAAGATCAAGTTGCAGTTTGACATAGTTTTCAGAGTTCGGCTGCAACTGCCAACAAAGGGTTCCCCTCATTGGATTGTAACTATTCATGTCAAGAAACCATATAACCAATGAGATAATAATGAGATTTTTCTTGTCGATATTTGATGTCCCTGTGATGAAAAATCTGGGGTTTCTTCCATTGTTTGTCGTTGTATACATAAAATGAGGACATGCTATATTAACATTGCTAAAAAGACAGTTAAAGCACATTTTTCTCAATAACATCGTCTATCTATGCAAGATTTTCCTAAACACTTATGAACGGCGTTTCTGTTTGAGCACTAAGTAGACATGCCCGTAAATATTTATTGATGAGCCCATGCACCGATCAACACCGTCCTAAGTGCTAAATTAGCCACTTGCAGTGTCTGGATTATGTGAATTGATATTAACCTAGCTGATCAGATATTCAAGAAAGTTCCAGATGTCGAGTGTGTAAGATTTACTTATGTATGCTTCCATATACGGTTCAGAAGCCTACAGCAACTAAAATCCAGTATATGTGCCTGCATAAAGATATAAAACTGCAGAATAACTATGCTGGAAGAAATCATCCACATCAAGTCCTGTTCAATTGAAAAAATGGTACAAAGAACTTTGTCTCATGCAAAGGAGCTATCACACATGATGTATACACTTATTATGGCAATATTGTTCCTCCACTGATCAAAAAATGGTGTTGATCCACAAGTAGCTGGATTAGATGAGGGAAATCGACCCATATCTTATACCAGAGATACATTGCTAGGGTCAGATCAGACAACTATGCAGAATGTGCGTATAATACCTCAGTAACAACTATGAGCATGTGCACGCTATGTCTAGATATGATTTCAACAAACCAAATTACCTCTCCAGATCCGAATTTCACCAAACAAGTACTCATTTTTTTGACTGCAGGAACTGGCACTTTGCTGAGAGGAAAGGACAGCTTCTCTATAAGGCTGTTATTCTTTTAGCCAAAGTTGCTTCCTTTAATTTCACTGTTCTTCTTTTTAACATGCGTACTAAAACAAATCCTTGAAACAAGGCAAAACAATGTTTCTATCCTGAGATTTTACTCAATACAAAGGTTTGCATGGCGAAGGAACAGAAATATCCAAGATGCCATGAGCAGTATCTCCAGTTTGTAATGCTAGTAGCAAACTTGATAGAGGAGCTCTTGTTTCCTTTCTTACTACCTTCAGTGTAAAAACCAAACTTGAAGTCAGACACTGATAGGTGGCCCCTGACTGTACCCTTTCCCCAATTTGGATGATTTTAGGACCAAGACTGACTGGTTCAATTGTTCAAGTAGAACTCTATTTGTGATTCAACTGATCTCCAAAGACAAGGCCCTGCGCTTTGTGAGGGGTCAACATTGGGTCTATAGACATCCTGGCCACTCTCTAGGATCTTGGTATTGGCACCATCCAACATGGTGAAATGAGGAATCAATAATGATTCTTGGAGAAGATGCAAAGTAGCCACTTGGCTGAGCCAGATTAAGTGCAACATCAGAGCAGAACCCCAAGGCAGTTCCCTGAAACAATGTTGACGGCTGAAGAATACAAGACGCACGAGCACACTAGACTAGCCTGCAAACAAGGCAGGAGAACTGTAAAGACCAATTTCCTTGAACTCAGCTCACTGAGATGGATGAGCACACAAGACTAGCCTGTGAAGTAGGCAGGAGAATTGACAAGACCAATTTCCTTGAAGTGAAATCCTGGGCCTCAAGTAATAACCATCCTGAGTCTTATCAGATGAAATGCCTTAAAAAACTATAATAACTTGTCCATAAATTGGGACATGAAATACTGTAGCCGCTTCTTGGATTGGCAATCTTGCTCGTGAAATATTGAAGTAATCCTTTATCACATGAAAGAAGAAGAAGAATCTCCCAAAAAATTGGGCAAGGTCCAGGGTTTGACAAAAGATGATAGGTTAAAATTTGACAAGGGCAAAATTGTTTAATCCAGGAAACACCAAAACAATTCCATATATAGTCTAAGGGCATCATGTTTGCAAACAATCATCACCTTTGTAAAGGTCAATCCACCAGCACTTCTATGCAGTTTAACCAATGGTAATTATCACCAAGTTCTAAATACTGCATTCCAACAATGGTTCTGACATTTCGAGTCCTTTCAAATTTCCTTGCAGTCTCAATAACTCATTTCGGCAGTTATCTATCTGGAGGTGAGTTTCATCACCAGAAGAAAATGTATGAAATACATTTGTTACCTCAATCCAGCTCAAGCCAGGTTCCTTTTCCAGCATTGATGCTCTGATCTTTTTCCTTGTTTCAGCTACAGCATCCCATCTTCCTACGGAAGCATAAAGATTAGAAAGTAAAACATGGGTTGGACTGTCATCTGGCTCTAGCAGTAAGACCTTCTCTGCTGCATGGATGCCCATGGTCAAATTCCTGAATGTAACACATGAGCTCAGCAATATTCTCCAAAGCTCAGGTGAGTTGTTAGAAAAAGATGATTTCATGATCAAATCCTCGGCTTCCTGCAGAAGTCCAGCTCGACTTAATAGATTTGCCATACAAGTATAGTGCTTGATTCCTGGCCTGATTCCATCACTCAACATACAAAACCAGTAGAACCTACCCCTCTCAACCAGGCCAGAGTGGCTACATGCGGACAGCAGAGACACATATGTAACATGATCAGGCTCAAGCCGTTGTTTAACCATCTCATTAAAGAGCTCAAAGGCCTTCTCCGCATTTCCATAGTTACCATAACCTCCTATCATTGAATTCCAGCATATTAAATCCGGCTTAAGAGTCCTGGAAAACACCGACCAAGCAGCTTCAAGGCTGCCATTCTTAGCATACATGTTAACCAAGCTCCCACAGATGCTCATGCTTTCTCCGTGTCCCGTTTTGACCACCTGAGCATGGATTATTTCACCCTGCCGCAATGCCACAAGATCAGCAGATGAATTCAAAGCACTGCTAAGTGAAAACCTATCGACATCATGTCCTTCCTCTCTCATATTGTAAAAGTACTTGATAGCTAACTCACCCTCCCCCAATCTCGAATGCCCAACAATCATCTCAGTCCAAGTAATGACATCTTTCTCTGGCATGGAGATAAATAACATTTGAGCAGAACCTGCATCATCATTCTTAAAGTACATTCCAATCAACGTGTCTCCAACAAAAGTGCTTTGCTCAAGTCCTACTTTAGTCACTTGGGCATGGAGGGGCCTTCCATAGTACAAGTATGGCAGTTCAGCAGTAGCTGAGACAACTGCTGCAAATGTATAATCGTCCGGGCATGGTCCTCCTGATCGAGACATTGCTCTTAACTTTACAAACACATCCATGGCCCTCTCGCCATAGCCATTATCTGAGCACCCAGCCAAAACCGAATTCCATGACACCAAATCCGGTTTCTCGATCCGATCGAAAACTGCTGATGCCGTTGCAAGATCCCCACAGCTAGAATACATGTCAAGAAGAGCATTTTGCGACTGCTTATCGATGAAGAACTCTGCCTTGATCATTTGGGCATGCACAATTCGGCCTCGAATCCAGTCACTCGCGTTTCCACAACCATTCAAAACGATCGAAAATGTGTAGTTGTCAGGAGCCATCCCCGTCCTCGTCATCACTTCATATAACTTCAACCCTCGTTTAGCGCTGCCATTCTTGATGTTACAGCGAATTATGGTATTCCAAGCAACGATGTCTCGGTCGACCATCTCCTGGAACACATGGTTGGCAGCTCCCAAGAACCCATGACGGGAGTAAAACCCAAGAAGCGCGGTTTGCAAGAAAACATCGTTGACAAACCCAAAGGCAATAGCTTGGCAGTGCAACGATTCGCCGGCGCACGGGTTCGAGAGGTACATAGAGGCACTGACGAGGCTGGAGAGGGTGGACGCGTTGGGCTGGAAGCCATCAATGCGCATAGCGAGATAGAGCCGGATGGCAGCAGGGTGGTAGCGCGGCGAGCGGGAATAGGAGGAGACCATCGAGTTGTAAGAGACGAGAGTTCGCTGCGGCATTGTGTCGAACACCAAGCGCGCCTCGGCGATGGCGCCGTGAGACGAGTAGAGGGAGAGCATGGTGTTGTGGAGGAAAGGGCGGGAGGGGGTCGGGGTCGAGGTTAGGATAAGGGCGTGGAGCTCACGGGCTTTGCGGAGGGTGGTCGGAGAAGGGGAGGCTTGGAGGAGGGATGCCACCATGAAGAAGGAGGTCTCGTAGGTATAGAAGCGGCATAGAGAGGTCGACGATGACGACGACGCCATGGGCCAGCGAGAGACATGGTCGCGTGTCGCCTTTGGCGCGGTAGTTCTCGCCCGATAGACGATACTTGAGTCAATGGAGCTCCGAACATCCGCCAACCCAATGGAGCTCCGATTTTAACAATTTGCATCCGAACTTGATATAATTAATAAAAATTATATACTAGTGTTCTTGGCCGACCGGTGATACGACTCGCATCTGGTATAAATTTCGTCGCCGTCCGCACCTAACTATCTCATCCCAACGCCGTGAGCCGGCTCGTTTCGGCCCACCGGATTAGGGTTCCGCCGCTGCCGCTGCCGCTGACGGCGATGTCGGAGCTCGTACGGCGTTTAGCCGACCGCCTCAATCGCAAGGTCTCCGATCTCTTCCTCCTGCTGCTCAATCACAAGGTAATCGAAAGCCCCAAGAGTCTTGTCGAAGCTTGTGATTCCCACGAGAGATTGGATGTTTAGTGAGTTTAGTAATTTTAAATTCTTAGGGTGCCGGATCGGTAGGAGCCCTCGCAGGGCTAGCCATCGCGGTGGTGTTCACATGGAGGTTCTTGAGATCGCCACCGGCCAGGCGGAGAACTCTTCCAAAACGGAGGGATTCTACGTCTGCTAGCCAAGATATTAACATCTCGAATGTGGCCGATTCTGGCGAAGAAATTAGTCCTCCGGTTGAATTGGACGCCGCTGAGGTAAAATCGTAGTTTTGTTGTAAGTCGGAGCAACTTGGTATCATGTAATATTAGCCTGACTTTTCTTTTCTTTGTCGTTGTAGCTCACTCTTGGACAAATCGTGAGGAAAAAACTAAATGGATGCAGAAAGGTGCGCAAACTATGCCAGAAGTATGGCCAATTTATAGGAAAGCAAATTGGTTTGCACGACTTCTGATTTTTTGTTGAGAACTATTTCATTGCAAACTGATGCGATTTATTTGTGTTGCCCGAAGTGTGGTTCTTTAATGAATTAGGAAGATGCATTGTTTGAATTGCATAGAAAGTGTCGAGTATAGTATCTCCACTCAAGTTATTGATTACTGTCGCCCATTTCGAAGTCTTAACAGAATTCACCATCTATAGAATCTAAATACACTCGAAAGAGTCAAGCATGTGGGGTTCCTCTTCTTGCTAACCTTCTGTGGCTTGTAAACAACAGAGTATTACGATATACATTTGAAGACTTTTGCTATTAATATGTAAAGGAAATAGTAAAGGAAATATGCAAGCTCTGGCATGAGTTGTAAAAGAAACATCTTTTATAGATGAGAGGTCCTAGAATTGGTTAGGCAGAGGGTTTTCACAAACGTTTTGCCCTAAGTCCATTGTTGGAAAGGATTTTCTTCAGCGGTGATCAAGTCCAGTGTGAAGGAATTCAGTAGCTGCTGTTTAGTTGCTACATTCTTGTTTTATTACATTGGCATCATGCATTTCCAATCTATAGCATCTAGTCAGCTAGAATGTTGTGTTTCCTGTCTTTTTTGCAGGTCACTTGTCAGCTATTGGGAGTCATTCTGGACGAGAGAAGTTCTGAAGACCTTCAGGTTTATAATCTTTTGCAAATAGTTGCCTAAGCTTTATCTTGATATCTTAAAGGAAACTACCTCTTTCATTCTTTTTGCAGAAACATGCAACCGTGAGGCTGCCTGTGGTGGAAGTTGTGTTGGAGCTTGCTAAATGTTGTGATCTTTATCTGATGGAAACAGTTCTCGATGATGAGAGTGAGGTAGGAATGAAGTGTCTCTAACTAGTATTGATCACACTTATATCCATTGACTATGATCATTGTTTCTCTTTCATGAAGGCTTTGTATTAACTCAGAACACCAAAGCTGTCAGTAGTCCCCTGACTAAGATGATTGTTCCTCTTTCATGAAGACTTTGTGCTAACTCAAAACATCAAAGTTGTCAGTAGTCCCTTGAGATCTGTTATGCTCTCCATGGATTGCCATGCCGGTGGCACGCGCCGTGCCGGCAACCATGCCGGTGGCACGCGCCGTGCCGGCAACCATGCCGGTGGCACGCGCCGTGCCGGCAACCATACCGTGCCGCCGCTTCAAAAACATATAGCATTCCAATAGGAAATTCATGAAAATTTTCAAACTTTTTTTAACACCTTCAAATTTGGATAAATACTAGTTTTCTAATTTGTCCACCAATTTGAATTAATTTTGATGTAAAATACACCATTTATCAATTAATATGAAAATTATCGTAAGTAATTAACATTGAAAGTAACATCAACAATTAACGTAAAAATTAACATGAATAAATAATAAAAAACTAAATAACATCAGAAAGTAATATAACAACTAAAATGATCATTAACATAAAATTTTAAAATTTCATATGATACAATTAAT
Source organism: Narthecium ossifragum (assembly GCA_963920575.1). Taxonomy (NCBI): domain Eukaryota; kingdom Viridiplantae; phylum Streptophyta; class Magnoliopsida; order Dioscoreales; family Nartheciaceae; genus Narthecium; species Narthecium ossifragum. Next base: position 2,003,082 of record OY986964.1, on the reverse strand, counting down.
TATTGGAAAGTTACCACTATTAGATAAAAAAGAATGCTAAAAACAATCATTATTGAATAAAAAAATGTTATTAATTATCATAAATAAATAACATACTATATGAGGCTTATTATTGATAAATAAAAACCAAAGATAAATAAATACCGATTTTTAGCATGTCAGCACTCACTCACCTCCCTTATCTCTCTCCCCTTATCTGACATGCTGACTACCCGACCAGTCCCATTTATTTCGTTTCTCTCCTTGTCTTCCTCTCCATGCTGCCCACCAATTCATCGGTCACTTCTCTCTCCTTTTCTTTGCTTTTTCTCCCACTACTTTCCTCTCCCCCCCCCCCCCCTTTTTTTTTCTCTCACACATGGCCCTCTTTCACTCCTTACCTACCACTTTTTCTCCCACACGTAGCTGCTCCTCCCCTCCGGCTCTGACTCCTCCTCCCCTCCGGCTGTGGCTCCCCTCCGCCTCCGGCTCCTCTTCTCCGAGTCCTGCTTCGTCTCCGCCTCGTCCTCCCCTCTAGCTCCGGCTCCTCCTTCCCTCCCGCTCTCTCCTCCCTCTTCTTTCTTCCCCTCCTCCCCTCTCTTTCTTCTCCTCCTCCCTCCCCTCTCGCTCCGGGCTCCTCCTTCCCTCCTGCTCTCTCCTCCCCTCCCCTCCCTTTCTTCTCCTCCTCCCTCCCCTCCGGCTCCGGCTTCAGCTTCGGCTCCCCCTCTGATATGGGCTCCTCCTTCGATCCGGTACGTATCAGGTCTGTACCGGGCAATACGCTATCGCTCAGCACAACTCCGGCACCCCCTGATACCGATACTGGGGTTTTTTATGCCGGGAAGCTACCGGCCGGGGCATACCGGCCGGCATGGACCTGTGCCGGCCGGTATGGAAATCGATGATGCTCTCTGCCATCATCAACTTCAGTAGATTTCTTGCAGGGAGCTTTCACATTAATGACATCTATTTTGACACAATCAGGTTTTGCTCTTGTTTATTCTGTGTTGTTTTCTTTTTGTTAATGAAGCTTTAGTTATTTGGAGATATTGCCCAATATAAGTATAATTCCACTTGATGTATCTGGATCGAATAGTTTATATCTCCAAATGCAATGTCTAATGCTTTTCAAACATGTCTTGTTGGGCCTGCATGAAATGCATTGAAGTTGTGGCATAAGATTATTATGGTTTATTGTCTATTAGTGGGTTTTCACTTCTTCATAATTTTCTTCTAACACTGAAAAGCGAATCTCTATAGTCGCATAATCAAATCTTGTTCATCATTAGTTGCTGGTTGTCATAATTAGCTAGGTTTTCTATTTTCCTTATTTTTCTAAGAGTTCATTTTTTTTCTTCTTCTCTTTCAACGTTGATTAACTGGCGTTATTGCCGGCTATTTATGCTTGTCAACTTTCATCTGTTTCTTATCATATTATTTACGGTGATGAGAAAAGTTAATATTTGCAGGAAAGAGTTCTTTCAGCCCTAGAGAGTGCTGGACTTTTCCAGAGTGGTGCATTGGTGAAGGAAAAGGTACTTAGGCTTCTACTTGGGACTTTACATGATATTTCAAGCTGTATCATGTGCTTCAATTTCTCAGTTCTGAATTTATATTTGTAATACTTTCATGAGTATTGTCTTACCTAGTACAGCACTCTGCATGTATTGGTCAAGGACAAGGTACTTAGGCTTCTACTTGGGACTCTACATGATATTTCACACTGTATCGTGTGCTACAATTTCTCTAGTTATGCATTTCTTTTTTGATAAGTTATGCATTTCACACGCGAAATAATTTCATGAGTACTATCTTACCTAGTACAGCACTCTCCATGTGTTAAATTGTGCATTGGTATCATGGTCTGGAATATTGTGATTGCGGTAGCCGATGAGGAAAAGGGAATTGAGTTGCTATTTGTTTAGATGGTAACTGTAGCTGCAGCTTATTTTCATAGGGCGCTTTATGTTTTTGATGCCATTGAACCAGGAAATGCTACATTTTTCTGTAGTATTCAATCACATTAGTTTCATATGCTGCCTAATATTTCTTGCTATTAGGTCATATCAGATGACTCACTTGCTCCTAAGGCATTTAAATTACAATGTGATTATGTGAATAAAGTCAAATGGAAGATTCTTAGCATCAAAACTTGTCTCATCAGATGAGAGTGCAGAATAGCATGCTTTGGTTTTACATAAGATAAAATTGAAAGAACATGGGTACTGTTACACTACCTACTTTTTAAGTTTTTATTAGGTAATAGAGAAGTTTTACATGGTCTGAATACGAAAAGGCTGTGTTTTTTTATTATTATAAAACTATGAGCATTTCCTTCAGATTTGAGTTTACCTTCTGTCATCTATCTTCTCTTCTAAATGGTTTTAAGTTCTAAATTCTTGGAGTTCAATTGGAAGCTTTTGATTGCCGAACACCTCTGCATCTATTGCTTTTCACTTATTTCAGTTTTGAATGTCCAGAACTAAGTTTTCTACACTGAAAAGCTATGATGGTGTCGGTTATTGCCTTTTGGGCTCGATTCATGTATTCTTCTTCTCCAGGTTCTCTTTTGCAGCACTGAAGTTGGACGCATGTCTTTCGTGCGACAATTGGAGGCGGACTTGCATATAGATACGAGTTTTGACATTATCTCTCAACTCTCTGTATGTTCTTCTTTCCCTTCTCATTTTCTTGTGAGCACTCACTCTTTCTGCCTTTAGTTACTGATACTCTCCAATGGATCTGTTATTCAAATCAGAGATTTATCAGATGCCAACTCTTTATCTCTCCGGAACCTTTGGGGCAAATAGCTCCTAATGTGTATACCTCCACAACACTGGAGCAGTACTTGTCGTGCCTCTGATGGAAAGCGAACGGCTATTCTGTATAACTTACTCCATAAGATTACTAGCTTCTTTTCTTCCACCCAATTATCTTGTATGGGTGACGCCTTAGGTCGTCTAGATGTATCATGGTACCATATTCTTAAGTCTTAACCAATGCATTATGCATAAATGGATGCGACGTCGCCACTATTGTTCATCTGTTCTCTTTTTATCAATGCTGAGCTGCTGAAAACGGCGACTTATCCACGGTGCAAACTGTGAACAGTTTTTTATTTTTATTTTTTTAATCAAGCCCGCATTCATATGGCTACAGCAAATTGTGAACAGATGATGTAAATAAAATGGATGTAGTGTATGTTCTTCCAAATTCTTTTCTTGCATTTTAAACAGCTTTATCCGTTGGTGTTGGGATTGCGTACGTTGAGAATGAAATCTACTCAGATCTTCTCGACCCATTCCTCCACTACCACAAGCAATCTCACTTGCGTGGATTAACCCACCCAAATCTGATTATTGACCCTATCTGGGCTAACATATGTGAGCTGCATTGGACCTGGTGCAATATAAAAAGAAAAATGATTTTCACACAACCTTATGACCCATGTGGCTGGGATTCGGGGGTGATCGGACCAACCGATGCACACATGATCACGAATCATTGGATCATGTGTGCATCGGGATTCCCCTCTCCCTACGCCCCCCAAGTCCACCTCCACCTCTTCCTCTCCGACCATCTCTCCCTCACCGTCCATTCCACCCCATCCAACCTCCTCGTCGGAGTAGAGTGACGATGAGGGTGGGGCATCGGATCGGAGAGGGGAGGACAGCGTAGCCGTCGGAGGGTATGAGAGGTGGCGTAGTCTACGATGATGTAAATAGGAGTTTTATTGACATGAAATCTGCCCTGATCCGATAACCCACATGTACATTATAAGCCATGTATGCCAACTCAGCATGCACGTCGGGTTGTTTTCTACACAACCTTGCGTGGGTGAGTTGTGTAAAAATCAGGACTCATAAAATTCTCATCCCTGTAACCCAATCGTGGCTACCTATAACAACAAGTGCATCCCAATATCTAAGAATTTTTTGCCAAATCGGACCCCTGATGTTCCGTTTTGACACTTCAGGGCCCTTCCATTGTTTTTTTTGCAACAGAGGACCCCTATTCTCTTTTATTACCTTTCTACCCTCACCAAAACATGGCCTTCTCCCCATGGGATGGCCATGCCACATCATGCCATCCATTTTCATATCCCAACGTCTACTCAGCCTTTTAAGTTCATTATCAACCCCATATGAGGTGGCATTATATTATTGGTTGGTAAATGGAATAAAAAAATATTAAAAACATCATCCCATCTCATGCATGCCGCTCACCAAGTCCTCCCGCTGGCCATGGCTTCTCCCGCCATTCTCCTTCATGCGTGCCAAATCTCTCAACTCCCATCTCTCTACCACTTTCTCTCATGTCTTCTCTCTTCTCCCTTCCACCGCCCCCTTCTCCTCTCTCGCGGTGGCGGTGGCCGGGGAAGAAGATGACACGCTCGGCCCCTCTCTTTCTCCCCCCCACCCCTTCGCCGCTCGCCCTCTCTATCCCCCCCCCCCCCCCCCCCCCCTCTCTCTCTCTCTCTCTCACTCATCCGCCGTTCTCTCTCTCACTCACCCGTTCTCTCTCTCCTGTTCTCTCTCTCTCTCTCTCTCTCTCCAGTTCTCTCTTCCCTCTGAGCTAGAAGAGATGTCCGGCAATTCCGCGGTTCCCTAGTGAAGCGAAGGTGCCCACTAAGCCAGCTCAGGGAGAAGCTGCGGGGAAGCACGACGGGGATAAAAGAAAGCATGCTCCACCACGAGCCATAAATAATAAAAAGTAGTTTACTTGATGTAACAAACACTTGACTTTGATGTAACATATATTTTATACTCGTTCATTGTTCGTTTATGTGCGCTGTTGTTACAAGTATACGCATGTGTGGACATTGTTATACGCGTGTGTGTACGTTGTTATACACGTGTGTGAACATTGTTATACGCGTGTGTGTACGTTGTTATACGCGTTAGATAGAAAAAATACACGTGTAGTGGGACGTGTTTCTGCACTACACGCGTACTTACAACGTTAACACGTGTTGTAGCCAACAACTATAGATAAACACGCGTGCTTTAAAAATACACGTAAATTCCAAAAAAATACACGTGTAGTGTCTTTTACAGCTGGTTCCCAAAATGACTAGTTTTTTATATTGCACAAAAAAGTGTATTACATTGCGCCATACAATAGACACAATATAGACGCAACATAATGCAGCGGACGAAGCTGGTGCTGTACTGGGCTCAGCTACAGGACGTTTGGGTGCAATGGGACGAATGGGTGCTCTACAAGTCCCTTTGTTGTGTTCAAGAACCTTACACCTCGAACATCTCCGCATTGGTCTCGATTGTGCCTCTCCTTGAGACGGCAGCTTTCTCTTTCTCCTCTTCCCCTTCTTCATCACATAGTGAGGTGGATAGATGGGCGGGTCCTCTTCACTGCCCATTGGCCAAAACTCCTGCGACGTGGTGGTACGGTATAATAACGTATACATACGTATCTAATGAGTATACTTCACCGTACCACCGCGTCGCAGGAGTTTTGACCAATGGGCAATAAAGAGGACATGCCCGTCTATCCACCTCACTATGTGATAAAGAAGGGGAAGAGGAGGAAGAGAAGGTTGTCATCTCAAGGCGAGACACAGTCGAGACCAATGCGGAGATGTTCTAGGTGTGAGGTTCTTGAGCACAACAAAGGGACTTGTAGAGCACCATTCGTCCCGTTGCATCCGAACATCCTGTAGCTGAGCCCAGTACAGCACCAGCTTCGTCCGCTGCATTATGTTGCGTCTATTGTATGGCGCAATGTAATACACCTTTTGGTGCAATATAAAAAACTTGTCATTTTGGAAACAAATTGTAAAAGGTGATACAAGTGTATTTTTTGGAAATGTACGCGTATTTTTAAAGCACGCGTGTTTATCTATAGTTGTTGGCTACAACACGTGTTAACGTTGTAAGTACGCGTGTAGTGTAGAAACATGTCCCACTACACGTGTATTTTTTCTATCTAACGCGTATAACAATGTACATACACGCGTATAACAACGTTCACACACGCGTATAACAATGTACACATACGCGTATAACAACGTTCACACACGTGAATAATAATGTTCACACACGCGTATAACAACGTACACACACGCGTATACTTGTAACAACATCGCACATAAACGAATAATGAACGAGTATAAAATGTATGCTACATCAAAGTCAAGTGTTTGTTACATCAAGTAAACTACTTGTTCTTATTTCTGGCTCGTGGTGGAGCATGCTTTCTTTTATCCCCGCAGCTTCTCCCTGAGCTGGCTTAGTGGGCACCTCCGCTTCACTAGGTATCGCGGAATTGCCGGACATCTCTTCTAGCTCAGAGGGAAGAGAGAACTGGAGAGAGAGAGAGAGAGAGAGAGAGAGAGCGAGCGGACGAGAGAGAGAGAGGGTGAGAGAGAGGGAATGGAGAGGGGGGGGGGGGTGGTTAGAGAGGCCGAACGGCGAGGGAGGGGGGGGGGGGGGGGGGGGGGAGGAGAAAGAGAGGGGCCGAGTGTCATCTTCTTCCCCGGCCACCACCACCGCGAGAGAGGAGGGGGGGCGGGGGGGGGGGGGGGAGGAGAAAGAGAGGGGCCGAGTGTCATCTTCTTCCCCGGCCACCACCACCGCGAGAGAGGTGAGGGGGGCGGTGGGAAGGGAGAAGAGAGAAGATATGAGAGAAAGTGGTAGAGAGATGGGAGTTGAGAGATTTGGCACGCATGAAGGAGAATGGCGGGAGAAGCCATGGCCAGTGGGAGGACTTGGTGAGCGGCATGCATGAGATGGGATGATGTTTTTAATATTTTTTTATTCCATTTACCAACCAATAATATAATGTCACCTCATATGGGGTTGATAATGGACTTAAAAGGCTGAGTAGATGTTGGGATATGAAAATGAATGGCCATGCCACGTCATGTGGCATGGCCATCCCATGGGGAGAAGGCCATGTTTTGGTGAGGGTAGAAAGGTAATAAAAGAGGATAGGGGTCCTCTGTTGCAAAAAAAACAATGGATGGGCCCTGAAGTGTCAAAATGGAACATCAAGGGTCTGATTTGGCAAAAAATTCCAATTTCTATAGGGAGCTGATTCCCTATGTCTTACATAAGGAACCAGGATCCTGGCCGTCCGATGGGGATCGGACGGCTAGGATCACAATCCCTACATAACACCCCACCCCACCCTCTAAGCCCCCATTCGTGCCATTCGTGCCCTAGCTCTCTCTCTCCCGACGATCGCCACTGCCCGGCCCGGCCTCCCTCGCGCCGGCCTCCCTCGCCGGCCTCCCTGACCCCCTCTCTCCCGTGCCCTAGACGTCGCTACCGCCGCCCCGGCCTCCCTCGACCTCGCGCCGGCCGACCTCGCCCCGTCCTCCCTAGCGCCGTCCACCCTCTCCCACGCCCCGGCCTCCCTCGACCTCGCGCCGGCCAACCTCGCCCCGTCCTCCCTAGCGCCGTCCACCCTCTCCCACACCCTCCTCTCTCCGGCCACCCTCTGAGCCCTCTCCCGACGACTCGCGCCCCCCTCTCTCCGGCCACCCTCTCTCCCGACGATTGCGCAGAAGAAAGTTCATCCATAGAGCAGGACCAGGACAAGAGAAGTCATCTTGATGTTTTAGGTGATGTTGCTCCACCAATGAAGGAGATCCAAAATGATGCATGCTCAGATGAACAAGAGGTAAGCTTTCATTGTTCGGCGATTTTCTTCATAAGAGGAATTTTTGGCTAGATTTTCTGCTGCGACCAACTGTTCTCTGTGACGATGGAATGTTTCCAGCTTATGACACATGTTTACAAGAATCATCCTGAGATTCTGAAGGCAAAGCGTTCCTTGATCGATATTAACAAAAGACTGGATGACAAGTATAGAGCCTCTTTTGACTTGAATGAGAGGGAAGCACTTCTTGAGGAGATACAAAGACTGAAGAGCCAGTTGAAGTCCTCTACTGATGTTTCTGCAAGTGGTTCTCTTCTAGAACAGATACGAAATGGTGGTTTGAGAAATTTCTCGAGTTTTTTCATGCCAAATTTCTTGGATTTAATTATTACTCTAGAACGATGGACTCAATTAAAATATTTATTACCGTTAAGAACAGCTGCTAATAGTTTGGTGCTTAAGATATTTGAATAACAACATCAAGGTTGTGAAAATTCATGTAGTCCTTAGTTCGTGTCTCTATGGACTAAAAGCTATTAGTCTTCCATGTTGTATGCAAAATAATTTGGCAGCATTAAGAGAATGAGGAATTTCGATGGGATCTTTCAATAGGAACATAGATATAATTCACAGCAGTAAGTTCAGTATTAATTCTATCTTTGAATCCCATAACCTCCTTGTAGGTCAGCAGGAGGTACAGTCAATATCATCAGTGACTTGTTTGTTTCTTTTCAATTATTTGTAATACTATCATGCTACTTGTTTGTAGGATCTTATAGCATGAGTTTAGAGTGTAGGGTGTAGCCTAACTAATAAAGCATTTATTAGTTTACTGCAAGTGTATTGCTCAATTTCTACTTAAATATTGCATTAAAACTTCATGATTATGATGTTCTCTTATACTCTCTCAAATGTAGGGTCCAGCTCGTGCACTCTTGGTTGATTTCTCAGGTGAATTTATGTTTGGTTCCAGGTCATTGCAGAAGACAACATTGTGGAGTTTTTCTGATATCCTACTAAGATAGGTTGGCCATGATGCAGCAAACTGTTAATTCCTGGCTGAATTGGTTGACATTTACAGGCCCTGAACAATGCAACTCAGCAAACTCTTCATATTTGTAATCCATTTCTGCCAATTCTTTTCTTTGGCACCACCAATGTAATGTATAAATGTCAACAGCTTCTGTTGCTCTATTGATGAAAATGTATAAATGTTGTTTTGTAAAAGATTGGTGGTGGTTGTAATCATTCTTATGCAATTTTAATTCATGGGAGATCATGAAAAGGAAATTAATTCTAGCAGGATGTTAAAGGGATCATCAATGTATTTTGCAACAGTCATGGATTATCCTGTGTTTGATTTCAGGATTAAGAACAATTCTGTTTCATGACTGGAGATTGAGATTACAAATTGGAAATGAAACCACTATGATAAGTGCAGCTATTACAAATTGGAAATGGAAACCACTCTGTTTCATGGATGTGCTTGTATCTTCCCCATTATTCAACAACTTGAGGACCTTATGAGATTTCTAAAAAATAAGTGCAGTTATTTATAAGATTCATGAACTTGATATGAGTCATAAGAACTGAATCAATGGCTAAACATAAATCCAAAACAACAAACAAGGCTGACAAATTAAGTCAAACATCACACAATAGAAATTTATATGTTCTATGGATGTGATACATATGTAAAAATCCAAGTAAGTTCATAAGCACTAATTTAGGCTATCAGACCTCACAGATGTAATTTCAGTGTAATCTGTTTACAATGGAGGGGGCATCAAACCTGACCTCCGAACCCAGATACAAAATACAGGATTGAAATTTTTTGAGTACGGTACAAGAAAAATAAAATAAATCTTGTATGAAGAGCAAGAGTTTGAGCTTGAGCTTGAGCTTATCATAGCTTGAGTTGTGATAAGAGTAAGAGCTTGAGCTTGATCTTGATATGATCTGATCTTGAGCTTGATCTTGATCTGATCTTGAGCTGTGATAAGTCAACACAAACAAAAAGGTTTGTTAGTACATAACAAGCAAAAGAAAATTCAACACATGTTTAGATAGATGTTTTAATACCTTGAGCAACTCTTGCAATCTCCTTAGCAAACCCAGTAGACACAAACAAGAAAGAAACTACAGAGAGCCAAAATTGAGAGGGTGTGCGAGCTTCTCCGCTTCACCCTTGTTCTGCTTCTCCACTTCTGATAAGACTTGAAAAGTGCACAAATCACCCTTTTAACTAGGTCTCGTTAGTCTCCGAGCAATGTTATTTTAATATTCTATGATGTATTTCAGGTATAAGAGCCTTCAATGACGATTAGATCATGTTTGGTGCTAAAACGGACAAATAAAGACATGCTAGAAGCAAAGGAATGAAGATGGATTGGCTTTGAAGATTAACCTGTACCTGCTCAGGAAGAACCAGATGATGAGCCATATATGGTTGGAAAGCTCTTGAAGTCTAGTTTCTGTAGAATTTTACGGTTCGTGATTCCGAGTTTTCTAGAGGAAGTTACGGCAATTTTAGTACCGATGGCGCAGTCTGGATGGCAAGCAGTAAATACACTGAAGGGTCCGATCGATCGGACACCCAGAGTCCGATCGATCGGACTATGCAGAAACCTCACAGAACCTATTTTTTTCAGCTATTCACCTCCCGATCGATCCCTCGATCGCTCCTACTGAGTCCGATCGATCGGACACCCAGAGACGGATCGATCGGACTCGGGAAAAGTGAGAAATTGACGATTTTTATTCACCCGATCGATCGGACACTCATAGTTCGATCGATCGGACTCGAAAATGACCATTTCCTTGATATTTATCAAGCAAAATCAAGGGTCAAGATCTAATCCGAGTTAAGGTGGATACCTAGGCTATAAATAGGCATCTTTTAGGGTTTTTCAGGGTCTTTCTTCTCTCTTGGAGAGGGAGAACAATTTCTTTCTTCTTTTTAACTTTTATTTATAGATCTTTGGGAGGAAATCCATGGCGGAAGAGCTTCATGAACCTTCATCTATGGATCAAGCTCTAAAGATGAGTAGCTAACTTTTTACCATGGGATTCTTATGATGTAACTAAGATTTCTATTATGGATTTATGAGATCTAGGGCTTGTATACATGATTGTTTGGCTTATATGGATTGATTTCTATTTTCTTTTATACCTTGGTGTCGATTTATTGCTGGATGTTTGGATTGTTCTTGTTTGCACTTGATTCCGGAGCTTGTGTATGCTAGGGCTTGGATTGGATTCATCCAAATAAGAGGACCATGCTAGTCCCATGGTATCTCGGATGAAATCTTCTTCGTGATTAGGGGTTGTATAGTGCTAGTCCCACTATAGTAGTGCTAGTCCCACTACGTTCCATCCCTAATCCTTCATGCATCCTACTTTTGTAGATTTGGCCATCAAGATGGTAAATCCATCTTGATCTCACACCTAAATCCATATCCGTACTACTACTTTCGATGAATTCATCCTAATAAGAGGGTTCATTAGCAGTGAACGTAACTAATCATTCGGTCACTGATAATTAGATAATTGTTCTTGCCAACAAGGAATCCTAAACAGAACTTGTTGAGTGATAAGGAGAACTAGCCATTCACTTATCAACTATTAGAAAGCCATTCATCGTGTTTGTATGCCCTGATCTTAGGAAGACTTGGTAGAACCTTAATTACTGATTAAGAACTCCATGGTACCTTTTCTCTTATTTATTAATTCTTTAGTATTAGTTTAATTTCAATTCTAAATCTTTTTCCAACTTGTTGGTAGGGATACTTAGATTGAGTTTAGTAGTTTAATTATTTTCCTACGCATTCCCTGTGGATTCGACTCGGACTCACTGCTATCTACCCTTAAAGTAGTTAGTTAGTAGTTTGATTATAAATTTGTAATTTTGATTAGACTTGTTAAGACTACGACACTTTTCAAGTCGTATCAACTTCCTCCTTGTATAGCAGATGCTCTGTTTTTAGAATAGCAAAATTGCAGGAATTATACTTGCAACTGATGTATATATATTGATTGAACATTAATGAAAGGGTGTGCGAGCATTACAGAAAAACCTCAAGTACAATTCTCTAGTAGCTACAACAGATTGAATGCTCATAGCTTTAAAAAATTCCGAATGTGAATCAAAGTACGAGATTGAGCAAATACACGTACAAGATATAGACACTGAATTTTAACATGAAAATACGAACCAAAAAACTCACGCGTCCAGTTACAAGCAATGGAACAGAACAGTTACCTTATAACAAACTTCTGCCATTAATACCAAGAAGAAACAACTCTCATGATCGAAGAGTCTCCTCCATGAGCCACTGAAAGTTCTCACACTAAACCAGCAACAATCAAGTTATTAAGTAATACTAGGTCCAAATTAAGGCCTTCAATGTCCTCCCAAAAGCTTTCATCTTCTAAAAGCCATAATATCACTGTCTCATTAATAACGTAACGAACATATATGCAGCTGTGCTTGCCATCCCAGTCAATTTCGCATATATTCCTGAATAAGAAATTCATACACAACACAGAAGTATCAAGGTTACAAATCACTTTCAGACAAAAAGTACCCAGCTTTGTGATTTCAACAAAATGGACCAAAAGAAACTACAGAGAGCCAAAATTGAGAGCACAATCACCTCTATGCCAACTCATAACATAAACTAGCAAGACTTACCAACTATAGATCAGCAGAAACTGCAAAGAGACAAATTGAGAGCAAGACATGATCGTCATTTCAAGTTGGTGTCGAAGGCGAAGGGAGCCTTGGTGTAGGAGAAGTAGGCTGATCCATCTTCGACGCGCGGGCGCCACAAGCTTCGACGGGGCGAGGGAGGCCGTGGCGAGGCGAGGGAGGCCGTGGCGTGGCGAGGCGAGGGAGGCCGTGGCGAGGCGAGGGAGGACGGGGCGTGGTCGAGGGAGGCCGGGGTAAGACGGGGCGAGGGAGGCCGGGGCGGGCGAGGCGTCGGCGGCGGTGGCGACGTCTAGGGCACGGGCACGGGAGAGAGGAGCTGAGTGGAGTGGATAGAGGAGAGGGGGGGTTAAGTCCCCCCGAAATACATCATGACCGTCCGATGGGGATTGGACGGTTCAGATACCGGTTCCTTATATAAGAGTTAGGAACCGGTTTCCTATAGAAAATTAATATATATATATGAAAGGGAATTTTCAAGAGGAAACTGGTTCCCTGACTCTTTTAGAGGGAACCAGTTCGCTGACCATCCGATTCCATCGGACGGTCCTGAGATCATGGGGCTTAAGCACCCCCCCCCCCCTATCCAGACCCCCCTCCCCTCCAGTCGCGACCCGATCTCCCGTGCCCTAAGCGCCGCTGCCGCCGTCCTCCCATCTTCACCATCGCGCCGCTTCTCCGCCGACCACCGCGTCATCCACCCTCCATCTCACGTGCCTCCGTCCACCCTCCATCTCCCGTGCCCTAAGTGCTGCCGCCGTCCACCCTCTACCATCACCCGTGCCCTAAGCGCCGTCGCCGTCCTCCCTTCTTCGCCATCGCGCCGCCCCGTCGCAGCCCTCTGGCGCCGCCCTCGAGCTTGCAGAAGAAGCTCGAGATTGATGATGATTAGTAGCTGTGAGTTTTTCTGAACGCACTTCGTCTTTCAATTCCATTTTTGTTTCATAACTTTAAGTTGGCTCTTCAGTGTTATGATCAGTATCTGTTGAAGAGCTTGAGAAAGGCGGCTGAAGCAAGGGGATGGTGATGGCACGGTGAATATGATCAGCTTGTTGGCGTTGCAGACGGAGTGGTCGACGGAAGAAAGGGATGTTCTTAGGGTGATTAAACTACCTGGTGTTGCTCACACATCTATACTCAAAGAGAAATTGATTTTGGCGCATCTACTGTTCCAAATTGATGCACCTCAGTGTGGGTGTATGGGAGAAAAAAGATTAAACTGTAGAATAGTTAGAGAATAGAGATACAATAAATTTGTAAGGACTTGGCCACATCAGTTGAAGTAGCACGGGATTCTTTTTTTCCCCCATTTAAGCCGAAGCAGTTCACGGGATTCAATTAGGACTGGGAATATTATTGTTCTCTGATTTCTCTTCTTTCCTGTTGGTATTTTTGTCTCTGAGGAGTCAATTGAGGTTATGACAACGTCTTGACGAACAAGTATGAAGGATCAGATGCAGCATGTCGTGTGGTGTCAATTGTTGAAATTTAGTAATTGGTAATACTTTTGGTTAAGTTTATTTTTAATCTTATTTGAAGTGGTTGTGCTTTATGCATTGCTTGTATGTGCACTTTGGAGTGGATAACTCATAGACAATCCTTGTAGTGATTAGTCTTTGTTTATGTACTTTCATGTCTAACTAACTTTCAACTTCATTTCATGTCTCTCTGTAGCAATTGGCATGTAAGATACATGGAGTTTTTGCTACTTAGAGACAAATTCGACGAAAATTCTGTAGAAACTATGATTTGCTTCTAATTTCCTATTCTCTAAATATAGAGAGTGCAGTATATTCTGAAGTTACAGTCTGATTTTTGGCTAATTAATGAGCATGAGACATGTGATTTATTGGACCACTGGGGTTGATGCTTATTTCTTGCACTAGAGTTCTCATATCCTCAGTCTCATGCCTTTATTGTTTGTTAATTTTGCAGATACTTTGATGTACAATGATCTATGCAAACTTGCAAATGGAAAGCAAAAAAATCTATTCCTTTAAGGGAGTCGTTAGGCATGATTCATCAGTTGGGTGTCTGAAGGTTCAAAGCAATTAGTGTACATGGGAAAGATTTTTGGTTGTAACTTGTATCGCATGGATGGTTTTGAAGCTTTTTCACCCAGCATTGGAGTCCAGAACCATCATCCTTATCAGTGTAATAGGTTTTTGCAACTCAGCATCTACATGTTGATGCAAAATTATAAGCATCTCATGACATTTGCGCTCCTTATTTAGCTTTGCACGTGATGGGCAGGCTCTAACTTTTCATAGTGGATATTTGTTTCAAGGGAAACTTTGAGAGTTTGTTCATGCTTTGTATTCTCATTACATGCAATGAATGATAGTAGAATTTTGGATCCTACACTACCTAGACTGGAACTTTCATTTTTTTTGAATATTGAAAGGTGTTGGTTCATGCAGGCGCTACTATCTATGAGCCTGGGGATACTTTACCAAAAGGATTATATCAAGACAGCAAAAGGCAAAATCCAGATTGTTGCAACTGAACCTGGGTATACTTTAAGAAAATACACAGCTGATACAATTTGAGTCAACATCATTACAACTTTCTAATTCACTTGAGAATAGATATTCAATAGAATTGTCTCAAAGGCCCACAACATGAGACAGACCTCTTTCAGAACTTAGATTATCTGGAGACATTCATAACAAGGCTCCCATTGCCAATAAATTTAAAATAAGACATGAGATATACACACTTGATAAATTGACTTGAGGCAATAACATCAATGATCCGAGAGGGTTCCAAGACCCCCCTGCAACACCAGTTTTAAATGGCAAGAATGATCTGAAAGGCCTCGGATCAATCAACTTCTTCAATTTTAAATGGCAAGAATGATCTGAAAGCAGAAATTGTGAAGCAGCAGTGCTTACGGATGCTATCTTCTTTGCCGAAAAGAGACATACAAGTAGGGAATCATGCATTACAAAGGAATAACAAAGCTAGCACTGGCCTTTGTCAAGAAATTGGCAACTAATTCATCAACCAACTGATTTAATATTCCTTTCTGCATTTCGACTCCTGTTTCAAAATCCACTCAACTGCCCAAATCACAACTCATATCTCTGTCGACAAGCCCATCAACCATCAAATTTCCCATGTTCTTCCACATTGAAATCTCCTGGTGAATTTGTCCGGCAAGGTCTCTCTGGACAACCAAAATAATCTTTATTCAGATCATCGAAGTAGGGGTGCTCCATAGCTTTCTTTGCAGAAATCCTCTTCGATGGCTGGTACTGCAACATTTTCTGCAAGAAAGTAAACAAAACTTTAATTTGCAGATATCTATAAATCACCAAGAACAATGCTCTTAAGAAAATTCCAAAGATGTATAGGCTCATCAACAATGGCCACATTTGCAGATATCTATAAATCTTCATCACCTACTCATGTAATCCAAACTGTCTAAGAAAACATGCCTACTCATATAAATCTTCATCACCTATCACTAGCAATCCTGCCAATGATCCAATCCCAGAAATGGAAACAAAATCAAAGTTAAAAAGGAGGCAATGCAAGATAATAATGAAAACAAGATGAAACCCAATAATAACAACAAAAGGAAGAAACTTTATGAATCCAGACGTACCAATTCAGAAAGATTTGTCATAAACAGAGAAATATCTACAATGCTGGAGCGAGAGGATGGAGATCCGTCTTTGCTACTACGGAGATTTGGCCATAAGACAAGAGAGATAGAAGAAGATCTAGGAACATCCCTCTCTTCCGTCAACCACTCCGTCTGCAACGCCAACAAGCTGATCATATTCCCCGTGCCATCACCATCCCCTTGCTTCAGCCGCCTTTCTCAAGCTCTTCAACAGATATTGATCATAACACTGAAAAGCCAACTTAAAGTTATGAAACAAAAATGGAATTGAAAGACGAAGTGAGTTCAGAAAAACTCACAGCTACTAATCATCATCAATCTCGAGCTTCTTCTGGAAGCTCGAGGGCGGCGCCAGAGGGCTGCGACGGGGCGGCGCGATGGCGAAGAAGGGAGGACGGCGACGGCGCTTAGGGCACGGGTGATGGTAAAGGGTGGACGGCGGCAGCACTTAGGGCACGGGAGATGGAGGGTGGACGGAGGCACGTGAGATGGAGGGTGGACGACGCGGTGGTCGGCGGAGAAGCGGCGCGATGGTGAAGATGGGAGGACGGCGGCAGCGGCGCTTAGGGCACGGGAGATCGTGTCGCGACTGGAGGGGAGGGGGGTCTGGATAGGGGGGTGGGGGGTGCTTAAGCCCCATGATCTCAGGTCCATCGGACGGTCAGGGAACTGGTTCCCTCTACAAGAGTTAGGGAACCAGTTTCCTCTTGAAAATTCCCATTCCCCTATATATATATATATATACTCTGCTAAAAGGTGAGAATGGATAGTAGCCAGGTCAGCTAATGAATGAATGACTGGAGTTCACCATTGGACTGGACCGCCAGACCGACTCCCCCTCCTGGTCAGTCGCGGTTGGACACCAGTGGGTCCCGCCCGCCTCGAACCAGATCACCTCCGTCACTAAGCAAACTACTAGAATATTGATTACGGTACCAAATGTAAACCCACCGGTCGGCAACGCGATTCAAAGTTCAAAAATCCCTGCGAATTCCCCCAATCCCGATCACTCTCTTCTCTTCTCTTCTCTCGAGATCCGATCCAGTTCCAGCGGTGCGATCCCGTCTTAACCCCGATCTGTTCGCTTTGCTTTCGATTCTCCGTTTCGAATCGATCGTTGTAGTAACCGAACGATCTTTGTTCTCGAATCTTCAGGAATGGCGGACGACGAGCCGGCGGCGGCTGGGGAGGATACGGTCAAGCCCGGGGCGGCGGAGGAGAAGAAGATGGCGTGGAAGAAGAGGAGGGGTTTCCTCTCGCGGATGTGGATGGGGATCTTTGGGCGGGGCGGGGATGACTACGAGAAGAGGCTCAAGTACTTGTCTAAGGAAGAGGCGGCTGTTCATTCGAGGATGAAGAGGAGGGCGCAGAGGTCGAGGAGGACGGCCAGGAATATCATCTTACTCGCCGTCGCCCTTGAGGTGATCGATCTAACCTCTCCACTATGTCTCTTGAATTCGATCGACGTCTGTGTTTGTTTTATTTTGAGCTAGAGATTGGAATTCTTTAAGTCATAGATGCAGTAGCGTGCGTTCTGTGAAATTTTCAGCTAACTCTTGTCCCATGAGAACTAGGTTGATTATATTTGTCACGAACTCAATAGAAAAATGCATATTGAGCAATTCTCGTTAACATATACTCTTTGCAATCAGCCTGAATTTGTCTCTTGAGATCAATTCATTATTTTCCTCAGTCAGCAAAGAAAACTAGTACTTGAGATCTCATGCTGTGATTTTGGTATACTTTTATTTGGTGGAAAGTGGGAGATCGTTGTCTAAATTGCATGTTGTCATTCTTTAGTGAGTATTCTTTTCGTCCTCACCTAAAAAAGCCTTGAACATAGCCTTGATCTGTTGTGCCTTAGTTTTCTCGTCGGCCAAGATGTTATACTCTTTTGGTGACATTTGTACGATTTTCTTAGAGCTTGTTGTTAACTTCACTATTCTTCATCTTTGGCACAACCGCCTCAAACTATCTCATCTTGGATTTCTTCTGATATCCCCAACATCTTATAGTGTTAGTATTCGGTTTCTTCTCGTTTACTCTGTTGTTGTGTCATGGAAAAAAGTGTCGACAAGTTGATTTTAGTTAGTGAGAGGCCATTTGGAGTAAAGATACCACAAAATTCTTTTCTAAGTTACTCGTTTTGGCCTTCTTATTTGATTACAGCATTGATTCTTGTCCATTTCCATTGTCAGATCTCCTTTGTCGATAACATGGCATGCATCCTCTTAACTTTTACTTTGATACCCACGTATAACAAGTTGGAAAGGTGGTCTACACTGTACACTCAGTGTGACTTGGAACTCTATGTTTGTTTTAGTGAATCATGTTGTAGAAGATGCTCCTTAATTTGGATTTTGAACTTTCTTTACTCCACCATTTAATTCATCTTACGTTGAAAACAGCCACAAAAGCCTTTTTCGAAGCTCTAATTGCGGACTCTTGTAAATCATTGTCTTATTTTTTGGTGTTCCTATATTTGTTTTCAGATTAGTCTTTGAACAAGTTTCCATGATTTTTTATTTTGTTCCTTCATTAACTAATCTGTTCTTCTGCCTCCTCCATTAGAATGAGTGATGACCATGGTGTTTTTACTCTATTTATTTTGTGGTATTTTTTAGTTCTAAGAATTCATTTTCATAGGCTGGTTAATCAACTTTGCTGGATTTCTGATTATTCTTTATGGTGCTATCAGTACTCATTTGTTACTTACGCTGGCTTTCTCATCCTTTGCAAAGCATACACTTCATCTGTCAATTATTGGTTGGCACTTTGCTTTGAGTTTTTAGATTTATTATGATTCTTGTTGCTAGCTTCCATAATAAGTGTCCTCAGTCATGTGCTTATAAGTAGGATATGAGTCTAATTGTCCATGCATATAATGCTTTTTAGCAAAAAGATTATTATTCCTTTTCTCATTCCCTCATCTTATCATGTTGGTACTAATCATTACGCTAGTACTGTGTTGTTAACTTCATTTCAAGTTGTAGCTGTTAACAAACATCAAGCTGTGGTGGGCTATTATCAGCGTTGAATCCTCTGTGGAAAATATGATGAATTTGCCTCAATGAGCCCTGAAATTTAGAATGTGCTTGATTTGTGTTTCATGTGGATACTTCTGGTAAAACATTG
This sequence comes from Narthecium ossifragum, assembly GCA_963920575.1. Taxonomy (NCBI): domain Eukaryota; kingdom Viridiplantae; phylum Streptophyta; class Magnoliopsida; order Dioscoreales; family Nartheciaceae; genus Narthecium; species Narthecium ossifragum. Next base: position 1,984,006 of record OY986964.1, on the reverse strand, counting down.
TGTTAATAATTGGATTAGTTGATGTTATCACTTTATCCAGGTGTTATAAATTCTTATCTAAGTTTCCTTTCCATATTTCTTTTTGTTTATTTCTGAAGTGGCTTGACCATTATAATTAATCGAGCACTAGAAGGAAATGGTAGCTTAAGCTAGGTTGCTAATGTTTGTAAATGACTTTACCAGGTTGTAGCAGTGGCTTATGCTATCATGACAACAAGATCAATAGATCTGGATTGGCAAATGAGGGCACTTCGAGTGTTGCCTATGTTTTCATTACCTCTCCTTTCTTATGTGATTTATAGGACAGTCCTATACCTCACAAGAATGTGTAAGTATCTCGAACCCTATCCTATCAGAAAGTTTATGAACTCATGTTTATAGTCATTTTTCCGTATGCTGTTTGAGCATTATATGTTGTCCATGAATTTGATGATACTCTTTTTGCTTATTTCTATCTCGTGCTTGATAATACATGTTGTTCAAGGCTTCAAGCAAGCTTACTGTGGAGAATAGTTCACAACAAGACGAGGTTAGCTGTAGATATGATGCAAATACTGTTGGGAAACCAGAGGCGAATTTGGCACATGTTCCCAAGCACATAGTTCTTGAATAAACAAATGTTAGGAAGATAATGGCTTCAAATAATTGGGATATAGTTTATTTGAAAGGGTATTCTAATTAGATCTGCATTAGTTATAAAAGGTTGAAGACCTCCTTTCTCTCTTTATGCAGATAGAATTTTGAAAACTCCATTTGAGCTTGAATGCTAATTATATCTTACATGATATGCGTATCTCTGCACAGCTCTGTTAATTTGTAGAAGTTGTATGAATGGCATTTGCTCCCCTAAGCCCGGGTAATAGGCTTAACTAATAAAAAAAAAGGCATCAACATGTATATTTTGTGCTCTTGTTTCATTTTCATTTTATAATGCTTATCATAGTTTGGCAATCTAGCCTATAGGTTGCCATTTTTAAGCAGCCAATTTGTTTGTTTATAGATCATTCATGTAATAGCAATGAGAATGTTTCAAATCGGATAAGGCAGCTTAATTATATTTTCCTACCCATTTGTAGTTGATCAAAAGGACCAGAAAACACTTGAAAAGCTTTGTGCTGAAAGGAAAGCCAAAATCGATGAGCTTAAAGAGAGAACAAATTATTATACCACACAGCAGCTTATTCAGGTGATAAGCATAAATTGATTAGCACCTTCACCTTTCCCTATACTATGCATCTGCCTAAATTCCTAACTAGTCTTATGTACCCAGAGGTATGACCTTGATCCTGCTGCAAAGGCTGCAGCAGCTTCTGTTCTGGCATCAAAGTTGGGGGCAGAGTCTGGTTTAAAAGTCTATTTGGGGGATGAACGTAATACCGATGTGCTCTCAGGGAAAAGCAATGATGTTGAGCCAGTGCAACCTGCTGGACTAAGAAATAGGAAACAATCTCTTTCAAGAAGCCATAGCACTGGGAGCACTGCCAGCACTGGGATGGGTCAGGTAACTGACGAAATTTCCAATGAACATGGACTTGATATTCAAGGAGTTCAGACCCCGCGATTTGTCCCACACTATCAAGGTCCAGCTCCTAATGATGGTGGATGGTTAGCTCGCTTTGCTGCCTTGCTTGTGGGTGAGGATCCAACACAGTGTTATGCACTGATATGTGGCAATTGCCGCATGCATAATGGTGGGTTTCTACTTCTTGATGATGTTACTAGATTAGCCTTTCCATCCACTTAGTAAACATGACCATCGTTTTTAAATTCAGGACTGGCGAGGAAGGAGGATTTTCAGTATATAACATATTACTGCCCTCACTGTCATGCACTGAATGGTTCACAGCAACCTGATGGGCACGAATCAAACTCGAGTTCGGGCAGGGCCACTCCTCTGGCTCCAGGTGATCGTATTAATGCTCATAGTGCTAGCACTGTGCCAGGAGCCGAAACCAGGAGTAAATTACCAACCGTCGAAGAACTTCCTGCGGGAGCAAGCGATGAGAAAGAAGTTGATCCACAGACTAGTTGAACTTGTGTAACTAGACGAGTTTCATGCTTTTGTGTACACTCCCACTCCCACTCCCACTCCCACTCCCGTGTTTTCTTGCTATATGCCTTTGTGTGAAGAAATGACAGTAGGTGAGCTTTTTTAATTTGTTCGACAGACTTCGCCATAGTGTATATTGGGAAGGTGAGCAAAGTTTTAGCTGGGTGGCCATAAGATACTGTTGTAGATCTGGTGTAATAGGCATGTTGCAATTGCTGAGCTAATTGTGGCAGCTGCATATACTTGGTTCTCTGTGGTCGCCATGGCAATTGAATCGCCACGCTGAAGGAACAGTTATACAACTTGTCATAAACAGAAAAATCAGTTCTTTGAAACAGCTTGGTTGTTTCACTGGATAGATATATGTCTATCTATTTTTGCTGAGGATCCATATCGGAACTTGACGTTGGACTGTACATTGTAATATTGCTGCAATTTTGATATGGTTAAACACTAGGTCGATTGGTTAACTTGTTGCAAGACATCTTCCCGACAAATTTCACTTGTTGAATCAAGACATTGGTATAATTGCTGAGCATAATCTGTTCAGTTATCCTCACAGCTTGCAGTGTTTCTCTGTTATCGTGGTTGCATGGTATGTATTATGATTCTTTGAACTATCTAGAGAGGTTATTTGCAGCCCACCTGAGTATCTCTCTAATATATATATATAT